>JAHHFK020003055.1:0-339273 GCA_024533555.2 Aedes koreicus
GGAAACAATCTTCGGAAGAAATATAACTGATAAAAATGAGAAATTAATCCACCTCGGCGAGGTGGTGAAGAATTGAGGCAGCCACCCGCCGTCTTCATCGCTGGTGGGAGAACTGCCAGCCATCAGCGAGAACTTTCCCATTTTCAAGAAATGGTTCCTTCCGGTTCAGATTGAGCGGGGTGCTTATCATTGTGCCATTTTTCAACACGCATTAAAAATAATCCTCATTGTTAGCAGTAATTACATTTTACGATGGTTGATAAGTGGCTTACCAGCCAGCAAAGCGCTGATGGAACGAGGGTTGGCAGAAAAAAATCCGGAAGAAAATCCGTAATGAACGATTACCCTTCGATGGTGAAAAACTTAAAGCTTGCGATGGAAACCACTTTAAGGCGAAATTGCGAACCGGTGGAGGGTGCCAAAAAAGTGTCACCGAGATGATGGCACTTGGGATTCCTGCGACGATGATCGCACCAACGAGTGGCAATCTTTTTTTTTATATGGAGTTTTGAGTGTTTCAATCTATAAATATTAAAAACTGGCGAAACAAAATTGTGCCAAGCGCTTCGAGCGAGCATATCGTTTCGAGCAACGTGCCTGGCACTGTGGTAAATTGTTGGAAGATTATTTTTCGAGCAAGATTTAGAAAGTGTGGCCTAAATTGCACGTGGATGTAGAGGCGACATTCCAACGACTACATAGAAGGACCAAAAACTGCAAACCACGACAGGACCAGCTGTGGCACACGAACCGCGAAGGATAGAGCGGAAGCTTTCAGGTTAAGTGCTCTTAAAAGCACCAACAACTCGGGGATTCTTATGCTTAGGCTCTGATGCTCAACAGCACTGCGATGATGCCCTTTACGGGTGCCCTCGTTCGCACGATGCCGCCGAGAATGGGCGGGATAATTATTTTCATCACGCATCCGCCGCGGTTGCTTCTGTGCCAGGTGATACATGTTTGCGTGTTTCTAGTTTAAATCATGAAAATAGAAAATCCTGAATCCGCTTGAATAGAGATGCATGAGCCAGTTTTTCATCTCCTGGACGGTAAAGGTGCAGCAAACTATTCAAACATGTCCCGAACCCGTGAATTACGTCGCTACTCGTAGGCAGTAAATTTAGTTCGGAATGGCCATAAATTTTGCATCTGTTCTGTGTCATGCGACATGCACCCCGAAGAAGGGGTGTCTGGGATTTAATCTTGCCACTATCGTTAACGTTTGGTATTATTGCAAGTGAGTTGATTTTATGGAGCATAGCTAATCGGTAGATAGCCTGAATATGTGAGTTCAGTGCCGTAGTGTAAGTTTGGATTTTATCTGATATCAATCCACGAATGAAAAAATTCGGAATAAGATCTAAATTCTTAAAAAAAACGACATCTATGCAGTTGGAGTTATTCCATTGGCACTTCATGACTTATCAGCTAGACAACAGATCACCCAAAAGTTGAAAAGGTGGTTCAAATGCGCTACCCCAAAAATTGCAATTTTTGTTATCATATGAGAAAACCGCATGATACACTGAAAATTTATTTTCGTAAACATGCTTTCACTCGTTTCGTAAACATGGATTTTGTACATAGGACAAATGTCTCGTGTATTGTAGCAACATTCATATTGCTTTTTATCTGGTAAAATGCTATCATTACACATTTTTGTAAAATGCACGAAATGGATTTCTGTGAAGACCAGCCAATTGCTGCTGGGATGGGCGAGAATAATTTATCTATCCCAACAACAAGCCATCTAGGCGCTGCCGAAAGTTATATCTTCATACTCATAAATCAAGTAGGGTTGATGTACCTATATTAATCTCATCACCTTGCAATTCATCCTACTTGAAATAAAACGATATACACGTGACAGGATTAGTTAGTAATGTCGTTTATGCTATTTAACGTAAGCAAACATTATTAGAAAACGAAACCGATGAATGTAGGCACAAACAGATTAATATGGGGGCATTTTCCCTATTTTCTCACGATAAAGGGTGATACGGTCAAAATTTGGTCAAGGGAAAACGCGTGTAAATCGGTGAAATCGTTTATTTAAAAAATCAAATTAAATTTCTTTTTCAAGTTCAATTAGTATAAAATTCAGGAAAAATATTCAGTTAGGCTTCCGCTTTTCCAAATCCGAATTGCCGGGCCTTACGCTTGACCCCCGCCATCAGATTTTGTACAGCCACCTTGTCCACCTTCTTCGCCGCAGAAAGCCAGTTTGCCTTGAACTGCTGCTCGTCCTTAGCAGTTTTTTTGGTCTTCTTTAGGTTCCGCTTGACAATAGCCCAGTATTTCTCAATTGGGCGGAGCTCTGGCGTGTTGGGAGGGTTCTTGTCCTTGGGAACCACCTGCACGTTGTTGGCGGCGTACCACTCCATGGCCTTTTTTACCGTAATGGCAAGATGCCAAATCCGGCCAAAACAGTACGGAACAACCGTGTTTCTTCAGGAAAGGCAGCAGACGTTTATTCAAACACTCTTTCACGTAAATTTCTTGGTTGACAGTCCCGGAAGCTATGAAAATGCTGCTTTTCAAGCCACAGGTACAGATGGTTTGCCAAACCAGATATTTCTTTGCGAACTTTGACAGTTTCGTGTGCTTGAAAATATCTGCTACCTTTCCCCTTCCTTTTGCCGTATAAAACTCCTGTCCCGGAAGCTGCTTGTAGTCGGCTTTGACGTAGGTTTCGTCGTCCATTACCACGCAGTCAAACTTCGTCAGCATCGTCGTGTACAGCCTCCGGGATCGCGCTTTGGCCGTCGTATTTTGTTTATCATCGCGATTTGGAGTCACTACCTTCTTGTAAGTCGATAGTCCGGCTCGTTTTTTGGCTCGATGCACGGTTGTAGACGATACACCCAGCTTATTTGCGGCATCTCGGAGAGATAGGTTAGGGTTTCGCTTGAAACTACCGGCAACTCTCTTTGTCGTCTCAGCGGCTTCCGGTTTTCGATTTCCCCCCGATCCAGACTTCCTGGCTGTCGACAAACGTTCCCCAAACACTTTAATTACATTTGTAACGGTTGATTTGGCAACTTTTAGCGATTTTGCCAACTTTGCGTGCGAGTAGCTCGGATTTTCGCGATGCGCGAGCAAAATTTTGATACGCTGCTCTTCTTGCTTGGACGGCATTTTGACAACTGAAGAGTGAATTCCAAAATCAAAATAGGAGCAACATTCTACACACACACACCTTCAAAATGAGGGGTGTTCAGGTTTTTTAAATGCAAAATTGAAAGAAATACGTCAAGTTGATATTGACCAAATTTTGACCGTATCGCCCTTTTAAAGGGCGATACGGTCAAAATTTGGTCAATATCAACTTGACGTATTTCTTTCAATTTTGCATTTAAAAAACCTGAACACCCCTCATTTTGAAGGTGTGTGTGTGTAGAATGTTGCTCCTATTTTTGATTTTGGAATTCACTCTTCAGTTGTCAAAATGCCGTCCAAGCAAGAAGAGCAGCGTATCAAAATTTTGCTCGCGCATCGCGAAAATCCGAGCTACTCGCACGCAAAGTTGGCAAAATCGCTAAAAGTTGCCAAATCAACCGTTACAAATGTAATTAAAGTGTTTGGGGAACGTTTGTCGACAGCCAGGAAGTCTGGATCGGGGGGAAATCGAAAACCGGAAGCCGCTGAGACGACAAAGAGAGTTGCCGGTAGTTTCAAGCGAAACCTAACCTATCTCTCCGAGATGCCGCAAATAAGCTGGGTGTATCGTCTACAACCGTGCATCGAGCCAAAAAACGAGCCGGACTATCGACTTACAAGAAGGTAGTGACTCCAAATCGCGATGATAAACAAAATACGACGGCCAAAGCGCGATCCCGGAGGCTGTACACGACGATGCTGACGAAGTTTGACTGCGTGGTAATGGACGACGAAACCTACGTCAAAGCCGACTACAAGCAGCTTCCGGGACAGGAGTTTTATACGGCAAAAGGAAGGGGAAAGGTAGCAGATATTTTCAAGCACACGAAACTGTCAAAGTTCGCAAAGAAATATCTGGTTTGGCAAGCCATCTGTACCTGTGGCTTGAAAAGCAGCATTTTCATAGCTTCCGGGACTGTCAACCAAGAAATTTACGTGAAAGAGTGTTTGAATAAACGTCTGCTGCCTTTCCTGAAGAAACACGGTTGTTCCGTACTGTTTTGGCCGGATTTGGCATCTTGCCATTACGGTAAAAAGGCCATGGAGTGGTACGCCGCCAACAACGTGCAGGTGGTTCCCAAGGACAAGAACCCTCCCAACACGCCAGAGCTCCGCCCAATTGAGAAATACTGGGCTATTGTCAAGCGGAACCTAAAGAAGACCAAAAAAACTGCTAAGGACGAGCAGCAGTTCAAGGCAAACTGGCTTTCTGCGGCGAAGAAGGTGGACAAGGTGGCTGTACAAAATCTGATGGCAGGGGTCAAGCGTAAGGCCCGGCAATTCGGATTTGGAAAAGCGGAAGCCTAACTGAATATTTTTCCTGAATTTTATACTAATTGAACTTGAAAAGAAATTTAATTTGATTTTTTAAATAAACGATTTCACCGATTTACACGCGTTTTCCCTTGACCAAATTTTGACCGTATCACCCTTTAATTGTAAAATTGATTCGTGTATTAATTCAATCGTATTCAATAAATAAATAAAATAATTATTATTGAAAAACAAAATTCAAATGAATCATTTTGAAAAGTTATCTTTCCTTAATTGAAAATATAATGAATCAGTTAATTTAAGTTCCAATTCCAATTCCAAAATTTCCAAACTTATCAAAACTTATGAATAGTTAACAAAATCACATTGAATTGAATTATTATACTTGATTATATAATTTAAAAAAATATATTCATATATAATGTTTTGACAAATAATTTTGCTAATTGATTGTTTATTGGTTTTGCTAATCTAAAAAATATATGAAAAAAATGTATTATTGTATTTTTTATTTTTTTTTGCTTAAATTAATGTAGTAATCTATTTTATTTACAACTATTAATTGAAACTATTATTTTTTATTACACATTTTAAAAAAAATAATAGTTTAAATGAATATTTTAATTTTGTTAAATTTAATTTCAGGGGGGGGGGGGTGTGTTTGTAGTGGTTGGTTTGTCGTTTAGTGTGGTTTGAAAGTGTTTAGTTTTTTTTTTTTGTAGAAGTTGACGTTTAAAAAAGGGGGGAAAAAAAGAATTAAATTCAACCCCCAGGGAGGGGAATTTAATGTTAATTAAATTCATAATCTTCCATTCACCACTTCAGAAACTACAGACAAAACCACCTACGCCAAAACAATAAGACCTCCTTTTGATATCCATAGTTTAGGCCATGTTGATGAGTGTGAATTACAATCTATAGTATACTCATAGACTTACTCTTACATATAGCATACTCATAGACGTTTGCCACAAAAGTTCAACTCAGTGGACGCAGTGGTTCTACGCTCCAACAAAAAAAAAATACTCATAGACTAACTCAAAGACCAGTAGGTCCCGAACAAATACGATTTTTTTTCTTGGCTCAGTCAGTACTAGCACATCGGTCCCAAGCTTAATAATACGCCCCTAATAATGAGCTCACACGAACACACTCATATATTCTGTCAAAATAACATAGCAAATCAAAACAAAGGCGCAAATATGTATAGTTGGGTTCTGGCTTCAAGGTGTACCTCGGACCAAGGGGCTCTACAACAGTGAACCAATTTCAAATCGCTAGTTGCATATTGATTGTTGGTATACTGATATTAAAATGACCCGTGCATCAATAATCAAAACTCAGATCATCAAATTCGAGCATCCTTTATGGAAACTCAAAAGTGGTCTTATTGTTTTGTCGTATGCGGTGTCTGTAACTTTTAAAGTGGTGAAAGTTACAGAATGAAAAATGATGGATTTAATGCAGATGAGAATTTAGGCTACTTCTGGACCACAGCCGAAATTTCAGCTCAATTGGTTTTCGAGAAAATGAAAGGCAAGCCCCCTAACATGCCCATTTTGTATGAAAATCAGGCTTGGTCTTATTGTTTTGTCCGTCACTGTATATTACAGTTATAAAAAAAAAAACAAAATATAACTGATTTAAATTATTGTTATATTTGTTTAATATGAATAATTATAACTTGAAATAATAATTTTAAAAAAATACGTTTAAATTATTCAATCGTTGTTTACTTTTTAATAAAATAAATTAAGATTCTGAATTTTAATAGTATATTTTCGTTTGAATAATGCAATTGTTAATTTTATTATAAATCTAGGGTTTTATTTTCATTAGGACGAATCTAACATTGAGAGACTCTCTTTGATTACTTTCTCTTTCATTCATATGCCAATCACCTTTACGCTTTGCATTCTACTATTTGTAGAGTGTGCTAGTCAGCACTGCTGTGTATCGATCTGTACTAAAAAATCCCTCGAAAGTTTTATAATAGCGCTGTAACAAATAGAAAGAGAGAGCGAGACCGGAGAGAATCTTTCAATCTTAGATAACCCTAGAAATATAATAAGCATTAAAAGTAATGCAAATATTTTTCAAAAAATTCCGTTTATTAATAATTGGTTTTACATGATAAGTTATAATGAAAAATAGTAATCAAAATAAATAATTTTGAATTTCATCTTCCCCACACAAACCCTTTCTTATCTTTTTCCGGGAAACGTGGACTGTGCCTGGGTCAACATTCTGCTCATGAAGTCCAGATCATCGTTGCTTGAATCTGATGATAGGTGCGAAAAACTAAGGTAAATTAGGTGAACGAATTAATGATCCGTTAATTGAACTGTATCGAATGTATATAGCTATGTTCCACGATTGCCGAAGGTGGGTGAGACGCTGCACAGCACCGGGTGCGTCACTGGCTACGGAGGCAAAGGGGCTAATCAATGTGTAGCAGCGGCACGACAGAGCAGCCGGACGGCAATGATAGGGAAGCTGGGAAACGATTCATGGGGTAAAAACTACTTCGATATGCTCTTTGGAGTGAAGGTGTAAATGTTGATCATGTTTTCAAGCGGATGACTGGAAGATTACCGGAATAGCGCAAATCAGTAATTTTAGCAATAACGGTGATAATCAGATAGTGATTGTTGTGGGTGCAAACAATAGTCTACAGCCGGACGATGTGCGGGCGAGTGCAGAGGTGCTGAACAATGCAAAGGTTTTGATTTGTCAGCTGGAAACTCCAGCTCAAGCAACGATAGAAGCGTTGAAAAGTTACAATGGTACATCTATCATGAACGCCGCACCGGGATTGGAGAATATACCGCAAGATCTTCTGGAAATTTTGCTCCATATTTTGTGTGAACGAATCCGAAGCGGCGCTCATAACAGCTTCAGGATGGTGAGACGGAGACGGTTATGTAAGGAAGTGGAATGATTCCTGAGTTTCATTGTAATGGAAAAATGTGATTTTCGAGCCGGCGAAATCGGCTCTACCCTGACTTCAGGACATGAGCTGTAGAACAATTATAATCACTCTTGGGGAGAAAGGCGCATAATGTTTGGTTTGGATAAATTTGCACAAGAGTTTGTGCACGTGAAACTTTTCTGAGAGTATAAAGTTGTGGACACGAAGGTAAATGAGTGTGATGTCCCATACTGGAATCTTTGACATGCAACCTGTTTTTTTTTTCTGATTTTCCAGTCAGCTGGCGATGCCTTCATCAGGGTACTGGGGCATTTCTGTCGCCACACCAATCCTTCTGCCGAGATGGTTCACTGCATTGCAGCGGCCAACCTAGTGGCCGCCTTTTTCGTTCCAAAAACCGATGCACGGACGACGAGTTTTCCTCGATTCGAGGAAACGGGATTACCCAAGGTGCTGTCATCTAGCCAAAGTGAATTTGAATACATCTGAACCTGGGCTCACAACTTGTGGTTTTAAATCTATGCTTTTATTGATAACTGAATAAAGATTTTCACCATGTTGTTATTCGCTACACTACTGATGTTATTAATTTTTATTTTCCATTTTTTTAACTTAAGACAGTAGAATCCTACGATGTTCGAAAATAAAATAGGCATTAACAATTTTGAATGTGAGAGGTAAAAATACAGTACCGTATTGTTTAAGTTACAAAACATGTGTATTTTTTTATGCAATATTCCAAGCATTTTCTAAATGATGCCATATATGTTTGAGAACTACACACTATTAGAAAATTTGGCAATTCTGAAGTATATTACGCGAAAGAATGATTTTTAAGAGTTGCGCTATTTGCCATACAAATAGAAAAATAAAAAATTTAATTAATTTGAATTAAAAATGTTAGGTAAACTAAAATAATGGGCCAAAACGACATTTCAATTGTAACGCAAAATCCCTCCTGCCGGCATTTTTCGGATTCTCGATATGAATTCTTGACAAAAGCAAGTGAGACATTTTTAAGTCGTAACCCAAATACCATAGTTTAGCTTCGGTTGTAGGTTGCCGTTTTCGAACGAGGGTATTTGAAAAAAAAAAACTGACGAGGTGTAAAAGCTGATTTGACGAGGGGTACCAACCGATTTCGACTAATCGAATCGAGGGATATTGTCGAAGCCACTCACCGCACACACGGTCAAATCAACCCAAAAGTAGACCAACTATGATTAAAATTACCAAACAAAAAATTGTTACTCGTTTATGGGTATTTTCAGATATGAGCGAACAAATATTGATGACAGGAGAAAAAATGCACTACCGGCCACAAAGCATAACTCAGTGTTACTTCAATACGACTTATCAATTTTAATCGGTAAAGATTAACTTTACTTCAAAAATAAATAGATATTTGAAAATTTCTGTTGCAAATTTTTAATGTAGAGTTCTAAAATAAAACATTCTAGTTTGTTAGTAATTAATATGCTAGAATTTCAGTCGGTAAAAGATTGTGGCTGGCCCCCATTTGATACGTTGCGGATGCGTTTGCGTTAATTTGACAGTTTTCCCATAGGTTTTTTGTCAAATTTACGTCAACGCATCCGCAACGTATCAATTGTGGGTGACCCTTAAGAAATCCATCCACCTTTTAGGATTCAATTCCCGGTCTGGTCTAGATTTTTTTTCGATAGGAAAAAAAAAAAAAAAAAAAAAAAAAAAAAAAAAAAAAAAAAAAAAAAAAAAAAAAAAAAAAAAAAAAAAAAAAAAAAAAGGGGGGGGGGGGGGGGGGGGGGGGGGGGGGGGGGGGGGGGGGGGGGGGGGTTCTTGACTCCACTGGCGTAAAGTATGACTATACTTACCACAATAATACTAAAACAGAAAAAGCACAGGCATCAAAATGTGCCAACTGGAAACTGTGGAATTATATCTAGAAATATAAGTTGAGCCTCGACAATAAGCTGATTGTGGTAAACAGTGAACCTTGAAAGGAGAGTCATGTTTCCAAACGGAATAGAGATGTCGCGCTTAGTACCAAACGCTTAGTAACTGCATTAATCGATTCCTCTTCCTCGATTTTCTTTTTTTTTAATCTTTGCCAGCACTACTTTCCGTAGCTTTTAATTGCTTTTACATAGCAAGACTCAATCATTCTTTATTAAACAGCATCGGAAAGTACCATTTATGGAATACAAAATCAATTGTCACGGAATACTGTCAAAATTCATGCAAACGCATCCGCTATCCTCGTTCAGCACTTTTACGCACACGCTCAAAACACTTTTTCTTTAATTGTTATAGCTGTCCCTTTTCTTCTCACGAAAAAGTTACTCAATTTTCGTAAAAAGAGAATCAACTCAGTTTTTAAGTAGACTCACTTTTACGAAAATTGAGTAACATTTTCGAGTGAGAAAAGAGAACGGAATACAATTCTACTCAGTCACTGAGTAGAATGAAACGGGAGTGCAGGCGAGCTGACAGCGTGAGCCTTACACAGAATGAATTCTTGTAGTAAAAACTACCATTTTACCGACTATGCCTATCTTTAAAACACCATGAAATCTCGGGTTTTTTTTTTTCATTAGGGCGAATCTAACATCAGAGAGATTCTCTCGGGGGCTCACTCTCTTTCATTCATTACAGCGCCATTATATAACTTTCGAGGCATTCTTTAGTACAGATCGAAACACAACAGTGCTGGCTAGCATACTCTATAAATAGTAGAATGAAAAACGTAAAGGTGATTGGAATATGATTGAAAGAGAAAGTAGTCGAAGAGAGTCTCTCAATGTTAAATTCGCCCTAATGAAAAAAAAAAACCCTAGATCAGGAGGGGGAGGGGGAGGGGAGATAGAGAGGAACCCGGGAGAGGGGGGGCTATTTCCAAATAACCTAAAGTTGTGTACGTTTGACTCAAATCAGTCAAAAGTGTGGCTACTCAAAAGTGAGTTGTGCAAGATAAGTTCGTAGTGGTAAGACGACAAACAGTCAACATCCGCTTGAATCCGATCGATGTTTACTAATTGACAACGTGTTACTTTTAACTATGTTTTGAGTAGCCATACTTCTGACCGATTTGAGTCAATCGTACTCAATTTTAGGTTGTTTAGAAAAATGAGAGAAAGGGGGTGTACATTAACCATGAAAATGGTCAAATTCCCCACGTTCATGGCATTCTTGACTACCTTATAGTGAAAATTGGAATCGATTCCCTTTTTTTAAGGTTGTTTTGACCATGATCATAGTCGGTCAATATACTGTCATTGTCATCCTAACCCACCATAATGGTAAAATTGACCATTATTTTTTTTCTGAGAGTATGTTGAATACGATAAATTTGCGTTGGTTGGGATATAGATGTCAGTTATTTGTTTTTTTTTTCACAACCCTAATAAAAAATTACCTTAATCGAACGATATCACTAATCCTCCAACCATTTATTTAATGGTTTGGATGATACCCCAAATAGGTCGTTAAGAAAAATAACCATATGAAATTTATTAGGGAAGCGTTCATGTTCATAATAGTCGACGATTTAGCAACGGTGTTTATTTTGTTGACATAGGCTGATAACATTAGCTGTTCTCGTATTTCGCTTCATAAATAGTTATTATTTCACGCGCAGGTAAGGGTTTATCATGATGTTAAAGATATCAATTTTTTTGGATCATGTAGAGCAGACAAAAAGTTGTAGGTTGTACTGCATAACTACAAGCCATTTCTGGATAATTTCCCTTATTGTTGTTAAATCGTTCCATTCCCGAAAAGACCCCGAATGTTTTCAACAATATGTAAGATGATAAAAGGCTCAATGGACAGTATGCTAAATTGGCGGTTAATTGAGGTTATCGCAAAACAATGGTAATTTTCGCCTTTCTTCATGTCAAAAGGTTGAAATATAATCGAGAAAATAATTAATTTTTCAATGATAATATCAATAATCAACAGGAAACTACCAAATAAAAATAAAAAAAGAACCCTGTTGGTCCCAAGTTTTACTACTTTCGCTATGCGCTACTTAAACCTGATCCACCTAGTATTGGCCACACAAAATGAAACATTACGTCGCCGCAAGAAAAAATACATTAAAAAAAAAAAAAAAAAAAAAAAAAAAGGGGGGGGGTTTTAACTTCAAAGGAAAGAACAATGAAAAATTATTCTTCTGCATTTCTGATGAATTTTCGACCTTTTCGCTTAATAGCATTCACCATCTTTTGCACAGAAGAGCGGTCAACTTGATCTGCCATCTTTTTTCTACCACTTCTGCAAATCAGATGGTTTTTTGATTCTTTTGCCACATTTCTTCAGTTGTTTTTAATAATTGTACAGTGTTTGTCGATGGGACGACAATTTGGACAATTTGGTGGGTTGATTTTTTTTCAATAACGTCAATATCATTCTGCTTTATACCATTTCATGCCATCCGGGCTGTAATGGCAGCTGGCGAAGTCAGACCAGAACTTCACCAAACCGTCGTGTGATGGCAAAATCGCTTCTGAAGACCCTCCTTTTTGTATACCTGTTCATTAATTGTAGCTCCAGTGATTAAAACCCTCGTTTTCTTTCCACAACTGAAGATGAATTGCTATATCATCAACTTGCGAGTAAACGACAAATTTGAATCTAGCTGGAGCATCACCCTCGCGTTTGGCTAGGTAAAATTTGTGTCCCAACAGTTTTCGGTGTTAACATATGTTTCATCGTCTAACAAAATGCATCCGTTGTATTTCGTCAGAACTTGCTCGTACAGCATTCTTGCGCGGCGTTTGGCAACTGTATTGTTCGGCGCAGAGAACTTTTTCGTCAAATCACGCAGGGAGATATCAGGATTGTTCCAGACTACCATATGGACTTTCACTCGTAGTTTTTGGTTGTATGTTCCACTTCTACGGTTGTTTTAGTGTGCACCTTAGTCCCCGTCTCTATCTTTGATAACTTTTGAACGTGAGTATCAATACCGATAAAATTTTTACCACTAAGTAAACATACCTTCCGCATCACTGCGATGTCATTGGATTCTCGTTACGTCTACTAGAGGCGCCGCAATAAATAAAAAGACGCGGCCTAAGTTGGTTAACTCTTAGAATCCTTTATTTTTATTATTTATTTTGAATTAAAAGATTCAACAATTCCCCCGAACGCAGGCTGAGATTTTGATACAGAGTATTGCCGAGTATCATGCGTAGTCTATACACTGAGTTTTTTTTTTTTTTTTTTTTTTTTTTTTTTTTTTTTTTTTTTTTTTTTTTTTTTTTGGTGAAAGTTTGACAGCCAATTTTTCCATTATTTGGGGTTAGGATGACTATGGCAGTCTAGTGGTTTTGAGCCTTTTGACTATGTTTTTTTTTTTTTTTTTTTTTTTTTTTTTTTGGGGGGGGATCATGTCGGAATAGTCCTTGTAGCCATAACCATAGGTTATAAACCATGAACGTAATGAATTATATGCAATAGTCATCTTGACCGTGATTTAATTGTTGCCACAACCATGGAATTATTATGGTTTCAGTTGAAAACCGAATTTATCGACTAGCGACAATCGATTCAATCAATCAACTTAAATGTAGCTCTGGGTTTTAATGCTGGGTCAGAGTCGATTCTCGTAATGTTGTGTTTCTCAATAATTAACACTTGAATTTGTTGCTCTGCTAACAGCTTAATTCGGCTGAACAGACCTCGTTGATGTTAAGTCGAACCCAGGGCGAATCTGGATCCGATTTTATCGAATATAAAACACATGACAGCTCTTAGGGCGGATCTGGGCGCAACTACTTATGTACTAGGAATAAACGAAAACGACATAGAGGAGAGCTTGATCACATTATGATAACACGTTCCCGCTAAGAAAGAAGTACCCAATAGAGCATTGCACGATGGCGTCATCAAGGTAGTTTTGACAGTTCAGGGAGCTTGTTTACGTGGACTTAGAATATGTTGTGCTCAGAATTTATTACGATTGATGTAAAATTGCCGGAAAATAGACTCCAGTGCTTATTTTTACATCATTTCCTGAATCTAATCGTACAGAATCCGGAAAAAGACAATGAAAAATTTCATTTGAGCGGTTCAAATTCTAACACTTTGTAAACAAGCTCCCTGGAACTGTCAAAAAAGTAAAGTTAATACATTCCGTGCAATGATCTATGGAGCAGTTAAGCGCGGGAAGCCAACGTTGGGTATAAACATGTTAACCTACCGTTGGGTACAAATAAACATCTTCTGGGTAACATTCTACCCAAAAGTTAGTATTTTATAACCAACGGTATGTAAACATAATTATAAGACAACTGTTTCATTTTACTAAATTTTTGATTACAATTGTATACTATCTCTTTTTTTCTCACGGAAATGTTACTGAATTTTCGCTAAAAAGTGGATCTACTCAATTTATGAGTAGATCCAGTTTTTACGAAAGTTGAGTAACATTTCCGTGAGACAAAAAGAGATAGTATACAATTGTAATAAAAAATTGAGTAAAATGAAACGGAGATTTTTTTTTTTTTTTTTTTTTAATGTATCCAACGTTGACTTCTCACACTTGAATGGTCCGTTGGGTACTGTTTTCTAAGCATGTAGATTTTTTTTTTCACTCTTCACGGGAAGAAAAAAAGTACCCACTCTGATAGAAAAATTTCATCGTTGTACCGACAATTAAATCATGGTCAGATGACTATCGCATATAATGGTTTCAATAACCATGAAAATGGTAGAATTCACCACGTTCATGGCATTTTTGACTATGATCATGGTAACAAGTACTATTCCGACATTATGGAAAATGTTGCATCAACTATTTTTAATGGTAGTTTTGACCATGATCATAGTAGGTTCAAAATCACTATACTGCAATAGTCATCCTAACCCCCAATAATGGTAAAATTGACTATCAAATTCCTTCTCTGTGCATTTGAGCAGTTGCGTGTGGGAAGCCAATTTTGGGTATAGCCAGGATCGTACTCCGTTGTGTATAAATAACTTACTTTGGGTGAAATTTTACCCAAAAGTAAGTTATTTATACCCAACGGGTCGGTTAACCCAACTATACCCAAAATTGGCTTCCCACACACAACTGCTCAAATGGGTACTTTTTCGTCTGTGTTGAAGTGAAGATAGACTGAACGATGAGTCTCCTTGCTATGCCTTTTAACAACATGTATTCGGATTACGGGAAATTTTCTTATTGATTGAAATCCGTCATGGTCAATATGGCGCTATCATTCACGTAAAGAATGATATCCATACGAAGTTCGACGATTTAATAAGCATTCAATTCAATAAGCATCGAAGTCATTTGAAACCATCGCAAGAAATACGGTTGCCAACTGCATTGAATTTTTAATCACTCATAACTGTGCTGCTGCTTTCTCCGGAAGGGAAGTAAACTACGGAGGAATCTACGGATGGATGAAATCGTTGGATCAGTTTTCAATGTTTTGTCATTTTCGTTTAGCGATGGATATGTTCTTTCATCAGATATCATCGAATAGAAGGTAAAATAAAATTTTAGAATATGTTTGGGTAGTTATTTTTTTGGTTGGGGTTGGTTTTAGGTAACGGTTTTCTGGACGAACCATTCACAATGTTGGAATTTTCAATGGCACTTCTTTCATCGAACAAGTCTGCTCCGGAAAGCGATATGGTTAAATTCAACCTTCTGAAAAATCTCCCCGATATCGCTAGTATAACGTAGACGATTACTTAACCTGTATAACACTCTCATGGAATTAAACATAGTTCCACCCGCACGGAGACCTAGGTTAAAGTTATAGCTATTCAAAAGCCTGGGAAACCAGCGTCTGATTACAATTCTTACCGTCCGATCTCTATGTTGTGATCATGTTTAAGGAAATTGTTAGAAAAATGATCCTATCAAGACTTGACCGTTGGGTTGGATCAAACAACCTGCTATCAAATACGCAATTTGGTTTCCGAAAGAGCAAAGGAACAAACGATTGTTTAGCGTTGCTTTCATCTGATATACAACTGGCCTTTGCACACAAGGAGCAATTGGCTTCAGTATTTCTGGATATTAAGGGCGCATTTGATTCAGTTTCCATAGATATACTGGCAGATAGTCTGCACAGTAGTGGTTTACCAGGAATTTTAAATAATTTTTTGTATAATTTACTGTCAGAAAAACAAATGACCTTCAATCTAGGCCAACTGACAACTTCCAGAATTAGCTACATGGGCTTACCCCAAGGCTCATGTTTAAGTCCCTTGCTTTATAATTTTTATGTTAAAGATATTGATAACTGCTTGGAAAATAGATGCACGCTAAGACAACTTGCAGACGATGCTGTGATCTCCTTTAGAGGTCCACGTGCGGAAATCTTGCATTGGTAGTGTTTACTAGATAAGCGGTTCCCTGCCCAACTGCGTCTCAAGCTGTTGGGAAGAGACATTACCCAATCTTTGACCTTCAAATACCTTGGAGTCATGTTTGATTCAAAATGCACTTGGAGTACTCACATTGCGTATTTGAAACAGAAATGTCAACAAAGGATCAATTTTCTAAGATCAATTTCCGGGACATGGTGGGGTGCTCACCCGGAAGACCTCATTAAACTCTATAAAACAACTATTCTTTCAGTTCTCGAATATGGCTCTTTTTGTTTCCTCTCGGCAAGAAACAGCCACCTCATTAAATTGGAACGCATTCAATATCGTTGTTTACGTATTGCCCTTGGCTGTATGCATTCAACGCATAATATGAGCCTGGAGGTTCTGGCAGGAGTGAAACCCTTACAGAACCGCTTCTGGGAGCTCTCATCTAGAATACTGATCAAGTGTGGAATCAGTAACAACCTTGTGATTGAAAACTTCGAAGAAATGCTCGAATTGAGTACCCAGTCTAGAGTCTTGCGAATCTATATTAACTACATGTCATCCGATATTAGTCTTTCTTGCTATAATTCTCCTAGTGTACGCTTCACTTATCACAGTTCCTCCATTGATTATGATCTCTCCATGAAACAGGCTATTCAAGGAGTTCCAGATCAACTTCGACCTATTTTAATTCCCCATATTTTTATTGAAAAGTATCAACATCTCAATTCCAATAGAAGAATTTTCACTTGTGGATCACGCATTGATGGATCCACTGGTTTCGGTGTCTACTATGAATACTCATCTGCCTTCCGGAAACTTCAGGAACCTTGTTCCGTATATGTTGCTGAGCTGGCAGCAATCAATTTCGCATTGGGGATAATTTCCGACATGCCCATAGACCATTATTTCATCTTGTCGGATAGTCTCAGTTCTATTGAGGCCCTCCAGTCGATGAAAACAGTGAGGCACTCATCTTACTTTCTTTCAAAAATAAGGGAGCAGATGTGTGCGTTGGTCGAAAGATCATTTAGGATTACCTTTGCATGGGTCCCCTCACATTGCTCAATTCCAGGCAATGAGAAGGCGGACTCTCTAGCAAAGGTGGGCGCAAAAGAAGGCGAGATTTTTGAAAGAAGAATTTCACATGATGAATTTTTCCCATTAGTACGTCAGAGTTCTCTTCAAAGTTGGCAAAACGATTGGACAAGTAATTCTCTTGGGCGGTGGTTACATTCCATTATTCCAAATGTTTCGTCGAGATCGTGGTTCAAAGGTCTGGATGTAAGTCGCGGTTTCATTCGTGTGATGTCAAGACTTATGTCCAACCACTACTCGCTAGACGCACATCTCTACAGAATTAACCTCGTCGATAGCAACATATGTAGGTGCGGAACCGGTTATGATGACATCGATCACGCAGTTTGGCATTGCCCGGGTAATGATGCCTCCAGAGCACGACTATTGGATACCCTAGTGGCCCGAGGTAGACAACCCTCCCGCGAGGTAAGAGATGTTTTGGGAATGCGTGATCTCCCCTACATGCAAGCGATTTACGAATTCCTTTGTTTGTCTGATCTAAGAGTGTAATGTCATCACCCCCTCCCCTCCAGTCTAGTAAATTCCCTGCCATTGTGTCCCAGTTATACTATCCTTTTGTTTCCGTGCTACTTGTACCTGCCCAGCAAGCAGTGGTCACCCATCTGCGGCTTAGTTCCTGAAAGGGACTACAGGGACCGTGGATTTGGTAGATGTCGCAACCATGAGCAGCAAATAATACCTTCAATAAGTTACCTGCCTAGCCCCTTCCAAACGATAATGTGACCCATTAACCTCGAGCTAGCCACGAGTAATTGGCACCCCATTTTACTAAAATTGAAAAATTATACATTGTAAATAACAATATTGAATATCGGCTCCGTAAAGTGTTACACACGCCTGAGCCTAACAAATAAACGAACTAATTAAAAAAATCTTGCCACCTTATTTTGGCAGAAAGGAAGGAAGTCACTGAAAAGAAAATTGATGAAGTCTGATTCGTCCTAATTCCGGCAATTATTTTGTATTCCACATACGAATCTTTTGTCTCAGAAAAAAAAAACCATTGGCTTCGTAGCTTTTTTTTTTCTCGACAACAAACTTAAATGCTAGATTCTTTATGTTTTCCAATCAAAACATTTCACTGAAAGAGCCATCCCGTCATGCCATATTTTGCATGAAATAAAATACACGCCATGAAAAATGCAGCCGGTTTTGATTCGCCTGCAAAGGGAACGGTAGCGGTAGTGAATTCATTTAAGAAGTTTGACACAGTTATGAACACCTCTGGTAATAAATAGAGGATCAATAATCAAATAGATGTAACGAAATAAAAACGTCAGATTTGTACATGATGCCAAAAAATACCTATTTGGCGAACACTGCTTACACTACAATTTCAAAACTCAGAATTTAACACCGATCCATTATTTAACTGACTGATACGTCAGCATTCACTACGGTCAGAAGAAAGAATCTTCGCTTCACTGCCGGTTTTCCTTGTGAAACGGCGCAGATGAGAAGCAAGAGGGTCAACATTCCGTTGTCCAGAGCGAAAACCTCACATAAAAAAGGACACTTAGTTGACGAGGAAAATGCTAAATCGATGCTTGGCTTTCTACGTCTGTCCAACTTAGTTCGTTTATAAACTTTGCATTAGTACCTATGGCGAGAAAATGTTAACAGGTGGAACGACTACCCTCGTGACTCCAGTTAACCGATGGCAGTAGATCGATTCTCTATTTCAACGTAAAAAAAATTGGATACGATCGGCTGCTATCGATTAGCTGAAGACTCTAAAAACAGACCCCCGGAGTAAAACCCACAATTGTACCCCATTAGTAGCTCCGCAAAGTTTCTTAATAAAATGTATATCAGTTTTATTGTACGCTTAGATGTAATCGACATAGCAAAGACCTAACTTTATTCTCTATTAGACATGCTAATAAATAACGAGTACTGTTTGTTTCGTTGCTCTAGACAGAGCTAAGTGAGGAATTTGGAAACAATAAAAGTCCCATCCTATAATGAATGTTCTTCACAAAATTAAAAATTATCCCGTCTGTAAAATCAACGATATTTACCTTAGCATGGATAAACCTCTTTTCGACACCGTTGCGAACCAGTCAATCGTCTCACGATAAATTAAACTCGTATTCCCCCATCCGCCAACAGGTGCACGGCTTTCTCTTTCTACTCAGTTGTGTGTTGGTGGGTGGTGCCAGATGTTGCTTGATAAAACAAATAAAGCTATTTACACGTGCCGATTCAGAGCCCGCACCACTACAGCGCTGCTGCTATCTTAGGAAACCGACAGTTCCACGCAGGAGTTTTTCAGGATTGACATAATCTACCACGGACAGCAGAGTTTCAATGTCCTCGGGACCATCCAGCTTGCAGGGTGCTCCCACCAGCTGACAGTTCTTTCCTTCGACATTGATAATAAATGTATCGTTCTTGAATATGACCGCCCGGTCGTACTGCTGATTGAACTTGCCCGGTGGTAGCCGTCCGCCGTCGGAACATGATATTGCAAGGTTCGTAGTTGCGTTTATCCTCCTCGGTAATGGCGCGGTCTTCCACGGTACCACTGAATACTTCCTCGCCATCTTTCGGCAGCACTTTCCGCTTGGTTAGAATGATCCTGTGCGACCACTCCGCAGAGGGAAGCTGAATGTTGGCTGCCTCATTGCCTAGTCCAATCATGGACATGGCAAATGACGGTCGTTCCGGTTTATTTTCAGTGTTGGGGATGTTGATGACGTACCTGATTGGAAAATTAAACTAAATTACTTCTGAACACCACTTTTTCGGATCAAACATTGACTACATACCATGTTTCATAGCAGGTGATCTTCTTCATCTTGGGACTACTACCAGAAGAACTGGTAAGCGCAGAGATTGACCTTTGGACTGCTCCGCCGATTGGTTTATTCAGCGCATTTGACGTATTTCGCAGGCCGGCTGATGCTATAATCGGTCGTGGGACTGTTTTGATCGGTGATCGCTTTACAGGTGATGATGGTGGAGAATCAGATGTTACTATCAGTTTTACGTTGTTATCCGGATCTGTCAAATCAATCGAGTAGTGCTTGTTGCCACTGTTTGCAACCAACTTGGCAAATGGACGACTGTCGCCCAGTTTCATTGTTGAGTTTAGAATTCTGGGAGGATTCTTCTGAGGACTTGCCGAACCAGACCGATTTAGAGTACTGGACGTAGCAATTCGGCCGTTATTGTAGGCTTTGTACACGTTGTTGTTGTTATTCGAGACCAGTGTTTTGACACCCGTGGCTGTCTTGCTCAATGGCACCGTTTTGGTTTCGGAACGGGAAGAGTTTTCATCCACATTAACAGATTTTCCACGAGCTCGCATCACGTTAGGACTGGCTACAATCTTTTGAACTTTATTAGCGGTCACAATGTTAGTTTGCAGCATGTCTTCAAAGTCGACTTCGTCGTCGACTGTAAGATTGATAACCGACGCTTTCGAGGCAGTATTTTCCCCCGTAGGTTGCTTAGAGGATCCACTAGGTCGTCCTCGTTTGGACGATCGGTTTAACCGCAAATGATCCAAATTGATCGGTCGTTTCCGTTCCAAAATCGTTGCCACCAGTTGATTGTTTGTCTTGGGTTTTTCCGCGGAGCTGGACTTTGGACCGAGATAATCGTCCGAATCGTCACTATCGGACGATAAATATTCATCGTCGTCGGAACTTTTACGTCTAATTCCTGCTTTTCGTACATCAGGTGTACTGGCAGACTTTTTCTTCAAGATATCCCCAATGCTCACGATTCGGATAGTTGCTTTATCGACTGTGTTCTTACCAAATGCCTTGCGTTCCTTATCTGATGAGAGAATTGGATCGACGAGATTCACTTCGGATTTGCTTTTCTTATCCCCCAAAGCTCCGGTAGCTGGTAAAGGTGTCGATTGAGCAATCGGCTTTGACAAAACTTTAGAGGCTGGTGTTTGCATTGGCTTAAACGCAAGAGGCCGACCACCTAACTTAGTCTTATCCAGAGCCGGTAAGCTAATCGATTTGTTCATAGAACCTTTGCTTACATCCGACAAATCCTTTCCTAATTTGCTAGGCGCAGACGTATCTTTCGCTTTCACTGTCGTATTTTGTGGGGATGAAGTAGCTGAACCCTTATCAGAGACCATACTTGACCGAGTGCTTCTACGGATCGGCTCATCATCGCTATCTTTCTCATCATCGGAATTCAATGTGATGGAACGCTTAGCGTCATTTGGTGGACGCCCCCTTTTGGCCTTTTGAGCCTTATGCCCACTATCTTCCGTGCTGGAATCTGCGACAGTTTTACGTTTCGGTCCAGCGACCACAACCGGTGGCGGTGTAGGCTTGGTGGCAGCTACTGGTTTGGCTACTTTTCTAGCAATAGGCGAAATTTGCTTAGCGATCAATGGACTCTTCCGAAGAGATTTCCGACCGACATTCTGATTCGTCTCACGGCTAAATCCGACAATTTGAACATCGTCGTCATCATCATCATCAATTTTATCGTCGTCGTCTTCGTCTGAAGACGAACTTTCCGATTTCTTGTGCCGTTTATCTAAGATTGACTTTTCCACTTTTTGCTTCTGCAGAGCTACTGGATTGACAAACTTCTTGGGAACGATCGAATCTTGTTTGGAAGTAGATTCCTCCGGTTGCTTCCTCTTGAACAAAAGGTTTCTGGGTTTCTCTTTCGATTCCGTGACTTTAATCGGAGTGGGTTTTTCCTTTTCCGTTTTTTCGGGTTCTTTGCCTTTCCCAAACATTCTGAATCTAGGCTTTTCAGGTTGCCTAACTGGTTGTTTTACAGGTTGCTTCTCAGGTTGCTTCTCGGGTTGCTTCTCGGGTTGCTTCTCCGGTTGCTTCTCCGGTTGTTTCTCCGTTTGCTTCTCCGGTTGCTTGCCCGGCGGCCTACCCCTGGTCGGTGTCTTATCTGAATAGAACAGAACAAACGAAAATGTAAAGACATGTACATTTACAAACTCGACAAATCAAACCTTTCACAAGCGATGTATCCAAATCTAGTTTCCTCTTTATATCCTTGTTGATGGGCGTCAGCACGACCCGAGCCTTGCCCATGTTAAGCATGCTCAAATCCATTTTTTTCAACACTTCCTTCCGCAAATTTTTAACCGGTTCCGTCTTTGTAACCCCCTTTGGTGGCCGTCCTCTAGGCCTTCCTGTTGAAGTTATTGCTGGTGCTGGTTTCTTCGCAGAAACTGTCCCGGTGCTCTTCCTACCGGCAGCCGACTTTGGTGGAATGACCACATCATCTTCCTCTTCCTGGTTGTAGTCATCTTCGCTAGCGTCGCTGTCCGGGCTGCTCGAGCGTATGGAAGTCGAAGCCAGCACCACGCTGTCGTTCAGATACTTACGATTCGGTTTGATGGTGCGCCGGGAGCGACCGGCCGTCAAGGTTACTGACGTGTCTGCCGATGGAGAGGGCTCCTCCTTTTTCTTCAACCGAGGCATCTTGGAGGAGGGGGTGGTTTCGCTCTTGTGGATGCGATTTTATTCTGAAATAAAGGTGGGAACGAAGACTTTAAGAAGGTTCTCAATCATGTTCTCGCCGTTAAAGACCTTTGGAATCAATAAGCACTACTTCCATAGTATGTGTTTTGCCACGAACTTCAAACGCTAATAACTCAGTTATTGATCGATAGATTTTCAAGATGCTTACATTAATCAGTTGGAATTTTTGGTGACCTATCAACTCGACTAGCACAAATTCTCGTACATCAATTGTAAACTATTGAAAAGAACTCAAGTAAAAGGGAATGTCATATAAGTTCGTTTTGCATACTAATTTCACTAAATGCACATTATTTTCCTAACACAGACGCAGAAATTCGCTTCCTAAGTAGTAGCAGCTAGTCACTCTTGAAGCGGCGTGTACGATGGCTGAGCAGACGATGACTATCGCTGCCAGGCGTCAAGGCGAAGGCCAAATAAACTGCTTTCCAGTGTGCGCCAGCGTGACGAGCGCCTTAGTGCCAGTATCCCTGTTGGCTGCAGTGATGAACTAACTGGCCACTAAAATGTCGCCCGTGATAGCTATAATACCTGTTTTACTGATATTTTCATGATCGAACATTGCACATTCTGGATTTTGCGGCATTCAGTGGAGAGTGTAATATCGCTGCATCTAAATCCGCAAACAGAGTACCATATCTTTCAGGAAAGTAATCAGATTGGCAACTCGGGTGACATTTTCGGTCAACGCATCCCCGTTGCTTTCCGGAATTTCGTAGCGATCAAATGGGCCTGTTCTGCCAGCAGTGACAAATAATGTATCAAGGAAGTCTCCGTGAGAGCTTGTATTGTGACAAGTATTTGTGTATCCTGTTCGATGCCGGGCAGGACAATCTAATCTTGTAGTTGATGTGACTTTACTCCTTAATTTTGCGGAGGAAAAACACTGTTGAGCCTGGTCTGCTGGTGTTGAGTCACTTCGTAGTCCATGCGTGCTCCAGTATATTTGTGTTTTTAGGTCCGTTGTTGGCACCATCTTAGTGAACCAATGCAGTTAGGTGGTAGGGTTCTTCTACATTGCTCTGGATTCAATTGAACGTCATGTTCCTTCTGTCCATCGAGATGGATCTTCTGTATCCAAGGGTGTCGGCTACTGTCATAGCCGTGTCCAGTGATGACGTTATCCACAGGGATGTTTTTTCACAAATGGCCAAATTAAACCGAGAACACCTATCCAATCCACTAGCATAATCAAACCGGTGGAAGAACTGTTTTCAGGACAACGGGTCTCATTATTTCCCCGGTTACTGCATGTGTTAAGCTATCCTAAATTAGTTTTTAATCGTGGGGCCTATCTTAATTCAGGGCCAGTTACACTACACCGTTGGACGTCGGTCACCAGTAGGAGTTCTATGTTGACGTTTTCCTTGAGGCATCGGTTTGCCTCGGCCGTGAGATAGCCCTTCTTGCTTGGTCCGGTAAATCCGAAGAGTCGGTGGCAGCGATGTCAGATCTAGGGTAATATCGTATGTACGTTAATTCCGTAGGTATTATATGGATTTTAAGTTTTTTTTATTCTAAGGAGTACCCTAAATCACCTTTTCCAAGATTTCACCCCCCAGCTCATCACTTTAAAAAATAATCGTCCTACGGAATCGACCGAGAAAGTATCTGACATCACTGCTCAGTCTGACATCACTGCTTCTCGCCGCGTTCAGCTCTTAGAACGAAATGGGCCTTACGGAAATATTTCCCCTCGGGGCTCTCTCAATCACTTCTGGTTACCGGTTTTGTGAAGGCAAATTTGCATTGCAAATTGGATCAGGAGCTAGGCGACTTCAACTGGCCCTTGAGATTTTGGCCAGTGCTAATGTGGATTCGTCAAATCAGAAGGGTTGGTTGATATTCTGCTCATCCTTGTTCTCCGGGATGGCGACGTTGTAGATGTATCCTGTATTGAGTTTTGCGGGGTTGCGACCTCTACAAGATTCAGGTTTGATACCTAATCATTGACTATTGCAAAACCACGTGTTCTCCTCTTCCCTTTGCTCGGTTGCAGATTGATGTGGGTTTATGTCATCCACAAATTGCTTACAGCTATTGCATGTCCTCGGTGTTCGGTAGTTTTAAAGCGAGGCTTCCTTGGGTCTTCCTCCTAGTTCGGATAATGGTCACCGAAGACCACCAATGGAGGGCCTTCCTGTCAGAGTTGAACTGAATCGTGGAATCGTTTCAGTTGCAGCTGTAAATAGTACCTGTGTATATTCGAAAATGTCTTTTGGGTGCCTCTCCTGATAAATCGTGCCTACCGTTTCTTGATAGTCTAGTCTGCTGAAAATTCGTACAGTTACATTTCAATCGGTTTATGATCGTTTCACAATAGGTCATCGCTAGCTAATCAAAGTAATCTACTCGCGATGCTAGGAACAAATCTTGGCTTCCGCATGTTTAAGCACCGTCGTTTGACAGGATCATGTTACTATAACCTCCTTTTAAAGTAAATTACTTAGATTCCACGACGATTGAAGGCATGTTTCGCCCAGGATCTGTGGTGACCATTATCGTCTCCTACCAAGACGATCGGTCCTTAAGGGAGTGGCCTTTACAAGTAAGTGTTTCTGCATGTCCCGAGAAGGTTTCAAGTTCTGGAGCTGCAAATCCATGCTTGGGGGTAAACAAATCTTTATTATCACATCGGCCAATTGTATGTGAGCAACGGTGTTGATTTACACCTTCAGATATACTTTCGAGTTGGGCAGAAAACTTAACTCGAGCAGAATTAACTTTGTTCATACTCAAAAATACATTTATCGTGTACCAAGCTAATTTGTTTATTTTCGAAAATGTGCACTAACTTTACCTACATCGTTAGGAATGCCCTTTTCTAATTCTTGCTTATTATAGGTAAATTCAAAACCTACGGTTTTTCAAATAATTTAGACACATAGTTTTTTGACAATTTTGACTGCATTTTTCAGCTCAGAAATACCAGTGATGAAAACTTTAACTTTAATTTTAAATTTTAAAAATTATGATACGAAATGGTGGTGGTTCAAATAAGAAGGCATACGTCGAAAAGATTGTTGACAAAATACAAACTCAATTTTGTTTCATTACAGTTTGAATACATCCGCCGAACACCAACTGAACAGTTGTTTATCACAATACAGGTACTTGACCTGGTGAAGCATTCACAATTGAAGCCAGGGGGTTTGACGTCTTATTTAGAGAAAATATGCTTCAAAGTTTGTGTGTATTTTTCGTTACCAATCAAATTACATCATCCATCAATAACCCTTATCTTGCCAGGTGATTTTTTGTTGTTTTGAAAGGCTATTATTCATCTTTGAAAAAAAAATCTAGAACAAAAGTTGTTCTTAACAAGTTCAAGTTAAGATATTTATTGAAGTGACAATAAAATTACGAAGATATCAAAACATGCGAATCAAGGTTGTAAAGTGTTCTGTGCGAGAAAAGTAA
Source organism: Aedes koreicus (assembly GCA_024533555.2). Classification (NCBI taxonomy): domain Eukaryota; kingdom Metazoa; phylum Arthropoda; class Insecta; order Diptera; family Culicidae; genus Aedes; species Aedes koreicus. The sequence goes on from JAHHFK020003055.1 coordinate 25,693, forward strand.
AATCTATAAAAATTTGCCGGTAATTGAAAATTTATTCGATAATATTTATCCTTAGTTCAATGAATTTAACATTGTTCTCTATTTCTATTTTATGCTTGCTTTTTAGTAAGATGAGCACTAAAAGTTTCTGTTCACTGTTGATGGCAATGTGAACAAGATATTTCTTCGGGTTTTATCGTTAATACAAGATCATTCGAACTAACCTTATGAAATAAACAAAGAAACGAAGTTCGCCGGAAGTTTGAACCAGGGCGTACTACACATGACTTGTGTAGTAAGTTGTGCAATACCTCCTACCTTCTATAAGCCAAATTAAAATCATTAAAATCAACATCTTCAATCAACTCAAGCATACTATTAATCAGAACATTATTTTGAAACCTACTTAGCAGTACATACCTAACTTACAACTTTCGCCTCGAAACACTCGGCTAAAGAATAGCTACGCGATTAAAAGCCAAAAGCTGAAAGCTTGCAAGCTACCGCTCCTACCGTACGCATCAAACGGGACTGGAGAACATCAATTCACCCCAATACTTACATCCAAAACTAGAACAACGTTCAGCAATTCCGCACAAACAAAAGCAGTTAAAATCGCACTTTCACACTTTGGAATAATTATTGTTTTTGTTTATCTCGTCGCAACGACTGACTTTTGTCTCGATTCTCGTTAGCGGCTCGGCGCTTGATGCGATTGCGGGGTGAATGTTTTTGTTACGATTTGACGACAGCAGGCGCTGCCAATTCCCGCGCTCACGACTTTCTCGTTCACACCACCACTGCCGCCGCCGCTTCGCGTTCCCAAGCGCTTGATCTACTCCGCAGTGCGAAGATTTTTTCCTCGACCTCCTTCGGACTATCACTGGCGGGCAAGAAGTTTTCCGCAGCAATTTTGCTGGTCGTTCGTCGGAAGGCGTCTTTTCCGATTAGTCAAACGGTTTTTAAATTGCATCAGCAGCCAGAAATTAGAAATTTTACTCGGAACTGACGCGTCCAAACTTGTCACTTTACTTCATAATAACACACAAACGTACAGTCCACCCGATGCCGAATCCGATTAGTCCCTTTTCAAGCGTTTGAAGTTATTTCGTGCAAGGTACAAACACTTTCGACGGAATATTTCATCCATACACTCCAACACAACTGTATTATTTGACGTCACTGAGTAAATTCATGAGCAAACTTCACTCTGACACCATCAGCTATTATCACTACATTGACGCGCAGATAAAGTATTAATGCCTGCTCGCCGAAACGTTTATGTTTCGAAGTCAGATTTTAAAATACAAGATGGCGCCCGGGAGCCGAAAAACCACCTCTGCGATCCCGATCGAAAAGCCAGTGGCGCTCCCGCTCGGTCGTGGAGAGAAAATGCGCCATTTTGAAAAAAGGCAAAAGGTGTGCCGCTGCAAACATATAAACATTATGAAAACGGATAGAGACCTCAGCCGGCTATGAATTTATTCAAAAATTGAACAGTCATAATACATTCGAGAAAATTATTTAATTTTGTTAGCGATTTTCAACTAACTTTTTGACTAGCTTACATAGTGTAAATCAAGTTTAAGTCGAAATTATGGCCTTGAAAGTTTCCAAATTGTTTGGTTTCAATCTTAACAGGTAAATAATGTTTTATGTTTTTTTTATCCAAAATATGAATGTTACTTTTAACATCGGATATAAGCATAATGAATACAATGCGTTATATGTTTGTTGTCCTTTGTGTTGATGTATCATGTAAATATTTGATCGTTGAAAAAAAAAGTTCAAACTTCAGTCACAGAGGAAGAATCATATCAACAAATTATCCGATACACTACCCCTACTGAAAATTGAAGCTTCAAAACGAGTCATTGTATGCTAAAAACGGTGTGAACATTTTTTGATGTGACAATTTTTTTTCTGTTGTGAGCCTTATTTGCCAAAAACAATTTGTCAAAACAATATTTTGGATTTAAGGTATATTGTTACAATTTATCTTGTTATTCCGTACAAATTTTAGCCTGATTTCACAATATCCAGAATTTTACGAATACTAATGGCCGTCTCTGTAGAGCTCGTTTTCAGGGAGGGAGAAGGCGATTTGACGTTTGGCTTACGCCGTTTGACAGAGAATCGATCAAAACTTATCGATTAGCTGTCAAACGACTTAAGCCAAAAGTCAAATCGTTTGCTCCCTACCAGAAACCGAGTTAAATCTTGGTGGCCATTAGCGCTCAGAAAATGTTGCATAAACCATACATTAACACATATTATTAATGTATGCCATATTGTCATTGAAAACGTGCTTGTTTTATGCATGTCTTTTGGCATTGAATAGAGCTTACATTTTGTTAGCGAAAATTACCAATTTTTTATGGTAACCTTACTTAATCACCTATTTAACATACCATGCGTGGAAGAAACGTCAAAAAAACACATGGTTGCCAAAAAGCAAAACTGTTGAATTGTAGTATTGCTAGATATCTTGAAACTCAGAAACACCCTTCAATACCCTGAAACACACCGAAACACAAACAGAACTTGGCAGAGTGACTAACCCCCTGGGTGAATCGTATGTTGATGGCGCCACCTGCGCCCGGCCTCGAGATTTGATAGTCGTTGACTGTCTGTAAATTTTATTTAATAGTTGGTAAACATTAGAACGATTGCATTAGTAACGTCAGTCACATAAAGGTGGCGCCAGCGGCAGGATAGTCATGAAGAAAATGGCTATAGTTTTTGGTTCTGAAAGTACCAGCACATCGGTCCCAAGCTTGGTCTCAAGCATAATGAATCGCCTCTAAAACAAAACTCACATCGAAGAACCCCTCAAATATTCTGTCGAAAAACACAGCGAATCAAAACAAAAACATTTAATGGACAGTTTTTATCATCGGATTCAAGCGACGATTATCTGCACTTCATGAGCCGAACTTTGAACCAGGCACAATCCATGTTACCCGGAAAAGATACGAAAGGGTTTGTGAGGGGAAGATGCAATTTAAAATTATTTATTTTAATTATTATTTATGATTTTAATTTATCATATAAATCCAATAATTATTAAAGTATTTTTTTTTAAATTATATAGGATTTTACTATACTTGCATTACTCTAAATGCTTATAATAATTGTAATAAAATTAACAATTGTATTATTGTAAAGAAAATATATAATTAAAATTAAAATAAAATTAAGAAGCTGAATTTATTTTATTAAAAAGTAAACAACGATTGAATAATTTAAACGTATTTTTATAATATTGTGTCAAATAAATTTTATGATAATTTTAATAAGATATACTTTGTTTTCTATTTATAATTTTAATATATTAACATTAAATTTAGGTGTTGAATTTTATTTTATTTAAGTTTAAATTTATTTACAAAGATTCGTTTATACTATTATTTTTTATTAAATATGTAATAAAAAAATAGTTTAAATGAATATTTGTAAATAACAAAGAATATTACATTGATTTAAACAAAAAAAATTAAAAATACAATACACATGTTTCTATATAAAAATATTTATAAGATTATATTAAGGAATAAAATTTGAATTTACTGAAAATTAAAAAGAATTTTGCTAATATTATTTTTTAAATTAGCAAACTCAATAAGCAGTCAATAAGCAAAATTGTTTTTCAAATCATATAATCATATTTGAATATATTTATTGAATTACATAAATAAGTATAATATTTCAATTCAAATAGATTTTGTTAACTATTCATGAGTTTTGATAAGTTTGGAAATTTTCAAGCTTAAATTAACTGGTTTATTATATTTTCAATTTAGGAAAGATTACCATACAAAATGATGTATACGAATTTTTTGTTTAATTATTTGCATTATTTTATTTATTTATTGAATACGATTTAATCAATCGTACAATCACAACTTCACGAATAAATTTTACAATCACAAATTATTTATCAATTTTAATATATTAATTTAAAGACAATGTTTAATATTTTTTTAATGAGGAAGTATTAAACTATTTAGTATTGTTTATTAAAATTATCATTTCTGAATAAATAAATTTGTATGAAACTACTTGCAGCATTAATGAAAATCAAATTAATTAGGTTGATTGTTTATATGTTTTATACCAATAAATTTAAAATTAAAATCATTATTTGATTTAGAATAATGAAGGATTTCTTCTTAATATTATTTATTCAAATTATTATTTTTAATTATAGTTACTGAAACAAAATTAATTACTAACGTAATTTGAATAAAATTAAATTAAATTTAGTTAATCACCCACAACTTGATATTAATTCTAAACAAATGATTTATTTTCGTTAACATTTTGATTTCTATTTAATTTTACAGGTAAATATTTGTGTGAATTGATTCACATTAATTAATGTTTTGATTTATTTGCGGTGATAAGAGTATAGGTGAAATTTGTATTAGCTACCGCGGTTAAACAAATAATGCAAAAAAAATCTTTGTGTTTATAAAATTATAAATTAATTTACATAATAATAAATTTATAAGGTTGAATTTTTAAATTTATTTACAAGATTATTTGAAAAAAATATTTAAACTCCAAACTTTTTACCATAAACATACCCTATTATTGATCATTAATGAATAAATACCAAAGTATTATTAGTCATGCTCTCAAAATTTAATAAAAATAATCTAATTAGAGGAATTTGATCTGTAATTGAGAATTCACATTCATCCTTACAAAACCTTCCCCGATCATTAGAATTTATTATTGGATAGAATAAATTCTTCATATTACATGACACAAAATGTCAAAGTGTAATTTAAAGAAGAGATGGATTGCAATGAATTTACTTATATGCATATTTTTTTGAAATAATAACAAACAGTAACAAACCCCTAACTGACCCTTTTCACCACATAGCAACCGTCTCCCGCGCTGCTATATTTGAGCATTCGACGCTTCCCGAGAGCCTCGCTGCTATTTTGATACCGCATTTAGCAGCGACCGGTGCGGTGTGAAGTAATAGCAACAATCAATATGCAACTAGCGATTTAAAATTGGTTCACTGTTGTAGAACCCCTTGGTCCGAAGTACACCTTGAAGCCAGCACCTAACTATACATATTTTCGCCTTTGTTTTGATTTGCTGTGTTATTTTGACAGAATATTTGAGAGTGTGTTCGTGTGAGTTCATTATTAGGAGCGTATTATTAAGCTTGGGACCGATGTGCTAGTACTGACTGAGCCAAGAAAAAAATCGTATTTGTTAGGGACCTACTAGTCTTATGGCTGGCCCACAATTGATACGTTGCGGATGCGTTTACGTTAATTTGACAGTTTTCCAATAGGTTTTCTGTCAAATTTACGTCAACGCATCCGCAACGTATCAATTGTGGGTGACCCTTTAGAGTTAGTCTATGGTAATAGCAACAATCAATATGCAACTAGCGATTTGAAATTGGTTCACTGTTGTAGAACCCCTTGGTCCGAAGTACACCTTGAAGCCAGCACCTAACTATACATATTTGCGCCTTTGTTTTGATTTGCTGTGGTATTTTGACAGAATATTTGAGAGTGTGTTTGTGTGAGTTCATTATTAGGGGCGTATTATTAAGCTTGGGACCGAGCTTGGGACCGATGTGCTAGTACTGACTGAGCCAAGAAAAAAATCGTATTTGTTCGGGACCTACTGGTCTTAGAGTTTGTCTATGGTAATAGTGTTGCGTTGCTAAAATAGGTTTAGTACCGGACCGATACGTGTGCTCTTATAAAGATATCCTTCGAATAAATATACTCTTTTGAACTGAAAATTGACCCGCCGGGATCACCAAAAAGCGTTTCGGCTGACTCGAAACAATCGTAAGGGTGGGCACTAAACATATTTTGAACCATTATAGAAGCTGTCGAATTAGATTGATTTCGGATCAAAAAATAAGTAAAGATTGGGTTGTTATTTCAACTAGCTGTAAAGGCGATTAAAGCATATGCAATAGTCGAAAAAAACAACTTTTGTATTGCTGCAAACTTATGAGAGAAGTGAATTTTTTAAATTATTTTCGACTATGAGTTTTTTTTATCCAACTATGCAATTGTTTTTAATTAAATACACTTCTTAGTTAAATCAATAATGATATTATAAAAATCAATCATGATCAGTTGTTCAAATCACCAACCATCCCAGGCGGAAAGTCACTCTGCCATGTTGTGTTTGTGTTGACCGTGTTTCGGGGAGTTGGAAGGTGGCAGAAGGTGTTTCTGTGCTTCAACACATGGGTCAAAACTACACTCGAAAATTTATGCTTATTGGCAACCATAATTGTTTTGGACGTTTAATCCACGCACACATATGCATCATCTGAATCACATCAGTGCAAGCGAGAGGAAAACAAAACATTGTGAAAACAAACATTCGATTCGTGACAGAGGTGTCAGAAATGTTTTTATTCTTTCATGTTGCGGCGAGGTGCTTGAAGTGTGGCGGATTGTGTCGGATTGTGTTTTTGAGGGTTTCAACAACAATCAATATGCAACTAGCGATTTGAAATTGGTTCACTGTTGTAGAACCCCTTGGCCCGAAGTGCACCTTGAAGCCAGCACCTAACTACACATATTTGCGCCTTTATTTTTATTTGCTGTGTTATTTTGACAGAATATTTGAGAGTGTTTTCGTGTGAGTTCATTATTAGGGGCGTATTATTAAGCTTGGGACCGAGCTTGGGACCGATGTGCTAGTACTGACTGAGCCAAGAAAAAAATCGTATTTGTTCGGGACCTACTGGTCTTAGAGTTAGTCTATGGTTTCAACACAGTGGCCGAGTGACATGCCCCTGATAATCCCGAAATATTTTTTCATAGATTTACAATGTATTGTAAACATAAAATAGAGTCTATAAATGTTCAATTAATAGTATTGTTCACGACGATAAGTAACAATAGGAGTTATTACTTCCACAATAGAATCTAATTTAAGTTGAGACATTGACATCGGGTTGTTGTTTATCTTAACTATAGAACAATCATTTTTTTCCAAAGGGTTAGTCACTCTGCAGCGTTGTGTTTGTGTTTCGGTGTGTCGGATAGTGTTTCTGCCCGCATAACGAAAAACAATTTGCTATATAGTCAAAACTATATTTCGAATGTAAGATATATTATCACATTTTATGTTATTGTTATCCAATAGTTTAATCTTGCTTTCACCATACATCCTCTACATTAAGACATATTGTTAATGTTTGCCATATTGTCATTGAAAGGTTTCTTATTGTCTGCACGTGGTCTGGATTATTTACCAACTTTTTGGCATAGAGTACAGCAAAACATTAGTTCGTGAAAATAGCCAATTTTATATGGTAACCTAACTTAACCTGGGGGTGCGACACATCTAAATCCAGATTCAAGATGATCGAAAAATCCCACGCTAGCGAATCAATCTTTGGAAAATCTTGTTTCAACTTGTGAATCTTAATCTATCAACTTGCATCATGCTGTATCTTTTTGCAGTAAATCTTTAAAATCGTCATCAAAATCTTTGAAATCTTCTTTCTATCTACTAAGCGTGCGCACATCGCACAAAAGCAAAAAAAAAAAAAATGCTGCATCTGAGTCGCACCCCCTGAACTTAACCGCCTATTCAGCATATAGTTATTTGGCCTTTTACCATCTGAAATATTGTTAAAACTATATAGGTTATTGTTAGTTTATAGTTGTCAATTATAAGGGTAAATGTCGTTACAATAACGTAAATGGTCGTCAACAAATAGAAATAATGTCCAGAAATGGTTTGTGAATATGCGGGTGTTTTTCAACATAAACTGATAGGCAAAATAAAGTGCCCACCTCATAATTTGTTCGATTACTCTCTTTTATTTGGTTCAAATTAAAGTTAACACACTGTAGTCTTTTTTGATATCTTATTTTTTATATTCTTTTCAAGTTGCACCTATGGAATAATAAAAAAAAAAAGAGTTCGACTTAAAAAACTAAAAAATTAACTGTGACAAAAATAAGTACCCACTTAAAAAATTCGATATATTTTCGATAAGTTTCCGTGGGAAATTGTTTATGTTTCGATATTTTGACGTGCTTTGAAGCAAACGGCTTGACCTGGTGCTTTTGTACACGTGATCGCGTTTGATTCAGTTGAAAAAATGGAGAACGTAGTGATTTCGAAAGCAATTCCCTTGTGTATCCGAAAATTGGTGGTTCGTGACGAGCAAAACGGTGAATCGCACCGGGCTGTCCCTAGGAAGTACAGTATTAGCAACAGTCAATATGAAACTAGCGATTTGAAATTGGTTCACTGTTGTAGACGAGGTTGTGAACCCCTTGGTCCGAAGTACACCTTGAAGCCTGCACCTAACTATACATATTTGCGCCTTTGTTTTGATTTGCTGTGTTATTTTGACAGAATATTTGAGAGTGTGTTCGTGTGAGTTCATTATTAGGGGCGTATTATTAAGCTTGAGACCGAGCTTGGGACCGATGTGCTAGTACTGACTGAGCCAAGAAAAAAATCGTATTTGTTCGGGACCTACTGGTCTTAGAGTTAGTCTATGGTTTCAACACAGTGGCCGAGTGACATGCCCCTGATAATCCCGAAATATTTTTTCATAGATTTACAATGTATTGTAAACATAAAATAGAGTCTATAAATGTTCAATTAATAGTATTGTTCACGACGATAAGTAACAATAGGAGTTATTACTTCCACAATAGAATCTAATTTAAGTTGAGACATTGACATCGGGTTGTTGTTTATCTTAACTATAGAACAATCATTTTTTTCCAAAGGGTTAGTCACTCTGCAGCGTTGTGTTTGTGTTTCGGTGTGTCGGATAGTGTTTCTGCCCGCATAACGAAAAACAATTTGCTATATAGTCAAAACTATATTTCGAATGTAAGATATATTATCACATTTTATGTTATTGTTATCCAATAGTTTAATCTTGCTTTCACCATACATCCTCTACATTAAGACATATTGTTAATGTTTGCCATATTGTCATTGAAAGGTTTCTTATTGTCTGCACGTGGTCTGGATTATTTACCAACTTTTTGGCATAGAGTACAGCAAAACATTAGTTCGTGAAAATAGCCAATTTTATATGGTAACCTAACTTAACCTGGGGGTGCGACACATCTAAATCCAGATTCAAGATGATCGAAAAATCCCACGCTAGCGAATCAATCTTTGGAAAATCTTGTTTCAACTTGTGAATCTTAATCTATCAACTTGCATCATGCTGTATCTTTTTGCAGTAAATCTTTAAAATCGTCATCAAAATCTTTGAAATCTTCTTTCTATCTACTAAGCGTGCGCACATCGCACAAAAGCAAAAAAAAAAAAAAAATGCTGCATCTGAGTCGCACCCCCTGAACTTAACCGCCTATTCAGCATATAGTTATTTGGCCTTTTACCATCTGAAATATTGTTAAAACTATATAGGTTATTGTTAGTTTATAGTTGTCAATTATAAGGGTAAATGTCGTTACAATAACGTAAATGGTCGTCAACAAATAGAAATAATGTCCAGAAATGGTTTGTGAATATGCGGGTGTTTTTCAACATAAACTGATAGGCAAAATAAAGTGCCCACCTCATAATTTGTTCGATTACTCTCTTTTATTTGGTTCAAATTAAAGTTAACACACTGTAGTCTTTTTTGATATCTTATTTTTTATATTCTTTTCAAGTTGCACCTATGGAATAATAAAAATAAAAAAAAGAGTTCGACTTAAAAAACTAAAAAATTAACTGTGACAAAAATAAGTACCCACTTAAAAAATTCGATATATTTTCGATAAGTTTCCGTGGGAAATTGTTTATGTTTCGATATTTTGACGTGCTTTGAAGCAAACGGCTTGACCTGGTGCTTTTGTACACGTGATCGCGTTTGATTCAGTTGAAAAAATGGAGAACGTAGTGATTTCGAAAGCAATTCCCTTGTGTATCCGAAAATTGGTGGTTCGTGACGAGCAAAACGGTGAATCGCACCGGGCTGTCCCTAGGAAGTACAGTATTAGCAACAGTCAATATGAAACTAGCGATTTGAAATTGGTTCACTGTTGTAGACGAGGTTGTGAACCCCTTGGTCCGAAGTACACCTTGAAGCCTGCACCTAACTATACATATTTGCGCCTTTGTTTTGATTTGCTGTGTTATTTTGACAGAATATTTGAGAGTGTGTTCGTGTGAGTTCATTATTAGGGGCGTATTATTAAGCTTGAGACCGAGCTTGGGACCGATGTGCTAGTACTGACTGAGCCAAGAAAAAAATCGTATTTGTTCGGGACCTACTGGTCTTAGAGTTAGTCTATGGTTGTAAAACCCCTAGGTCTGAAGTACACCTCGCAGTCTGCACCTTGCTATACACTCTTGCGCTTTTCAGTACCTTTCGGTACTAGTATCTTTTGCTATGTTTTAATTTGCTATGTTATTTTAACAGAATATTTGAGGGTGTGTTGGTGCGAGCTACTTTTTTAGGGGCGAATCATTAAGCTTGGGATCGAGCTTGGGACCGGTGTGCTAGTACTTCCTGAGCCAAAAAATATATTCATTTTCTTCCTGACTATCCAACCGCTGGTATTAGCAAGACAGCGGTTGGGAAAATTCTACTGAAACAAAAAACGTTCGGATCAGTGGTGGATCGCCCAAGCAGAGGCAGCAAGCGTAAAACGGATACACGAACGGACACCTAAATCATGCGCGAAGTCAAGAAAAACCCAAAAGTAACTGTCCGTGAGATTCAGGGAACCCTTCAGCTATCAGTTTCTGGTCGAACTGTTCGTCGCCGTCTTGTAGCACAGGGGCTGATTAATAAAGCTGCCCGGAAACGTCCATTTATCAGCATGGCAAACAAGGCCAAACGGCTCAGGTTTGCTATTGAGCATGCTGATACGCCCGTAGAGTTCTGGAAAACGGTTCTCTGGACGGGCGAACCGAAATTCGAGCTTTTTAATCGAACGCGGCGGGTTCGTGTATGGTGCAGATCGGGTGAGAAGCTTCAGGAGCGCCACATCCAAGGCACGGTGAAGCATGGAGCCTTCTGTGATGTGTGATGGTCTGGGGGTGTTTTTCGTGGAGTGGAGTGGATAGTCTCATGATAATCGACAAGATAATGACGGCAGACTCCTATATCATCATGCTGCGAGAAAATCTGAAGGTTTCGCTGATCCAGACGGGTCTTGAAGAGAAGTTCGTATTTCAGCAGGACAACGAATCGAAGCATGCTGCCAAGAAGACCAAGTTTTTCTTCTGGTCTTGTCTGATCAAACCGCTGGAATGGCCTCCGCAAAGCCCGGACCTCAACCCCATCGAGATTTTGTGGGCGATTATAGATGCCAGGGTTGACAAAACTGGCGTTGCCAATAAATTCAATTATTTTGAAGCCCTGAAGCGCGCCTGGGAAGAACTTGATCCACAGCACCTAAGGAACCTAGTGGAGAGCGCCTGCAGCTGGTCCTGAAGGCAAAAAGAGGACACATAAATTATTAAAATGCTTTTCTTTTACTTAAATTTATCTTCCCGGGAGCCAAAATGAAGTGGGCAGTTTTTTTTGTCACTGTTTTTTTTTCAACACGCATTGATTGTTTTTTCTTCAAGTCGAAACTTGTTTTTTTATTACTCCATAAGTGAAACATGAAAAGAATATGTTAAGTAAGATATCAAAAAGACTACAGTGTGTTTACTCTACACACTACCAAAATGTCATGTAAATTTCTGTCCCCTGAGACCAACACATGCAAGCGTCCTTTAGCACATAAGAATGAGTTAAAAGAGATGAGAAAATAAATTCAATCAAACACATCTTTCGTCGAATTGCGTATGTCAGTTTCAGGAGACATAATTTTACACGAAATCTTTCTTTACGTTCCCCGACTTTTTACAAACATGCATTACGTCTCTTGTAAAATGCATAATTTCTTAGTGTGTAATTTGAACCAAATAAATAATAGAAATTCAAAAAATGATGAGGTGGGCACTTTATCTTGCCTATCAGTGTATCTGTTAATACTACTGTCTAAAATATATGCTATCCATATTTATTTTTTGACGTTTAATTCAAGTGCACTTACGCATCATCTGAATCACATCAGTGCAAGCGAGAGGGAAACAAAACATTGAGAAAACAAACAATGGATTCGTGCACTACACGCTTACAAAAAAAACCCAGCGGAGCAGTTAACTGTTGGAATCCAACTTTGGGCAGAATTTTGCCCAAAAGTAAGTTATTTGTACCCAACGGTAGGTTAACATGATCCAACCTTGGCTTCCCACACTTAACTGCTCCGCTGGGAACTTTTTTCTTAGCGTGTAGTGCAAAAAGCCTTTTAATGTTCAGCAAATAACCTTATGAAAATTGGCCACAAGGAAACGGGTTGAATTTCATAACCTTACTCTATGAAATGCTATGATTGTTGTCACAACCACTTCTGATGGTTTGCTTGTGGCAACCGTATAAGTTTCATTGTAAAACATTATGAAATTCATTTGTTAGTGCAATGGAACTCATACGCATTGGTTATACTAATCATATATATGTATATTTTGTATTTTTTATTGAATTCTACTGAAATTATCCTAAAATAAATACCTATAATAAATTTGAGGTTATGTAAAAATAGCCAATGCCCGTCATCTAATGGTACGCCCGCAGTACAATTACGGTTTATTATTGAAGAATTTTATGACGAGACTACTAATTTGGATCTTCATGAAAAATATCCAGATGCGTGTATAAATTCCCACGTGCATATAACAGCTCAGAGATATCGGGGTCATGATCAATCCAAATTCAACAAGAGTAACCATAACAATAATTTAGGCAGGCTTTTTACTATTTCATACATATGCCTTATGATTATTACACACTGTTTCATACATATGCCTTATGATTATTAAACAACAGCTATAAAATTAATAAGACGGTTTATGGAATTGATAAGAATTACTTGAGAAAATCATTACGATTAACTGAGAAAACCTTAGTTATATACAACGATTTCATAAGGACCGTATGGAATCAAAATACAGGGGGCTCATACAGTTTCATAAGGCAAATTTTATGAAATTCGATATGTTTTTTACATCAGTGTATAAGTGGTGCCAGAATTGAGTTTATCTTTCAGGAGGATGGTGAGTGCATTGAACCCAAACATCATCCCAAGATCGTCTGAAAAGTAAATCGATTGCACCCTTTAACGAATAACATTCGGAAATCAGATGATTGCCTTTTGGTTGGATTCGTATGACGATCATCCATGTTTCGTATGACAATCAACCAAATTTAATATGATGTTTGTTTCAAAACTGTGTAGATCATAAAGGGTCACCCACAATAGATACGTTTGCGTTCGTTGCGTAAATTTGACAGGAAACCTATGGGAAAACTGTCAAATTCACGCAAACGCATCCGCAACGTATCAATTGTGGGCCAGCCATAAGCGATTTATGAATGATTTGAAAAAAAAAAACCAACGGCATAAATTGTTTTACATTTCACTTCCTCAAACGTTAAGCAAGAATTGCAACGGGGGCACAAAAAATTAAGGAGTCGGGAGATATTTCTCCATAACTCCGTATGAAGTGATCGGGTTCCATCATTTATTCGTGATGGTACCAGTTCTGATAGCGATTGATAGGTTTTTACCGAATGATGTAAAATGGAATGTTTTTTTAGTCTCATTTCGAATGATTTGCGTTAGGGAAGGTCCATTAATTATGTCACGCAGTAAGGGGGGACGGGGGGTTTGATAAAACGTGACAATCCATACAAAATTTTTTGAAGGTCCATACAAAAAACGTGACAAGGGGGGGGGGGGGTTGAAGAGAAAGCATTGATAGTTCCGTTTAGAGTAACGGCAGGTTATGAAAATTGAAAGATACAAGTTGACAACGAGCGGAGGGCATATGAAGGTAGTATACAATCGGGCGCATAATCTTTTACCAAACTACCCCACATGCGGGGTAGGCAAGGGGGAGGAAAATATATGCCCTCCGTTCATAATATATATGGATTAACTGTCAAAAGCTGCCGCAACGCGCCGTTGCGCTCCCCATTGTAGCTGGGCCTTTTCTCTAAACGGAACACCAAAAAAAAAACCCCAAAAACAAGGGAACCACAAACCCCAAAAATTTTATAAGGTGGAACCCCAAAAGAATTTTTTTATGGTCCAAATCACAGTGACGTCACACCTCAGATTTGACAGATACTGGTGCCCTTGTGTTCAGAAATTCGTTTGTGAGAAAAAAGGACGGAGAACACGATGGCTGTTTCTATCTTTTATACTCCCATGGTGAAAAGTGAGGTTAGCTTTTTCTGTGCATTGGTCTATACAACAAAACAACAATCAAAATTTTAATGTTATTTTATATTATTATATTGTAATTGTATGGTTATTTTTATAGTGAAGTTTTTTAAGTGTAGTAATTTGAACATGCCATTAGTGTTTGTTTGTTGTCAGCGGTGCATTGAAGATTGTGGCACCGGACCGCTGTAAAGCTAGGTTTGACAGATTTGTCATCCCAGTGCGAGGCGGCTTTATGTCATGACACTTCAATTTTGTGCACTTTTGCTGATTGTCCATTGTGTTTGATGATCGCTTCGCCGTGAATTTAAATATTATTTAATTTCCACTCAATCTACAGTCTTTTCCGAAGACCAACTTCAGAGAATCTGGTGAGTGCCAAGCCCAGAATCCACAAGAAAGGCCAATTGAAAATGGATAACGTCGTTGCGCTGTACAAACAACTGAGGACCGAATGGACCAAAAGCCCCGTCAACCTAAAGCTTTGTGGCTCGCTGCTGGACAAGTTGAAGGTTGGTAAAATTTATTTTATCTCAAAGATTTGTGTTGATCGATATTGTCTTTGAATCGTTACAGATTGCGTTGGTTGAGTTGTCCTACTTGCCCACGGGGACAAATTCAGCATCACAGCAGGAACTGGTGATTGCACGGGACGTTCTTGAGATTGGGGTTGAGTACAGTGTTGCCACGAAGAATATTCCTGCCTTCGAGAGATACATATCTCAGCTTAAGTGCTACTACTACGATTATAAGTAAGTATTGCTTACTTTAAATTACGAATCTGAAAGAGCGGTATTATAAGTTTTGAAATGACTTTCGCAGAAACCAACTGGGAGAATCCAAAAACAAATACCAACTGCTGGGCCTGAACTTGTTGTTCCTATTATCGCAGAATCGCGTAGCCGAGTTCCACACCGAATTGGAGCTGCTTCCAGCAGACATCATCCAATCTAATCAATACATTCGCCACCCATTAGCTCTGGAGCAGTATTTGATGGAAGGCCGCTATAACAAGATCTTCCAAGCAAAGGGAAATGCTCCGGCGGAGCGATATAACTTTTTCACCGATATTTTGCTGCAAACGGTTCGAGATGAGATAGGTGCTTGCTTGGAAAGTTCATACGAAAGAGTCTCACTTCAAGAGGCTGCCAAACGGTTAAATCTCAAAACCAAGGAGGAAGTCAAGCAATTTGGCGAGAAGAAGTCCTGGAAACTTGGTGCGGATGGATTTTATCACTTTGCCGGTGAGCTGGTTAAGCCCAAGGACCCGATGCCCTCGCAGGAACTGGCAGAACAGGCAATCTTCTATGCGCGGGAACTTGAAATGATCGTTTAAGGGATTTCTTTTAAATCTTTTTTCCGTGTAAGATTTGCTTAAGTTTCGCACTAACTTTTGTATTGATTAAAATGACCCGATAACTAAATAAATAGAGAACGTGGAAAATGAGCAAAAGTTACCATTTATACGCTCGGCTATGGTCGATACCGCTCGGTAGGGATAATGCATTCCATATCGTGGCATTCATAGATCCAAAGTGGTTTGATAAGTTCACCTTTGAAATTCTCACCCATGGGCTTCTTGTTACGTGTCACTACGTAGTATGCTTCCGTTGAATTTTTAGTAACAGACCTATAAAAAATAAGTTTAAAACAACCGAATGGAGACACATAGATTTTGTTCTAACCCTTTATACAATTCAATGTAACGTTCCAGCTTGATCATGTCAACGGCACCAATATCAGGATCTATGAAGAATGCTTTCCCTTTGAAGAACTCTAACGGGGCGAAAGCATCTGCACTGCCGGATTGGTTTTCGTCCTCGGTACTTTTATCGTATATTCCGTCCGTCTCCTCGATTTGCTTCTGCTGTCTTTGTTTGACTCGCTCGATCTCCTCTTCCGTATCCGACCCGGAAACGTCAATTGTATCCGGTTTCTTGTCTTCCACCAGCTCCACGTCATCTAGATCATAATGGGCCAGAGCTTCTTCGTCTGTTTCTCGAACACCCCCTTTATTTGGCTCGCTTTTGTCCCTGGAAGCATTAAGGCTTGGTTTGTTGGCAATGTCGACAATTTCTCCCTCGGAATCCGTTTGCTGTGCCTCATTCATGTCAAGGGCAAACTTTCGCCACGAAAGACGCTTCCGCAACGCATGGCACCGTTCGATCCAATCTTTTCTGACGATTTTGCCTTTGCCGCGCACTTGGTTGTACTTAGGAGTGTTCATGAAAGCGCAGCTGAAATTTCGATCAATGTTTAATAGCAGAAAGTAGTACCGTAGCATAAATGAATAAATTTTCTAATTTATACAATGATTAATGATGAATATTTTTTTATTTGAAAATCCTTGCACATAGGAAGTGTTTGGTCTTCTTTTATAATCTAATGATCAAATACAATCCAAGAAGTTAAAAGAAGGTATCCCATAAATGGGTCCTACAGGGAAATCATATTTTAAGATTTTTCATAAAGGACCCTTGACAAATCAACTACTTACATAAGATGAGTACAGCTGGAATCCCAGTCAGATTTGTATTTTGCTCCCAATGCAAGCGCTTGGTTTCGCAGATTAGCTCGATCAGGGTTCTGCAAATAAGGACAATTTTTCTTCAAAAACTAAACTAAAAACTCATTCGAAAAAAGGCAACCTGTATTCCACTGATGACCAGAACCACATTTTCCAGCAGTTTGTTAAAAGGCTTGTATGTCGTCGGTTTCTGTTTCTTTTTTTCCTGAGCTTCCACTTCGTCGTCACTGAACTGCAGTTTCGGCCTCTTACTGACAGACCTTTCTTTGCCACTGCTGGAGGGTTGGTCCTTCGTTGTTGCCGGTGATTCAGACGGCCGCTTTTGTCTCTTATCAGAAGATAACTTCTTCCCTCGATTTCCGTCATCACTTGATTCTCGTCGTTTCTGCTGATTTTTAACCGGGGATGAATCATCAAATTGTGGGGATCTAGCTCCATGTCGTTTAATTTCGGACGCGTTTGCTGACTTTTCCTCAGACGAGTGGTTTTTGGTCACAGGAGGATCATGAAATAAAAAATCTTTAAATTTCGTTGCCGATGTATCGTGCGCCTTTCCTATCTTCTCCGAAAGGGGCCGATCTCGTTTTTCTCTTTCCGTTTTTGCGTCCTTTTCCCGTTGCTGACGAGCACGATCTTCTGCAATTTTCTTTTCTAGTTTTTCATTAGGTTTATCGTCTTCTTTATCATATAGAAGTGATTCCCGATTTCGATTGATTGGCTTGGCGTCATCGTCATCATCATCAAACAGCCGAGGTTTCGTCTTTGGTTTAATCAAAACCGGCTGCTTATTGACCACTGGAGTGGACTGTCTATTTTTAACTGCTGCTGGTGTTGATGCATTCCTAATTGCAGCAGCAGTAGACAAAACATTCGTTGGCGTCGAGCTACTTGTTGCTTTCGGAATTGCCAATCCAGTTCGGTTCTCCTTCCAACGGTTGAAAAGTGCCGATGCCGAAATATTACCTTCATCGGAATCCGGCGATTCCTCCCGAATCGTAAACCTACCCAACTTCATTACTGTAGGCTTCTCCTGCGTCCTAATCACCTCCTGGATCTGCTTTTTAAACTTCTCTGGAACTAGCGGTTTATCATGCTTTTTATCCACATTTGGCGAATGAAGAGTCACAAACGTAATTCCATACTGCGTTCGGTTATTGAAAGGTTGTGTGCAAATAATTTTCACCAGGTCCCACTGTTGCAGTGCCACCGATTCTACCAAAGCACTAGAAGTGAAGCACCTCACACGACTGGTACTAGTCGAATTTCTGCTTTCGATCGGAGTCATAAACGAGGACATCAGCAAAATCTCCTTAAATTCGGGATTTGTAGGGCCACTACGTGCCACCAGCACTTCGATAAATGCCGAGTGCTCATTTCCTAAATCGATCCCATTGATGGTCAATGGTTTTTCGAGACGCAAAACTACGAAAGCACTTTTTTTCACCCGCTTCACGACACTTCCACTTTCGCGCTTCATTGGCCAGAAGATTCGAAGCGGGGAAATTCTAAACGAGATAGTAAAGAATCGTATTTCCTATTAGATATATAACAGAAACACATTGAACATTCTAACATACCGGATCTTCACTGCTGAAGCTTTCAACGGATTTCAATATAACGTTGGGCATTCTGTTAATTTATTGTGAATCATCAATCAATTTAATATTCAAATTAACTCTTTTTTTTACACAAAAAGTAAGACTTGGACTTAAATACAACTTAAACGAGAAACAACACAATGCGATATATATGCGGCGGCGGAGAGGATAGCTGTTTGTTATGATACGACTTCTGCATTTGCATCACTTCACACCATGCTTCACACATTTTTTTACATGCGAATTTGTTGCGCGGTAAACATGCTTTAACGCAACGCTCGAAGCATATTCACCACTTGCCGTGGTGCCAACACGAATTTTATATTCACACAGAGAGGAATTTGATGGTCAATTTTACCATTATTGGGGGTTAGGATGACTATTGCAGTACTCTGAGAAAAATTTCATCGTTGTACCGACAATTAAATCATGGTCAGGATGACTATCGCATATATTGGTTTCAACAACCATGAAAATGGTCGAATTCACCACGTTCATGGCATTTTTTGACTATGATCATGGTAACAAGGACTATTCCAACATTATGGAAAATGTTGCATCAACTATTTTTCATGGTAGTTTTGACCATGATCATAGTCGGTTCAAAATCACTATACTGCAATAGTCATCGCTTTAATAATGGTAGGTGAGCCATCAAATTCCTCTCTGTCTCTCGTAATTTTGAACCGACTATATGATCATGGTCAAAGGCTACCATGAAAAATAGTTGATGCAACATTTTCCATAATGTTGGAATAGTCCTTGTTACCATGATCATAGTCAAAAATGCCATGAACGGATGACGTCTAATCCCCCAAGACTGGTATATGCGATGGTCATATTCCTGATTGTGTTGTGGGAACAAGAATGGATTATGACTAAGGGTAAAGTATGGAAAGGGAAATTAAGTGAAGGAGAGAAAAAGGAGGGATGAATTTGGAGAAATTGGAGGATGTTTATTGTGGAAGTGATTTTTTGGGGTGCACTCTGAGATTTTTTTAATTGTTGATAGTTTAAAAAGTAATCATTTTTATGATTCATGGAGCCTACAAGTCGCATAGTATAAAAACTATACTAACGTTTTATAAAATTTAAACTTAGTCTAAGTTGTATGAGAGAATTCTACATAGCAGTATTGTCGCAATCATGTTGTCATTTTAAGATATCAAAATTGCTCGTTGTGTTCAGTGTGATATTTTTCTCCAAAATCAATGCGCTTTCGGGGCGTATCTGCGAATTTTGTCCTCAATTTTGCATTTTTCAAATCAGTGATCTGAA
The DNA here is from genome assembly GCA_024533555.2 of Aedes koreicus. NCBI lineage: Eukaryota > Metazoa > Arthropoda > Insecta > Diptera > Culicidae > Aedes > Aedes koreicus. The sequence continues at coordinate 45,354 of JAHHFK020003055.1, forward strand.
AACCCAAAACAACAGCTTTCGATATTCGATTTACTCGATGGCAGTAAATCGGATCACTCTATTTCTCTTGGTAGAACGTCGTATGAATCGAAATATTACCACGAAGAAAAAGAGCTTCAATTGGTTAAATGTCTGCAAAAGTTCCACATTTCCACCCCAAAAACATCCACTCGACCAGAAAGTGTTCGATTGTACGGTTTTTATTCCCACCGACAGGTTTAATAAGGATCGGTTTCATTTATTTTTGGGTTAGTTTTACAAAACAAAAACAAATCCAGGGTGGGAAAACAATTTATTCTGGGTTATCTAAAAAATCTCGTTTAAACTACGCACATATATTTCAACATTATACTACGCCCCTTATATTTCAAGTTTATACTAAGCGAGTATTGTTGCTGTTTATACGGAGCTAAGCGTCAAACCAGGCACGAGAGGAACTTTCGATTTAGAGGCTAAACTAGTTAGTTTAGATTTTTTTCTGAGTGTGCTTCCCGTTTATTAAGGTTTCAGTTGAAACCCGAATTTTATCGACTAGCGGCAAGTCCATTTTACTCTCGTTCTGTACGTTATACCCAACCTGGGAACAACTTGACAGCTCTAGTACTTTGTCACTGAAACTCAAAAAATTTGGTCCGGTGGTACTGTCAAGTATTGACGAACAACTGATTTAAGGACGGGAAGGCGAATTAATGCGAAATGGCATGGGTGCGGGGGATAGGGGGAAATTTGAGTTAACGGTTGGGGCAGGGGGTTGGAGGGGGTGGGGGTGGTTTGTTAGCCGTTTGAATATTTCTGAACCCAAAATAACGTATGAGAGGCAAAAGTGATTATTACAATGTAAATACATCATTAATTTTTATTATAAAAATTGGTACTTAAATCGGTCAATTTTTGCTTCGAATAGAAATCATGTGAGCCAGTATGATTTTCATTTGCGCACATAATTTTTAACACCCGTCACTTAAAACACATGTTCGTTTCCAATGAGACTGATGTGGTCCGCCACAATTTTCAATGGAGCGAGAAATGTCATTCAAGTGTGTTTTCATTTTGCCCTATTCTATCCATCTTCGCACTTACAACGAAATAAAAAACCGCGCGCGAAAAACAATCAGCTGCTTTATCGTTCTAGAAGAAGAAAAAACTGCAAAATGGAGAAGCAAAGTGAAGTTTACTGTGTTGTGGTTAGGTACTTGGTTTGCCAGCGAAAGTCACTGAATTTTTTGAAGGTAATAAATTACTATATATGTTCTTCTTTGCCATGTTAACGGTGTTTCCCCCAGAAGAGCTGCTGAACGCGATGGCTTCAAAAAGTGATGAAGTTTTTATGATGGTACAAATAAAACCTCTTTTATACACACATTTCGTTTTATGACATGAAAACTACAAAAAATCCAATACTAAACTTTTTATGAAAAAATAAAATCCATGCACCTTTTCACATAAAACGTATTAAAAAACTCATTTGATTTTTGCTTGGACAAGTTAATGCAATCCATGTACACTATAATTAATATCTATTCAGCTCTTGCACTTAAAGACTATATATTTATTGCACAGATGGTTAATTGACCACATATAATAAAAAATAAGTGCCGCACACGGTGCCGCACCAATACAGAGCAATAACTTTGCACTTTGCCCAAATCTATAGGTGTAGATTATTTGCTAAATCGGTTATTTAAAGATCTTTGTGTAGAGCAGATTTTGTTTTTTTTTTTTGTAAAATGTAACGTCATTAATAGATATTCCATGTAACAAATTAATAGTACGTTCACACTATGGCCTTTATTACGTGATATAGTGCGATTCATGATATAGCAGATATATCATGTTCTATATTACGTGATATCCCATACATTTGATCTGTCAATCTATATTAAGAACAGTACTTGATATAGCTTAAATCATCTCATTTACTTGATATAATTCTAAAAAGCAGAGGTTGGCAACTCCGCTGCGATAGAGCTGGGCGATACCTTTCAATCTCAAATGTCACTTTCCCTTTGGAATTGAATCCAAATAAAACACATTTTTTTAATTTGAATAATTCCACCGTCGTGTTATAAAGGAAGTTTAAATCATTTAGGAATGCATGTTCGTCGAATGAAACAAACTGAAACGAAAATATTATTCGCCTTCCATATTGCAGATTTTGCACCCAATTAGACCACCGACAGAAATTTTCAGTCAGATCAGAATATGTTAACACCATAATCATCATACATTGGTTCATTTTATAGGTGCAATTTTCGTTAGCGGGTACGTATTTTGGGGTGCTGTATCGGATAATCGGTTTGTTTGCAGGCTTTTCCCTCGGTAAATGAAAGGTAAACAATTTTTTTTATCGAAAAAATATATCTTTGCAATAGTCTAAAAACCAACCCAGAAGGCAAAATTCAACCAAATTATTCCTAGCCCATGTCTGTTTTGATTTTCATCGACAAATTTACATCGAGGCAAGAATCAAGCAGATTTTTCTAAACTATCAACGTTGCACTTAATTATCCTAATTGAAATAAGCGGAAATGAGTGGACGCAGCTTCTTGATATTAAAATGTGTTAAGTTTTGATCTCAATGAAACCCATCGTATTAAAACGAATTAGAGAACCAATGGATCGTTAAAACTCTATTTCACCAACATCAGATCTTTTTGTCTAAAACATGGAATAAAGATTAGTTTACTTTTTTTCTGTTTTCTTCATCGTCATATTTAAAAAGACAAACTATATCAAGTCAGGGTAGTGTGAACACCTCCACTTGATATCGATATCAACTTGCTATATCACGTAATATAGTGCGTACTCTGAACATCATTATGGAAACGCAATCATTAGGACGTATATGGGACAATAACCATGAAAATGGCGTCACCGCGTCCATGGCATTTTGACCGATGGAACAAGGACAATTCCGACAACATGGCAAATGGGATAACATTTCAATGGCATTTGACCATGATCATGGCGGCAAAAATCATACCCAGCCGTCGGCAACCCCAATAACGGGAAAATGACACAAAATGCCGGGGGAGCGTATATAAGCATATGTGGCACGAAGAGCCACCGGATTCCCACTTAAAAGCGGATGACGATATACCCGACAACAATTTCAACCCCCCCCCGAACGAGAGCCAAATTCACGACGGGCCACGCTATAGTGAAAAATTCTATCGTTATACCGACAATTAAATCATAGTCAGGATGACTATCGCATATAATGGTTACAATAACCATGAGGTGGCGTCACCACGTGGTGGGGTTTTGTTGAGATGATGGTGGCAAGGAGGATCCGCCGTATTGTGGAAGTGGGGGAAAATTTTTTTTGGGGGTGTTGTGCGGAGGGGGGCTCAAACATATTCTGCGATGTTAACCCCAATATAGTAAAGGTTAATTGTTTGCTTTGGGTGCGGGTAGGAGTCCGAAGTTATGGGGGGCTCAGTGAGTGTTTATCTTGGTTTTTTGCGGGTTTTTGCAGAGCCGTCAACCCCTCCCGTCGTAAGGGAGGTCTACCTGTATAAAAACATGGCTTTCCTCAAGATATCAAGTATTGCATTAACCTAACAGATGGGGCCACAGATTTATTTTTATTGGTAAGGGAAAAATGGGTTGCCAGTCAAACTGTCAGACTTAATGTAGCAATAGGTTAACTAGGCCGGCGGCGTTACCATGCAAGATAATTACAACTTAATTAGATTTGAAATTTTACACAACATATTTAGTGTACTGTAACACATTTTCCAAAAAGATCATAAATTTACAAACTTGACATTTCTAACGAAACTCAAAACAGATCTTTTCCAAAGATCATAAATTAGAAAGTTTCAACATTCTTCTATGAATGTTATTACCCACTTGAAAATGAGTTGACCGTTCTTAGAACAATTCCCCACGGACAGAAATGATGCATGATTGATATAACTTTTGCCATAGTTATCCCAAGCTTCGAAGATATTCTTGACATAGTTAATTTAAATGGTTGTTTGAAACTGATTTGATGTTTACATCAAGCATATATTTCATTTGAATCAACGTTATTGAACATCAACCATTATATGCTTAAATCAAGCATACATGTCATTATTTGAATCCGTGTTTATCGTTGAATCACTCATACTGGAAGGTTAAATAGAGCATATAGCAGCTCTACCATAGACTAACTCTAAGACCAGTAGGTCCCGAACAAATACAATATTTTTCTTGGCTCAGTCAGTACTAGCACATCGGTCCCAAGCTCGGTCCCAAGCTCAATGATTCGCCCCTAACAACGTAGCTCACACCAACACATTCTCAAATGTTGTGTCAAAATAACATAGTGAATCAAAACAACAACCAAGATATTAGTACCGGAAGGTACCGAAAAGCGCAAGAATTATTGCAAGGTGCAGACTGCAAGGTATACTTCGGACCTAGGGATTCTACAACAGTGAACCAATTTCAAATCGCTAGTTGCACATTGATTGTTGGCTCTACTGAGCCTCGTGGCTGCCATCCGCACTCAACGACAAAGCGAAGGAAAAAAAATATCATGGCGGCGGCAGATCACTCGGTTGACTTGGACGACGACCTGGTTGAAGAGTTTTATGTTGACGAAGAAGTGGTAGAATTATTGAAATCGTTTGGATTATCCGCGGCGGGCATCGAAGAGTTCGTAGGTATGTAAGCAAATTGTAACTATTCTTTAAAGTAGTTTTAATGCATTTTGATTTCAGCTAACGGGTACGACATTGATGCGCTACAATTAATCGAGCGTGAAGAAGTCGAAGCGCTTCTTCCTCCACCGCGACTAGCAGACCGAACCAAGTGCATTCTAGGGATTGAATGACTGGCGTCGGTCTCTGGTAATTTGCTCATCATTTTCATTTCGAAAAATAGTAAGTAATGTGCAATTTACTCCGTAGGGATTACCACCAGTATCCTCGCCGCTGAAAGGCAGAAATATTCAGACATCTGACCCACCGAGAGTTGCGCTCGGTAATCTGCCACGGCAACAATGGATGGCGCAAGCTCTGATGAATAGGTCAAAAAAAGGGCGGTTGATTTGCGAAGCGTACCAAACAACAAAGATCCTGTCACGGAAGGATCGAATTTTTGTTACCCACCTAATCATCGACGAATTTGTCGATGAGTTTGGCAGATTGACGCGCGAGGAGCTTGCTCATCGAGCCACAGATTTGAAAAGTATTTTTCCAACTGTGGAACAGGTATTTTTTATCGTATATTTGACATTTTGTGGTTCCTATATAAATATGTTTTGAAAACATCATAACTGTTCCTCAAAACAAAACAAAAAAAAATATATATTAATATGAATTAATGAACATGTTTTCGTCCTTGTTACTATATTCCTTTAATTGTTTAATAAATTTAATTTAATTTAATAAATAATATATGTGTTTCATTTCGTAATATCCAAAGAATATGTGCTAATTGAGTAAACGTTCCTATAATGGTGGTATTTTAGTGCAAAATGTTCCAATAAGAACATATTGCACTAAAATACCACCATTATAGGAACTTTTATCGTAAATTTAACGATTTTTTTTGATTTTTGGAACCAACCATAACATCATTTGAACGAATCTCTGTGTATGCTTAAACCAACTATCCGATACCATTAGTTCAACCCTCAAAATAAGGTCAAATTAAACATAAACATTAATGAATTTATCATGAGAATCAGAGAGCTGTCAAATCATCAACAATGAATATTGTTGATGTAAGCATAATATGGTTGATTCAACCCTATTTCATGCTCTAATTAGATCATCAATTCTGTTTAATTGAAGCTTCCATTATTCTTCGATCTATTGTATTATGTGTGAAACAATCTCAAAAAACTATTATATAAAAGTCAATGCTAAAATATGCTTGATCGGGACCGGAGTATTATTGATATGACTTTATTTTTTTCTCCGTGTATCGAACATTAAAATTTCTAATAATCATCGATTCACTCGTGACAAAGCGGAAAAAACACTCATACTTAATAATTCATGTCCGGGTGTAATCTGATATAACTCTTCTTCCGGGTGGGGGGGGGAAGGAAAAAAAAAAACAAAAAAAAGAAGATACCACAGAGAACAGACGTTCATCTTCGGTCTACTACTTGTGTAAAACTTTAAACCGACATTTCAAATGTAAGTCGTTATGCTCCTGGTAGGCGGCGCTGCAGTTGTGCGATAACTGTCATGTCAATGTTTATCAATAAAAAGCCTTGCACATAACCTGAATAGTTTTGTTTGTTTTCATCTGCAATTGCTTATTATACCGGCTGTCCCCCATGTACTTTTACACACGTTTTTCAAGAAAAGGTATATGGACATCAATGTCTGTTCTCTGTGGAAATACTACCGACACTCACAAATTTCGGGAGGAAATCGATTGTGTTCTCTACGTCTTAAACAACCCGCATGAACACTAACCATAACAAAACGTTATCAAAAATGATTTATCTTCCACCTCTTAACGTCACCTGTAATGGTTATGCAACTTTACACAAACGACTGTATGATAAAGTTTTAACTTTATGTCATTTGATTTCTCAGGCCTGGATGTTAAAAACAATGAGTTGTTAAGAACCATTACCATTCAAACTTTTTGATTTCTCCATATAGTTTCTGAATGAAAACAACAGTAGAATCTTATTGGCTGTGGTTCAAATTTAAACATTATAGATTATAGTTTGTGAATGTTTTGGTAAAGTTTTTTTTTAACTATATTGAGTGAAGTTTGAAAATAGTTACAATTTAAAATAATAACCTTGTTTATTATAACTTGGATATAGTTTTTACACATAAATTAAAACATTCGTTTTATGATTGATTGTTATTATACCCATAGAAAGCGTGTTTAAGATTGTGATCCTTATCCAATGTTTTCTATCGTTATCAGAATCGGAACAATTGATGGTTGGTGGAAAAACAGTTTCTAGTTTCCATGACAATATCAACTTTACGGTTCGGATGGCAAACCCAGCGATAACCCGAATATATTGTTGATCACATAGTTTTTATGTAAATTAACAAACATGGATGATATCAAGAATTGTTTAACCACATCAGATAATAGTCAGATTATAACTCGAACGTTATCAAATATTGATCATAATTATGTTCAATCCACGTTGTTAGATGTTCGAGCACTGGTTTGAGTCTATTCTGATATTCTTATAAGATCAATAGCATGTTTTAACCATAATTAATGCTACACGAACGTTCTTTATAATCATATTTCTAAACATTCAATTATATTTCAGCTATTCAACATAAACCATTTTCGAATGATTATTGATGTATCATATGTTATCATAGTAATCAAGGTTTGAATATCGTTGAAACCATTTTTGTAATCATTATCATTTATTAGGGGATCCGGAATCCCATGAGATAATCATTATTCTTTGTGTGTATGCTAATTATATGTATTTCATATTATTTTTTTGGTGATTTTGACTGTAATTGTAATTTCACGTATACCAGCAATCAATAGGAAACTAGCGATTTAAAATTGGCTCACATTTTTAGAACCCGTTGGGTGTTATTTTGACAGAATATTGGAGGGGTTGTTCGTTGTTAGTTATGTTTTAGTGGTGATTCATTAGACTTGAACCGAAGTGCTGATACTTCTTGAGCCATAAACTATATCCACTTTATATATGACTATCCATCCCCTGGTGACATTGACTGGCAGACAAACATAATGGAAACAAAATTGTTTATGTGGAAACCCCACCGTGGCATCACAACGGTTTTTTGTGTGCCCCTAGTAATTTGGCAACACTGACTTTGACAAGAACGTTTTATATTCACCAAAGTGCTGTGTTTCACTTGCTTGCTTCTCTTTGAAATTTTCCTTCATTTTGGCAATCTGGCATCGGCATCTTGAGAAGCCTGGTGCGCTTTTCAATATTTCGCATTTTATAGTTTAAATTTACGAAATTCACTATTAAAATAGTTGAAAACTAGTTTTATATTGTCAGTGCTAACTTGTGCTGTGTAATTCGATCATTTTCTACTGAAAATGGGTGAGTATTTAGGGAATAGTGTTCGGTGCTTGCTCGGCGTGAAGATGAAAAAAAAATCAATATGTCAGACAGTGACAGACTGGTTTTTGGTGGGCATCGTTCTTTCAACTGCATACGACTTTAACGCTCCACTTCCGCAGATCGAGAACGTAACAACAGGCGGCATCGTTCCCGCTCTCGGTCCCGTGAGCGTCGTCGCAGTCGTAGTCGCGACCGAAAACGTTCGCGGTCAAGGTCACCGTACCGGAAAGGACGCTCGCGCCGCAGGAAGCCTTCGCTGTACTGGGATGTCCCGCCACCAGGCTTTGAGCACATTACACCGCTACAGTATAAGGCTATGCAAGCGGCTGGGCAGATTCCGGCGAATATTGTAGCGGACACGCCACAAGCGGCCGTCCCGGTCGTCGGATCTACGATTACACGCCAGGCTCGGCGATTGTACGTTGGCAACATTCCTTTCGGCGTCACCGAAGAGGAAATGATGGAGTTCTTCAACCAGCAGATGCATCTGTCCGGTCTTGCACAGGCGGCGGGTAATCCTGTGCTGGCGTGTCAGATCAATTTGGACAAGAATTTTGCTTTCCTGGAATTCCGCTCGATCGATGAAACGACTCAGGCCATGGCTTTCGACGGAATTAACTTCAAGGGGCAAAGCCTGAAGATAAGGCGACCTCATGATTACCAGCCCATGCCTGGTATGACGGATTCGGCGGCCGTGCCTGTTCCGGGTTAGTGCATGCATTGGTGTTGGTTCTAGGGGGTGTATTAACGATGTTGAATTTTGTTTTTGCAGAGAAATTCTCAGGCGTCATCAGTACAGTCGTTCCAGATTCGCCGCACAAGATCTTCATCGGTGGGTTGCCGAACTATCTAAATGAGGACCAGGTAAGTACGGTTCGCGAGGACCGGGGGTTGTCCAGGCTCATCATCATAGGTTTGAATTGGTTTACAGTAATGTCTCGGTCTCGGTCTTACAAATCGTGTAAACCTATTTCTTGCAGGCAATCCATTGTTGCGGACCTTTTACTTTTTCAGCTTGTTTAACCTACAGCATTTTCAGAGTGCCTTCCGTTTTCCGCACTCTGCATCCTGCTGTTCCGTGGTGCAGGAAGCGTGCCTGCAGTGATTGCGAGTTGTAGATGTGGACTGGTTCGATGGGGGTTTCTAGAATTTACTATATTGACCAATTGGCGACTGTTCAAGATCAAATATCTTCATATAATGGTATTTTTGAATGAGTATTTGGCAACAAATTCTAAAAATTACCGAGAGACAGAACTTGGTTTAACGTGAAGACAAACATGTCGTTATTTAAATTGCGAATTGACTTATTTCTAACCTCATTATGGTGTAACTTAGCAAGTTAGCAAGGCCAGTATGTAGTCCACATTTGGGGTATTTTAGTTTTTCAGGTGGCTTGTTACTAAAAGTAGATGGAATCGTTTATTCCCAGATTTGTTTCGTTGTTGAAGATAAATATTGAAATCCAGTGTTGGCTTTGAAACATATTCAGGGTGAGATATGTTATAGAGATCTCACACTCTAAGGAATTCTTTGAGGACTTTTGATTTGGAATGCTTCTGCCGATAGCTATTATTTAAAGATGGTCCAGCTCAGATTTGTGAATTGAATAATAATTGCTTAGTTGTATTGTATTTTTGATTTAGATAATAATTGGAAAGAGTGAGTTGATTTCAAAGTTCATGTCCTAAGTAGTTCTGAAAAGAAAACTGTTTCGTTCGAGGGACGGATTCTAAGTTACTCAAACTGTGGAAAAAATGATCAAGATATCTAAAAAAAAGATAACGAATGAAAGCTTGAGGGGACATCCTCTATGAACAGGTATTTTGCCATTTTATTAATAATTTTTGAACAAATGATAAAATGACCACAGGTGGCTGTGGTCGTATCTGCTTTGGCCTTGGATTTTTTTAGAAGTAGAACAGGATTGCACTGCATTTACAGCACACAGTGTTTCCGGAAGAAAAAGATGACCTGGCCACATCGCTCTAAGTTCTGATCACTGTCGGGGAAATAGATACAGTTAGATATACGCATAGACTTGTAAGTGATGTCCGTGTTTGAGAATACATTAGCAAAAGAGGCGGATTTTTCCCATGTCGAAGAGTTTAAGAGTGCAAAGCTAAACATTGCTGACTTTTTTCATTGGTCAGGTCAGATGTTTTCTAAGTGCGCAATTATTATAGAGTATTCAGGATTTCCATAGCTTCCCTTTCTTTGACATCTCTCCAACCATCACTGCACCACCGCTTCCTGTACCTCAAAATTTGTCATTTTCTTACAGCAAACATTCCCGCGTTTAGAATCTAGCGAGCGTTTTTATCGAATTTGTTTTTAGCCGAGCTGTTGATTCTAGCAATCTCCGTCTACACAGTTGCGCCGCATCCAGCCAATACCGCAAAGTGCAGACAGAAGTGTTTTCATTTCTACAGGTCGAGCACTTCCGTACTTTGCCGCGGAGTGCTCCTTTGTTGCCTATCATTGCTATTGTTGCAGGACATTTTACCGATTCCGATTCCAGTTTCAGCTAGCGAATCAAGCGTTAACTTTTCCGCGCAAGTACAACCGTCCGTCCTCTTTTCAGGGTGAACACACGGGACAGGAAAAGCCTACCTATCTTTTATGTTTTGTTTCAGTTCTCCATCGAAGATCAGGCAACCCAAGTGGGCTTCTCGATTTTCTCTTTTTGCAGGCAATTCGTTTTTACAGCAAAATAAAAATATCGATTTTCAGCCTCATCTACCACAAAACGATACTGATACAGTTTTTTCTTCTTTTTCCGTTTTTCATGTCAACGTTTGTAGATGCTTTGGTCGGTTTGGGCTGGCTGCTTGGTCTCGGTCACTGTCCGGCTGTAAGGCACTACACTTATGATTTAGGGCCAATTTGGTCATGTATGAAAACAATGCGAATATCAATGTAAGAATGCTTTTAGAGCATGCAAAAAAAAATATGACACTATTTTAAATACTTGAGACCACTTGAGTCACCGAGAGAGAGAGAGAGAAAGAAGAAAGCAAAAGCAAGGCAAGTTCAATCTAACGAATGATACACATACCTTCTTTGCAGCTGTCTGCTCAAGTAAAGATCGTTCTATTTCGTCGGCAATGTTACAGGATAATGTTTGATAGCTAGGGTCACAGTTGAGGACTTTTCAGAGCGGTGTCGAGTGGGGTTTGAAGATCAGGAACCTTAGAAGTTAGGGCTTTTCAGATTAGGATGTGTTGGTCGGTTTTGCTGTGCACTCTTTAGCTGGTAAGTATATGTGAGGTTAGGTTTGCTGAACTAAAAAGAAGGGTAGACGCGCCAGTTGTGGGCAAAGCAGGAAAAAAAAAAATGGACGTAGTTGTTTCCGAAGCCCGGTCGTTTTATTTACGTGGACCTTTGCGATGATTCTTGAATCTTAAAATATGTTCATACGGCGTTGTCCTGTTCATTTAGCGTAGCTAAGCAACATGGTTTCTTCCTTAGCTCAGTCGGTTTGTAACTTCGATACAAGATCATGGTGGGAGTGGCTGGATTCAAATCCCATCCTGGTCTACGATTTATTTCAGAACACTAATTTGAGAGCAGATAATAAGCTGATTGCGATACGTAATTAGCCTGAAATGCCAATAGGGAAAATGGTCTTAAGAACACTCCTTTGCAACGCTAATTAACGCCAATCAGTTTTCTATGAAGGGTTTCGAATGCAAATTATCTACATGCCTTCGGGTGCGCTGTATACCTATAACAAACGCGGTTTGTTATTTTCTGTTGCTGAAGTGGACGATGTTTAGCATCTTTAGAATGCTTTAGTTTTCCACTAGATTTGGATCGAAGGCACGAAGCCGTTTCACCCACAATATTTCTTGTGCAGCTTCCATAGAGTTCCACGAGTTCCGCTTCCGCATTGAAATCTTAAACTATCGTGCAATTTGCCTTGGCTCCTTCTCTTTCGCTGAGATGGATTGCTTGTTTCGTAGCTCAACAAAATGTTAGGATTGGAATCAGGCTTGCGGCCGCTTACTCAGACTCTATAATACTAATTTGCCAATAGGTTATTTCAGAAGGTATATGATGAACTTGTTGCACTTCAACTAACCTACAACTTCGTCAAACAGAGCATTGCTCTAACCCTCATATCAATGACGTTCGATTTTAAAACTCCAATCCGTTCGCCATAAAACTCGCTGTGAGTTACGACGATTGGAAGAGGAATGGAAGTTTCTCACCATCAATATGCAAATTAGTGCAGTACATTGAACGACGAACCCCCTAGTTCCGCGCCGCTAATGAGTTGTGGTAACTCGCTATCACAAACAAGGTGACAAAATAGTCACGTCATTCGCGCTGAATCTGTGCAAACCAAAGGGAACATCTCACGTCAAACGTCTCGTGACTGCCCTCGTCAGTGATAACAAGTAATCTCACCTCACTAGTGGCGCGGAATAAGGGGGCAGTTGTAGATGGAATCAACTTAGTCACATTCAGCTTCTGAAGTAAGCTAAAGATTGTAATCGAAAAAAATGCAACTGACAAAAATGATCACCAAAACTTCATTTTAAGTCGGATATTTTTGAAACTCTCAGGGAATAAATAAACACATATTAGCTATGTTTTTGCAAAGCAGGTTTATTCAGGCTAAATGCCCGCACCTAGGACTTAACGCTACCCATCAAATCCTGTGCAACACTTGCGCCATCTTTCTTACACACTTTCATCCACTCTTTCTTCAAATCCTTGTCGTTTTTGAAGACCTTCCGTGTTTTTTCGGAGGGGGGATGTTGGGTCACCGGACCCTAACCAACACCGATTGGGGGGTAACTAGTTACTGCCAACTGTGAGGTGGAAAATACTTGGCGTCTCCATAAGTGGACTGTATTTTATTGATTCGGAGTTTATTTTGGAGTTCCATTCAACCACACATCACATCACACATTTGTACAGAGCATTACGCAACACATATATTTCGTCCAACATACATTTTATTTACAATATTTACAGACCGTTTTACGGTACAAACACTTAACACAGAACATTCCTTTCTATTGTGGCTCTGCTCCCATCCATCCTTCTCGAGAGTCAGAGCCGACACGACTAATGCACAGCAGATCGTCCACTATCCTACAACCAGATGATTCCAAGCGGTGACGTCACCGATAACGATCGCCTGTGATCATGTTCGCTATGGGTCGATGTGGTAGGGAGAATACCGTCTCTGGTAGGGAGAATACCGTCGGATTTCGTTTGAAGTAATCTCTCACCTTCCTTCCGTTTACGGGGTCGGTCGTCTTCGCTGTTCTTCCGCTGCCAGCTAGCCGCTGGGTTGTCTGGGTGTCCTTGAACGATTTTACAACACGGGACAAGGTCGGATTGTCGATTCCCAACTTTTTCGCGATCCACCACTAGCCTGGATTTTCCACGACCGCGCCCATATTTTTTTGTGGAAGCACTTTTTGCTTGGAAGCCATCTCGATAACCCCTTGACAGATTGTGACGAAATTTTGCACATAAATTTGCTAGTAATCATTGCACTCTAGTTTTAACCAAAATTTCATCAATTTTTACACATGCAATAAAAAGTTATTCACAAAAGAACGTGTTGATTTCTTTTCGATCTTTATTGTTAAGTCTAACTATGTCTAAATGAGTGGTAGCAGCCCTGGTTGAAATGCCGGAGCCGGTGGTGTAGTGGTAAGCGTGACTGCTACTCGGCACCCCAAGTGGGTCTGGGTTCAATCCTAGTCGAGGTCGGTGGTTTTTCTGAGGCGGAAAAATCTGGTCACGTCTTCCTTCGGAGGGGAAGTAAAGCCGTTGGTCCCGGCTCATGTGTTGATGAGTACGATATGTAGGGTCCAGGTGGTGGAGTCGTCTTCCTGGCGTCGGGGGTTGTCACCACGTTGTGAGGAAATAGGCCGACGGAAAATAAAAACGAATAAAAAAAAAACCCCGGTTAAAGTGATCAAAACGCGAAGGTGTTGTCGCAACAGATTTTGATACTCGACGTTATTTTCTGTCATACTGTTTTCGATATTCTGGATCCATTAAAATCTACGAATACTTGGAAACCTGCCTAGCAACACAAACGAATATTCGCAACGGCGCACCGCTGCTCGTTACGCTTAACGTTGATGTCCAAGTACCTGCTGAATTGATTGTCGAATTTCTCGACGGTCGAACTTCACACCGTTAACTATCCGGATAAGGTCGGACGAGACTCCATAATGCTGGACATCCGAGACTCTCTTGCTTCTTAGATCGTCCCACTGTTCGTAGTCATACGGTCGAGAGCTTTTTCGTAGTTAATGCATACCAAGTAGGATGGCTCTTGAAATTCGTTGACCTGTTCTACACCGGATGTTGCGGCACGAAATCCTGCCCTAGGCCGCCGAAGAGTCACGTCGATCTCTTGTACCCGATTCAGTATAACCTTGAGAATAGCAATTTACAGTAACACGATGCCTCGACGTTTGTTTGTTTTTAAGACCGCTGAGACACCCTGCATCCAGTCGGAACAGAATAGTTGATGCAACATTTGTGCGTGCTGATATGCGATCGACTCCGGGATCCTTGCTGGATTTCTTATTTTTGATACCGGCTTTTTTCTTCTGTAGTGATGGGGCCTCTGAGGTGACTTGGTTATGTGTTGGTTGATAAAGCTGAGATTGATTGAATCACGCTTAAAAAGCCATTTCCATCAATGGAGAAAAACCGTCGAATTTTCTTGACGAATGTAATTTTTACGAATGTCATAAACAGGATGACATAGTATTAACTAAGAAGCATTCACGAACGTTTACGAACGTTAGTAATGTGCTCTTCTTCCAGATCGATATATGTTACTTACACTAACAGTCAGGCTGTGGGCTGGTGGTCGTTGCCTGTACTCAGAAATGGTCTTCAAATTATACGGTTCATGGGTGTCTTTGGGTGTACTCGGAAATTGTCTTCAAATTATACGGTCCATGGCTGCACTTCGGCAGCCTCGTATTCTGCGGAGAGTTCGTAGGTTACCTTCCACTAGATCGATCCATTTTGCTCTTTGCGTACCAATTCTTCTTGAGCCAATCGGTTCGTACCGGAGAACAATTTTCACCGGGCTGTCGTTCGACATCTTTACGATGTGCCTTAGTCCTGGTTTACTCTCGCCTTCTCCACGCTTTGTCTTCAATCTCCACCGTAGACCGCACGCTAAGAATCCATGTTTCGTGGATATAGAGGATTACCGGTCGAAGCAATGATTGTGCGGTGACTTTTATTCTACCCAAGGGTCCTTCAGAGCCCAAAGTAGATACGATTTTCAGCCATAATGCGCCATAATTCAAATCAGGTGAAGACGCAGGGCATTGTTTCGACGAAATAAAATCCTAAAAATTGTCCTCACACCAAGCCTGAAACTGAACAAGCTGCACAGGCTTGCTATTATCTCTATAACTGGGGAAATGCATAGTACTTCTTAAAAAGCACTAGATGCTTTACTCAACATTCTTCCTTTACATCAATTCATACTACAGGATGCGGAAAAAAAAATGCTCTGAGGCTCAAATAGTCCATGAATTTCTTCGATGGAGATCTTATTGGACACTTGAGTATCCTAAAAGAGTTTTCGTGAAAAAAGTGAAGATTGTATGCTTAGGAGAAACTACTTCAATCATAAATTCACTGTCCATGCAGCTACTCGTTCTGATTGGGATAAAAGAGAACCGGGTTTTCGTCCGGGCTCAACAGTCTTCTATACAGATGGTTCAAAGCAAGATAATAATTTGGTAGGGGCTGGTATAACTGGTCCTCGGGAAACCTTTTATGTAGCAATGGGAAAACATCCCACAGTGTTTCAAGCTGAAATATATGCCATACTGGAATGTGCATCAATCTGTATGAAAAGAAATTATAAAAATGCAAACATATGCATTTGTTCAGATAGCCAAGCAGCTCTGAATTCTTTAAAGTCAAAAACATTCACATCTAAACCGGTGTGGGAATGCGCCAAATTTTTACAGCAATTGTCCTGTCGTAACATGGTTAACCTCTATTGGGTTCCTGGTTATTGCGGAATTGATGGAAACGAAAAAGCTGATGAAAAAAGGGTCATCGATGCCATTCATAGGGCCCGAACCATTTGTTGGATTATCTTCTTGCGCCTTAAAAATGGAACTAAAGAACCTCCCACCTTTGCTTGATTTCCTATTTCCATATTGGACTGATATGCGTTTCACGGCAGTGTAGTACCTGCTTGGGAAAATTGCCTACTGCCGTAGTGGTAGTTACTCTAAATAGTAACTTACCATTGCGATAATATGGCAAAAATTAAAAAGAGGCCACGCCACAATAAATCAAATCAATGGTTGTAGATGCGATACGTCCCCAACAAGGGAAAAAAGGTGTAGCTTTCGCCAAGTGGGAGGGTGCAGAGTCTTGTTGGAAGCAGTATTATGCATTCTTGTAGTGTTTTTTGACGAAGGGATGCAAATGGTTCTTCAGAATATCATCGATGTAATATTTACTGTTGATTTTAACACCAGGTTCAATGAACAGCAATGGAACCTTCGAAGCTTTGGAGAAACCTCCCCAAATCACCTCCCTTGAACCATTCTGGAACCTTTGAACAGCTAGTTTAACACGAGAAATATCAGAAAGATGTGCTGCAAAAGCCCGATCATTTAGCTGGTTGTGGTGATCCTGTAGCAGGAACATTTTTTCGTCCGAAAACAGAATTTCACAATCACCGTGCCGCCTGAGCAGCTCCCGACATCTCAAGTCAAGTCTGGCACCTGTTGTTTTTTGTATGGATTCAGTCCAAGGTCGTCTTTCAAAATACTTCTGATCAATCGTGGACTGAGGCATTCCCAGTTCTTTTGCCATTATTAGTTCAGACTTACCAGGATTCCGCCGAATTCGCTCTCTCACTCGTTTGATGGCTTTCGGACACCTGGCCGTGCGTTTATGACCAGGTATGGAAGGTATTTTCCCAGAACTGGTTTCTTTGTAGTGTTTGATGGTGCGAAAGATGAATCGGTCGTTTATTCCGAGTGGTTTCAATTTCATTAAAATAGTACACGGTCTAAAATGTTTCAAAAGTAGACTTAGCACGAGCTCCCTTTTCGCGACCACGAGTCTCAAACGAATGAAAATTATTTGCTTGATAATTTTTTTGAAAACATACAAAACTATCAGGGTTATTCCGACAGTCGATGTCACTTGACAAAGTGAGATAAGTCACATCGACTCTTCTAATACCCATCAACGTGTATTGAAAAATCGTATACATTTTTGAAACTCTGTTCGAATCATATTTCCTTTTCTCGCAATCTGCGCAACGCATAATTTCGGAAATGACTGTTCTGTGTGAAACGAACGTGATAAAGAAAAGCAATAAGGGAATGCCCATCAAGTACGACACGCATAGGATGCCCATCGCCAGTTTCGAACCCATCCCCACTCATTGTCATGTATTTTGTAAAGGCATAACTTTTGTTGAAAAAACATACCTGGCGCGTCTACACTCTACTTCGGATAAATGAATTCTTACCACAGATGGGAGTCGCTAAAGGGTGCACTATAGGGTTCGGATAGGATTCCTAATATTTGAATTTTGTAAGCTCAGATGGATGAAGCCCTTTCTAATACATCTTTTTCTATGTTTACCTTTCTATATTCTCTCCGCTGTGCACAATCGAATATTGCTGCATACTTTTGTTAACAGGTTAAGGAACTGCTGCTTTCCTTTGGACAGCTCAAGGCATTCAACTTAGTCAAGGACGCTGCAACAGGCCTGAGCAAGGGATACGCTTTCGCTGAGTATGTAGAGTACACCATCACCGATCAGGTAAATTATGCCTTCCTCTTCCTAACCCAATCAAGCACGCGACTGACTGTTACCGTATTTATAGGCAATTGCTGGATTGAATGGTATGCAACTTGGCGATAAAAAGCTGATTGTACAACGAGCTAGCGTTGGAGCTAAGAACGCAAACGTTGCCGCCGTTGCACCGGTGCAGATCCAGGTTTGTATAGCCAAGATTACCTTATACTCCTCGTTAACTCAACTATAAAATATTTTATCTTGTACCCCAGGTGCCGGGTCTCTCGCTGGTCGGCTCATCGGGTCCACCGACGGAGGTTCTCTGTCTGCTGAACATGGTCACACCGGACGAGCTGAAAGACGAAGAGGAATACGAAGATATCCTCGAGGATATTAAGGAAGAGTGCAACAAGTACGGTGTCGTCCGGAGCTTGGAGATTCCTCGACCGATCGAGGGTGTCGACGTGCCGGGTTGTGGCAAGGTCTTTGTTGAATTCAATTCGATTGTCGACTGTCAAAAAGCCCAGCAGGCACTTACTGGTCGCAAGTTCAGCGACCGAGTCGTCGTTACCTCATACTTTGACCCGGATAAGTATCATCGTCGCGAATTTTAATTTTATTATCAAATTTACGTGAGGTATTTCAATTATGGAAACCAATTTTACAAATAGGTAAACAACAACAAAAATCCATAATACAATGGGTCTCTGCATCGTAAAAATTTAATTTAGGGTCCTCGAAGACACAAAAAAAAAAGAACAACAGCACCAAACAGCGCGTGTGTATTATAAATGCAGTGGAGAAGGGTTCATTAAATTCAAATCATAACAACTTGAGAAAGACAGCTCACAATGAGCGCGGCCAGAATTGGTTGTAGAAGAAGCTGCTTATAGCCATTAAGACCTGCGAACGAACATACATTATTATTGTGCTGGTGTTCATTCACTTCAATCTTCAAAGTTTTATTGCAAAAGTTGTGCTTTAATTTTCGCTTGCAACCATTTTATTATTATAAATATTGTTTCCCATAAGCAACTTGACGCCAAGAAGCAAACAAGAAAAAAAACTGACTTACATGCCAGCGTTTTTAATAATCTGGCACTTTCAGAGAGAAATAAGATATAATAACAACAATAAAGAGTTGGATTTATACAGTGTGAACTACATCAAGAGGCACACACAATCTGCAGAGAAAACAACCACTCGGCTGTGTATTGCTACAAGCTCGGATAAAAACTTTTTCAATTAAGCATTTCTTCTGCGGGCTACTCAATCCTGTTGCTAGCAGATGATGCGACGTCTCCGATGGAGAAACTGCATTCGTGAGCAGGTGGCGTCAACGCGAAGGCGATGATGCGTCTTAATTGAAATCGTTTGTACGGACTGCATTGTTTCTGTGTGGGCCGTGGAAAACTTGCCTCTTGTGTTCAGCTCAATGCTGACATTTGACAGCAGAAAATCGAGCTTTTTGGGTTTGTTACAGTAAGTGTCGAGCTAGCAGCATTTAGAAGCATGAGGGCCAAATTGCGACGAACGGGTCGTTCAATCGATTTTCTCTTCGCCAACCTTGATGATTCTGAATGCTAGCCGGAGGAAAACATCTGTGGATAATTTGAATGGATGGAACAAAATGCGTGGAATAAAATAATCATCCCTTCACTGTAAATGCGCCGAAGGAACTGTTTCTTCATCAATATCACAATCCTTAACGTTGTTTCAAATTTGCGTTTCTTTTAATACGTCGATATAAGTAACTCTTACTCTAGTAACTTAAGTTTGGGTCATCCCTTAGCTCAGTCGATAAATGCGCCGCTACAATGCAATGCCACAAAGCCAATGGCATAACATCGTTTTGCACGAAGGCCGAACGGCATAGAGAAGGGTCATTTTGCATATTAGTGGAGGTATTAATGTCTAAGTTTTACAAAATCAAAAAACAGATTGCGGTCTGTAACAGTTCGACTGTCAGGTTATTGTTGGTTATTTTCTCGGATAATTTAGGATGACACCCCACAAAGACCTCAGCCATACGGACGGTTGCCACAAAGATGGTTGCCATAATGTACATTGAGGGTTATTCCGAGAGTCGAAGTGACGTTTGTCACTTGATGAAGTGAGAAAAGTCACCTGCAGTGACGTTACTCTCCATTTGATTTGCCCAGGAGAGTCACGTCACTGCAAGTGACTTTTCTCACTTCACCAAGTGACAAACGTCATACCGACGCTCGGAATAACCCTCATTAGCTATACGTTTATTTTTGAAACATAAATGGTAATGTGAAGCCCCCTGCCTCTATACCTCCACTGAACAGGATTGAAATCCGAGTGAGGAATAAAATTCATGCTGTGATCCCCAAATTCATTACCTTTGCTTTTACATACAGGACGTATGGTAATAAAAATTGCATTTTTGAAAATTCTCCCTTAGAATATCGAAATCATGGCTGTTGCTGTGAAAAGAAAAAAAAAATCTCTAACACAAAATGGTTTTTTCGTTATAATAGTACTCTTCTTCATCCCAATTTTATTTATTGTCAGGATAAAAGGACCTTCATTCAACTGGGGGGAGGTAGCTCATCAAATCTTCCGGTCCGCCTCTAAGCATCTTACTGTGAGGTACCAGGTGGGTCTCCACCGATTGCCTGTCGATCTGCCAATTTTGGAAGACGTCTGCATTGAGTTATCTCAAATTATAATAATCCGTCCACTATATCACAAAACACTGCGATTGGTTGAGCGGATTGGAGATAATGAAATCATTGGGTATAGGACCAAGTCTCCCCCGGTTGGTGCGAAAAGATGAGCTTAGAAATCAATAGAAGCGTAAAGTTGCCAGAAGGCACCAAATGCTTCCAGGGACGCTAATTTCACAAAATCTTGCTCAGTTTGTTGCAGATGTGAGTTCCAGTAGTAGGATTGTTTGTAGAATGTAGTTGTACATATTCAAAGTTTACGGAAAAAGAGTGCTTCGAGCATCTGATCTGAACGGTTGCGTTGATTCTTTCCTATTCACAATTTTGTTATAGGGCATATAGGGGTGAGATACAACGGTAAACAATTCAAACATCCATACTATTAGTACACCACATTTGCTGCATCACCATGGTGTCGATGCTTTGTTATCGGTTATGGCGCATTTTTTTTAGTTTCGGTTATCTATTGTTTGGCGGTGCGGGTGATCATGTGGGCGCAGAAGAAAAACAGTAAAGCTGCTTCCCGGTGAGATCTGGTGGTTCGCCAGGTGTGGTGGGCCGGTGGTGGGGATTATAATTGGTTGTGATCTATAGTGTTCCTTTGCCATACTCGCCGGGCCGCCATATCTTGGAGCAGGTGAACCGCTATCCCATTGTGTGATTGGCTGCAATAGCTTCCTTACTGTTAATATGAATCGATCCAAATTCGCTGTCAAGCGTTAATATAAATCACACTTTGTGAGTGGTTTATATTTTACTAGACAGCTAAGACAATAACTCTTAGTATCTTTTCAGAGAAATGGCTAAAAGCTTCAAACATCCGGGGGACTACAAGGATTTCACTTATATCTTTGTTCTTAATTTTGTTTCTTTTCAGGCAACAAATAATTTATTTCTACCAAATTTTGAAGTCAATATCTAATGTCCTGTTTTGTTTTGTTTTTCGTTATGCTTGTCTCTTTTCAGTCACAACTCCTTCTCTCTAAATTTTCCTTATCAATCTTTTCCTATCCCTAACCAATGCACGGAAGCTAATGGGACAACGGGGCCCGTTAGTGAAAGTGGCGGCATGCTATACGGATTAGTATGCACGAACGCTTAGGCTATGTAGGTTCTCACTCGGCTTAGGTGCAGATCGGTGGGTAGTTGCCTGCCAGGGTGGGAGCTGATCAATAACAATTTTTCAAATTGCGGTAATATTTTTACAGATAACTGTGAAATTTCACCGAAATCCGTTAAATCGGATTACCGAACGTTCAGCTGTTGAGAATTCGGTAAAATTGTACTGATTTATGTAAAAAATCAAAGTGTGTACAATCACCTTCCTTTGTAATTTATAGAATATTTATTTGAATAAAATGCTAACAAACATTAGAGAAATGCATATTTACATTTATAGACTTCTCTTAGGCTACACACTTAGAACATTTTACAGTATTCGGTAATTTTTTACCGAACTTTCAACAGCTGAACGTTCGTTAATCCGATTTAACGTATTTCGGTAGAATTTGACAAGTTCCGGTAATTTTTTAACCGGAATACTGTAAAATTTCACCGAAATCCGGTAAATCGGATTACCGAACGTTCAGCTGTTGAAAGTTCGGTAAAAAATTAGGGAGCGTCAATTAATTATGTCACGAAAAAAGTGACTTTTTATAGCCTCCCCCCTCTTGTCACGTTTTTTGTATGGATTTTCAATTTTTTTTGTATGGATTGTCACGTTAACCCAAACCCCCAAATCAACAAATGTTAATGCAAGCCTTTCCACTATTTTCAGTTGTTTTTTTAAAGTAAAATTTTGTATATTATTGAGTGACAGCTTCAGAGCATGCAGCGGGAGGAGATCGCAGCAAGCCGTGCTTCGAAACTGACGTGTTTCGTTTTTTGCTGCGTCGTTTTCGCGAAAAAATCAAACAATAATTCGTAATTTAACTTGAGCTAACAGTGAAATCAAAATCTCTGCGAAAATTGTGTAAGCCGTAGTGAATATAATCGATTCCCTCTCGAAATGTGTGAGTGTCGGTAGTATTTCCCCGTTTTTTGTTTGTTTTTGTGCCGCGCCCCCGCACCCGGAAGAAGAGTTAAATCAGCTTAGTTTTGGTTATTAGGGGTAATATTGTGACACTCGGGCATAATTTATTAGTTTAGAGGGTTTTTGCGCTTAGTCGCGAGTGAATCGATGATTATTAGCAGTTTGGAAGCTCGATATAAAGTCGCCACATAACGGGGATTTGCATTATTGGCAGAGTGTGGAGTGAAAAAAAAGAAGACTAGTGCAATGTAGAGAACGGCCATTTGCTGGTCAGAAGCAGCAAACGAAAACAACGCGCATGGGCGGGTGAAAAGCTTGCACATAATTTTAGGTGCATTCACCACGGGGTGTACAGAGTTTTGTTATGCAGGTTGCATATCTAGCAAGCGGTTTAGTAACGTTAATGTGCATATTAAATCGCGAGTGCATGAAATTAATCACGAATCAACGTCGATAGGTTTTATTTTTACGAATGAACAAGATAGTGTGATTGAGGAGGCGGACATGGGTGAGATGTATCTAACTATATAACAAAAATCTTATTTTCAAATAATACTAAATACGTGCCTGGTTTGGAAATTTTAAATTTCCAAATCTGGAAGTGTGTTGCAGTGCCCTTATCCAAATGATATCGGTAATGTTTACATGCGGGGCTTATTGTATGTGAAAGTAACCTCGGAATGGGCGTGACTCTCCAGACATTCTGAAATGGGTTGCTGGATCTGCAGTAGAGCTATCACTTTCTAGCTCCCGGATTAAAGCTGCTTCCAATGGTCACTTGAATGATTGTTAAACAGATTTCTTCCATAATACCATTGCCGGCCGATGGGTGTTAGATTGGCACACACACACACACACACACACACACACACACACACACACACACACACACACACACACACACACACACACACACACACACACACACACACACACACACACACACACACACACACACACACACACACACACACACACACACACACACACACACACACACACACACACACACACACACACACACACACACACACACACACACAGCTTCAGAGCATGCAGCGGGACTAGATAACGGAAAATGAAATTACCCAAAAGAATGGTTTGTTTCAAACTAAGTTTTTAGTTATTTTTTCTTCAAACAAAATATCAGTTTGATTTAAGCGTCGGTTTGGTTTAATCAATCTAAAAATTTAATATGGTACCCTGAATCAACACAGCCTATGTTTTGGTAATAATAAACCCCTTTCAAAGTGGAAACAACAAAAACATTAGTTTAGAACAACCATTTTTTCTGTTGTTTTGTGGTAATATCTTTAGGTAGAAACAACCAACCTATTTGTTTCTAAACAAAATCGTTGGTTTAAAACAAGAAAACGGGTTTTTAAAACAACTAGTTTTTTGGTTTGGATGTCAACAAACATGTTTGTTGTTTCAAACGGGACTGTTTTTTCTGAAGCCGCTTTTCTGGCTAAATCAAATGGAGAATCATGTCACGAAACGTCAGTTATTGACTTTTCTCACTTCACCAAGTGACAAAAGTCACACAGAATAACGCCCATTATTTAACGTTGAATACTGTTGAACATTCGTCACGCAATATGTTAAGATTTTGAGCGTTAATAACTCAGTCATTTCTCAATCGATTTCCAAAATAGATTGGGGCATTCAATATGTGTCGATTACAATATTTAAAACAATTGATTTTAAACAGTTTACTATAGAAAAATTAACAAATGTGAAACGCCGTCAAACAAGAATCAACAAATCACGTGCATATGAACGGTTGTTTCCAAACATGGACAACATAGTCATATATCAACCGGTTTGGGTGTGTATGCGTGTATATGTGCCGAAGCCGTAATGTTTTCGACATTTGCACATTTGGCAATTTTTTACACACATAGGCCTATTAAAAACCTTATGCAAGTAGTGAATAAAGCCCTCTCTTGAGGTAAAAGTGCCTCAAATGACTTAGACGATTAGTGTAAGGGAGTGCAATCCAGAATACGAAATTTACGAGCGTATTGTTAGATTTTGAACGAAAATAATTTTGGCCACCCTTTGAACATATCAAGCTGAACATTGCATTAGGTCCTAAGTAACATTTAAAGATTCTCTTCGTGGGGGCGACCCCGGCGTATCCATACCTCTCACGCCAAAGTCACGAGCTCGAATCTCACCCCCGGACAAGTTACGAAAATACCCAAAAGGTATTTGAGTGACTACGACGGGAGATGAACCAGCCCAGGGCTGAAAATCTGGGTAATAAAAGACTTTCGCTTTCGTTAATAGTTTGTCTATTAAACGATTTGCTGATCTTGTTGATGTATTGGATCCTTACTTACAGTTTATATTATCGTACAGAGTATTGAAAATACTTGAACATGTTTTTACATAGCCGTAGGAACGCAAAGAGAAAGTCGACGAAGAGAGTTTCCCAATGTTACTTAGGACCTAATGCATTGTCCAGCTTGATATAAGCGATTTAGATTACACATTGTTAAGTAAAGACTATTCGATGAAATTTTGACACACGCAATTGTTCGTAACTTTTTAGCGTGTGGGTAAAAATTATTGAAATTTTAACTGAATGTATTTCATTGTGTTGTGTCAATTGTGTAATGAGTCTCGTGAAAATCGGTCGAGTGATTTCAGTGATGGCTTCGAATGAATAGTGCGCCAACAAATTTTGGGCACTCACTTCGAAAACCCAAACGCTTCTCATCGATGGATCGGAAAACAGCTCGGAATCGCACATTCAACCGTATCTCATGTGATCAAAAATTTCAAGGACCGTAAGACAACCAAGCGGAAAAATGGTAGTGGCAAAAAACGTGGCACATCAAATCCGGAGAAGGCCAGGATGGTATTGAACCAATTTAAGCGTTATCCCCACATTTCGATCAGGGATGTTGCGAAAAAGGCGAAAGTTTCAAAACTGCAAAACAGATAGAAAATGAAAATTTTTGGTGACCTGTTTTGTGTGTCCAAATTTCATCGAATACAGTCTTTAGTCCTACGTCACCTTGGCATACACCCCCATTGGGCTGTCCCTTGTAGTTTTTTGCCTCATAACGCTAAACAACGATTAAAAATTTTGTCCTGGGGTGAAACGTCAAACTAGATTCTCATCACCTAATTTTGAAAGAGGGAAAGTCGATGAAGAGAAATCGGTGAAATCTGATTCGCCTTTATTCTAGCTCTGTATTGATGTGTTTCAAAATCCAAAATTATCAACAAATTGAGATTATTACATACCATTTCAATTAAGCCGAAGAAGTCTGTAAGTCGCTAACGAAATTAAGACTGTACTCGAACAAAATGAGGCACACAAAAATGGACGCCAAATATTAATTTTTAGTACGAATTTTCTGTAAACTTTCAGGGAATTAATTACAACATTACGGTTTCTACTCTATTGGATGATTGCATCTCCTAGCCATTACCGAATGTCTGCACTTTGCCCTTGATACACATTCCAATTAGTACTGCTATGATCAGTTGTTCGCGTTGGATAGAGTTTCACTTCTAGGAAGAAATAAGTTTTTGAGAAACAGTGTGGAAGTGGGAATTAGTGCAATGCCTATTCATTTTGATGCCAACCGTATGCGCAAATTTCGGAAGCGCGTAAAGACCGATGCCGACGGGCTCGTTGTTATCGGGCTTAACTGAAGGCAGCCAGAGGTTATGCGTTACCAACTACTGGTTGGGTCGCTGGAGAAGGGCCTTCAAGTCGAGGTAGGAAATTAAATCAAGGGGTTAACCAACTTGACAAAGTGCAAATAATGAAGGCGTAATTCCATATTTTCCATCTACCCAGCACGAGCACGAAGCACGAGCCTGCAAAACATCACATCCTAGTGTGAAAACCCTGAAGTCAACCATAACACGCACATGGCAGTCAATGTCGGAGGACTACGTCCGAAAGGCATGCTCTGGCTTCCGGCGTCGGCTCGAGGATATTATTAATAAAAATGGAGGACACATTGAATACATTTGTTTAAAAGGACTTTATAAAGATAAATGCATTCGAAATGTTGATATTATTGCTTGAATTAGTTGAAAATGGGATTTAAAAGAAATAGAATAAATTTTCGCATTATTTTCTGCCGCACCATGTAACCAGAACGCTCTGAGATACACATATGAAGATTATGTGGCAAATGAAAAGTATGAGCTTGTGCACGCTATACAAAATTTGACTTTTACTGTGTGCAATGTTTTCAAGCGTCCTGTGAGAGTGAGTGAGACAACACCAAAACACGGCTCATAGTAAAAATCAAAAAGACAAAACAATTATAGCAGCGTGCACTGGCTCATGTGTGGTTACAAATAGATATCGACAAAGATTTTCCATTGAGGCCTAACTGATAAACGTAAACAATGGCTTTCTCAGCGAATTTCTCGTCATTGAAAACTCCCCTATTCAATCCACTGCGCTCGTTTCGAAGAGAAAGAGTTCATCTATCCGATAGAATTGGAGGCTTACATGAGTAGCTTTTGTGCCACGAGAAGTTTACGGAAGGAGCCATTGTTTACGATTGTCAGTTAGGCCCCAATGAAAAAGTTTTGTCGATATCATTTGTTTATCAAATTGCAAAAAAAAAAACATGTGTGGGACACATAGATATTATCATTGCTTTTTTTATCAGTGTAGAATTTCCTACCATACATATCCCAAGTAACCACAAGCATTATATTATTGCACTTATTCAACCCAAAATCAACATCATTAATGCGGGATCGCATTTATTCGACATCATTAATGCGGGATCGCATTAATTCAACAGTTGTCATGTAATGAAGCGTTAGATTAGATTTAAGAATGTAGTGATGCATTACCAATGCAATAATGCTACTTTAACAATGTCTTATGGCATTACAAAAGATATAGCATTAGTTCGATCTTAGTGGGGCCCTTTTCAGCATCATTCCAACTTCAATGATGCACTAGACGTAATGCATATGCCCTATATATGCATGCTATTATAGCGCCGTGGTTACTTGGGATGGCAACGGGATGTAATGTTAGCCTACACTGAAAAAAAATATTTCACTTAGCTACTACTGGAAATATATGCAGATATTTTCCAATACTAAAATAAGTGACATTTACATTCACATAGAAAAAGAAATTCTAATTGACTAATCATTTACATTCCACTGGACACATAAGATTCACTTGAATTTGCAAAGCATTTTGTTGAATAAGAGCTTGTTCAAGCAAATTTGGAGAAGCTATTCAGCTGTTTCTTCTAGAATAGCTGAAGAGCTTCTCCAAATTTGTTTGAATAAGCCCTAATTCAACACCGATGTTTGTTGGGATGAAAGTTAAGTGAATTTCTAGTGAATATTTTCCACTGATTATGTGATTTTTTTAGTGTACCTCCTTCATTCGGCCTATGTACCAAATATGTCATTAATTCAGCGATCATCAACAAAATCATGTTGCTATCAGGATGACCGAATTATTTCGAAGAAATTGAGACATTATTAATCATTTTATAGTTCGGAACATCCTTTAATTATGTCACGCACAAAGTGACTTAAGACCTCCCCCCGCTCCCTTGTCACCCCTCCCCCCACCCCATTAACTGCGTTACATAATTGTTGGACCTTCCCTTGTTTACTTCTGCGTAACTTTCGATTTCCTTAACTTTTTAGATACCATGACTTCACGGGTTAAGCCGAACAGATTATCTCCACGATCTTAGAATGATCTAAACGTGGCTAAATTGAACTGATAAACCGAGTAATGTAGCCTAGATGTACAAGAAATAGTCTCACGTTATAAAAAAAAACCATTGCCAAAATTGAAAAGTTGCATTGGTTATCTTTCGTAGAAAGCGGTTTGCTTTCAAAACAAAAACCTTCAAACCGTTAATTCAAAATTTTCCTGCTGTACATTTAAAAGATGAAATTTTCAGAACGAATTGTAGAACTGTCCAATCGAAACCGTGGCAGGGTTGAATATGAAAGCGACATAAAGACTGTATTCGATGAAATTTGGACACACGCAATTGTTCGTAACTTTTTAGCGTATGGGTAAAAATTATTGAAATTTTAACTGAATGTATTTCATTGTGTTGTGTCAATTGTGTAATGAGTCTCGTGAAAATCGGTCGAGTGATTTCAGTGATTGCTTTGAATGAAGAAATAGTGCGCCAACAAATTTTGGGCACTCACTTCGAAAACCCAAATGCTTCTCATCGATGGATCGGAAAACAGCTCGGAATCGCACATTCAACCGTATCTCATGTGATCAAAACGTTCAAGGACCGTAAGACAACCAAGCGGAAAAATGGTAGTGGCAAAAAACGTGGCACATCAAATCCGGAGAAGGCCAGGATGGTATTGAACCAATTTAAGTGTTATCCCCACATTTCGATCAGGGATGTTGCGAAAAAGGCGAAAGTTTCAGTTTGTTTTGTGCAGAAAACAATGAAACGTTCTGGATTACATGTGTACAAGGTCCAGAAGGAACCGAACCGGAGCGATAAACAGAACTCGGTGGCCAAAACTCGTGCAAGAAAACTGTACAGGGAGTGGCTCACAAAACCGTTCTGCATTGTGATGGACGATGAGACCTAAATTAAAGCCGACACCAAACAAATGCCAGGACAGGAACACTACGTCGCCACCTCTAAGTTGGCCGTTCCGGAGAGTGTACGGAAGAAGAAACTGTCGAAATTCGCCAGAAATTCCTTGTCTGGCAAGCGATCTGCGGATGTGGCAAAATGAGTCAGCCCTTCATCACCTCTGGGACCGTTAACGGACAAATCTACAACGACGAATGCCTCCAAAAACGACTTCTGCCCTTCTTGAGATCTCACGATGGCCCGACACTGTTTTGGCCGGATTTGGCATCTTGCCACTATGCCCGGCCCGTCTTAGACTGGTACAAAGATAATAATGTAGTTTTTGTACCAAAAGACGTCAACCCTCCAAACACTCCGGAACTTCGCCCAATTGAAAAATTTTGGGCAATCGTGAAGGCAAAGCTCGTTAAAACTCCAAAACTGATGAACTTGAACTAAAGAAAGTGTGGTTAAAAGTAAGTAAGCAAGTCGGTCCTATCATTGCCCAAAATTTGATGAAAGGGGTAAAGGCAAAGGTGCGGGCATTTGGGTTGGGAGAAGAGGTTCAATAAATCAATGATGTCAAAATTTAACCATTTAGTAGTACTTTATTTCCAGAAAGTTTGAAAAGAATCGGGCTCAAGGATAATTTTTGGTGACCTATTTTGTGTGTCCAAATTTCATCGAATACAGTCTTTTTTTTTATTCCAAAATGAACTTTTATCCAGAAAGGATGCAATAAAAATAAAGATGTGCTTTTTGGATTGAAATAAAAAAAAAAGTTTTAAAATAAAAAGTTTTATTTTGAGATGATTTGTAGAACTGTCAAATCGAACGGCATTGTTAAAAATGGGAGCAAATTATTTGTATTGCAAATCGAACTTTTAACCAATGTTTTCCAGCACAAGAGATCCATGTAGGATAATATCACCTAAATGCACCTCAGCAACATCTGGCATCTGTTGCCTTCATCGTCGCTTGTCGCAAATATAAAAATAAAAAAGTGGGATGATTAGTTCATCTAAAACATTAACATTCGTGTAGTAACATACCCATCTTTCAGACATAGATTGTTGCTATTATCCGCCCCAAGGAAAGCATCGTCATCGAAAATCTCTACCGCCGTCATCTAGTTGGGTTGATAATCGCGAGCAATTTCTTTGCAACTTTCCTCTATTTGTTTGTACTCTAACAATGTGACCGAGTGAAAAATTCCAAACGACGATGACTACGACTGGCTTTGTGTGACAGTTCTACCATTTTCATGGTAACAGAAAACACTTTTAAATTTACCCACTGAATCGAAAAAATACACTTTCAAATCAAACACTCAACTTTCGTAGTAGATAATTTTACTCCTAATTTAATGAAAAATAAACACTCTTCAGAAGTAAAGTGCAAAACTTTTAATAAAACAATATTTCTTTTTTTTTGTGTAACTGTTCACATAGGGAAAGGGAACGGCTTAATCAGGGGTGACTGTTTTAATCAGTTGTTAGTAAATAGGTCTAAAACTCCTCCATTTTCCAAATTATTTCCCTGTTAATGATACGAACATAAGCTCTACCTATCAGGCTAATGATTCGTTGTATAAATCATGATTGATTACTAATTTATTACTTTCATTTTGAAGATTTAAAATACATCATTTTGAAAACCATCAGTTTCCTACATGCTGAAGAAGTTCGGTCAAATTTTGCCTTTGTGTATTTTGCATTTGTTCGCGTGTACCGGATGGAATGTCTTCATCAGCTCCTTCTCACATCTAGGCTTGTTGCCAGAATGTGATGTTGAACATTGAGTTAAATTTATTTCATATTTAGATGATCTGAAATCACTATTTATTTCATGTTTCTTGCAGTCATTGGAGATTGATCTATGCTTATGATTATATTGTCCATCATCTGGCACTATCATAGGCAATAAAAATATGTTTTGAAGCTGTTCGTTAACCATGGATATAGCGCACCGGTATTATATCGTTGAGCCTGCTGTCTCTTACATTTGTTTGTTTTTAAACGAAGCACCGCGTTTGTCGTCAGAGTGGCTTTGTCTAACATTTCCGTGAGAGTAAATGAAATAAGAAATATACATTGCCAATCTCAAGATCAACGACAAACTAAAAGTTTGGTCGTGTACGTCTGTCTCATAAACTGCTAGTAGACGAGTTTGTGATCATAGCGATCGACATGTTTTGGTTGATTGTTTTCGAGAGCGGATGGGTAAAACGAAGGAGCGCGTTGAGGAAATTGACGTGAGCAGCAAATCGTGATCTGGCCTATTTTATTACGCCTTCGCACACATGCACGAAATCGCACTCATACAATATTGTTAGTTTATGAACAGATTGCGGAGCTGAAGAAAACATTTTCATGCTTTTAAAAAATCCTTGCAATTGTGAACTTTATTCCATGGCTATGAAATTTTCTGAGTCTAATGCTCGTTGCTGAAGGTATGTTCCGATAGACCAGAAGTAAGCAGAGGGATTAACATCTAAATATTGACAGTTCTAATTATACACTACATACAGCTTCATCAAATGCCCCAGGTGCTGAATAAACTGCTTAAAACTCGTCCCGTACCCTAGATAATATAACAATGATTTAACAAGACAACCGTAGGCCCATTTTCAAATGGCTCATCTAAACACAAACCAAAAGAAGACAATCTGTTTTAAGGGTATTTTAATGTTTTCCTGCTCGAATGGCTAAGTAATCACATGAGAAAATCTCTGAGGTGTTTCAAAGCATTTTATAATAACAAACCTATTGATTGGGGCGGAGTTGCATCCATTAATAGACCCAATTTGATGATTATAGACAGCCATTAGATCTAGAAGTTTCTGACTTTATAAAATGAGTTGTGTAACTTTTGGTGATACGCACTACCAACTTCTTATTAAACTTATCTAAGCAAGTGTATAATTAGTTGAACATAGCTTAAAGCTATATTCAGTTTTTCGGTTATAATAAAAAATATAATCGATCGTTGCATATTATGCTGAGTTAAGGGACACATACCCTACTTACTTACTTATGCTGATCCAACGTCCCATTAGAACAGCACCTGCTTTGCAATGTTCCACTACGAAATCAATGAAACTAATCTAATATTACGTTCACACTGCGCCCTATATTACGTGATATTGCAAGTTGATATCGATATCAAGTGGAGGTGTTCAGACTACAATGACTTGATATAGTTTGACGTTTGTAAAAATGACGACGAAGAAAACAGAAAAATACTAAGTAAACTGATCTGTATTGTATAGAACAAAAAGATCTGACTTTGATGAATTACAGTTTTAAAGTACCATTTGTTTCTGTAAATCGTTTTTATACGGTGGGTTTCATTGGGATCAGAACTTTACACATTTTTAACAACCAGAAACTTCGTCCCCTGATTTCCGCTTTTTTATTAGGAAAATTAAGTGTAATGTTGATAGCATCGAACAATCTGCTTGATTCTTCTCGATGTCAGTGTAGTCGATGAAAAACAAAACCGACATGGCTGAGGAATAATTCTGTTGAAGTTTGCCATCTCTCATCACAGTCGAGCCATTGCAGCCAGCGACCAACAGTCATCCCGGTCCTGTGTTTGGGTATGGAAAGGGGGTCTTCCAAACCGTCCACACAGGCAAGTATAATTGCGATTCGAACAACTTCCTTCCGGTAACGTCTATCGCTTCTAGTGATCAACCCAGGTGTGCACCTGGCGCCTTAGCGTCAACTTTGAGTCGCCGTCGCCTGGAAACTTCATCTCTGACGGTTCTAGAGGTTGCTCGACTGATAAAGTAGTTGTGCACAATGACATAGTACCTCTTTCTGCTATGCGGATTTATTACCAAAACGTACGCGGACTCCGAACTAAGGTAGATTCGTTTTTCTTGGCAGTCAGCGAATGCGATTATGATGTCATTGTTTTGACGGAGACTTGGCTGGATGAACGATTCCACAATGCACAGCTATTTGGCCCCAAGTTTGCTGTTTACCGCACCGATCGCAATGCAACGAACAGCTCAAAGGTCCGTGGTGGTGGTGTTTTGATCGCGGTCTCCAAGTATTGGAACAGCTTTATCGATCCTACAACGACGAGTATAACTCTTGAGCAGTTATGGATTAAAATCTCGACGCCTACTCGAATCATCAGCGTTGGAGTTATTTATCTACCCCCTGACCGACGTGACAATATGAGTTGCATACTCGATCATCTGGATTCCATCGGTTCAATAATCTCCAACCTGGCTTTGAATGACTTCGTGTTGCAGTTTGGGGATTACAATCAACCGTATTTGCAGTGGAAAGCAACGGATAACGGATTTCTAGAAGTCAACCCTCAATCTGTTCTTTCTAATTCCGGTTGTGCGTTAGTCGACGGTCTTTCCTTCCATGGTTTGACTCAGCTTAATGGAGTACCGAACAGAAATGCACGGTTTTTGGATCTCGTCCTTGGAAACGACGCAGTTAGCAATGCATGTAAAGTTGCAGAAGCTATTGACCCGCTTATCTCTCTCGACGCCGACCATCCAGCTTTGGACGTGGTGGTTGACCTCCCTGAATCGATAACGTTTTACGATTACGCCGATGGTTCGCAGATGTACGACTACCGCCGTGCTAATCATGCCGATATTTGTGCTGCTATTTCCCGTGTCGATTGGCAACCTATCGATGATTTTGATTGCATTGACGACGCTGTGATCTACTTCAGCCACATTGTTCGCGATATAATTGCTGAACATGTTCCTTTGTGTCGCCCGAAGCCAAAGCCCCCATGGTCCAATGGCCATTTGCGTCAACTCAAACGTGCCAGAGCAAAAACATTGCGACATCACTGCCGGAGTCGCACACAGTTTAGTAAGCAACAGTTCAACCGTGCTAGCAATGCATACCGTGTTTACAACCGTTCCCTATATCGTCGATATGTTATTCGTAAGCAGTCATCTCTTCGTAGAAACCCTAAAGGATTTTGGTCGTTTGTGAATTCCAAGCGCAAAGAAGTTGGTTTGCCTATATCAGTCCATCTCGGCGAACAACTTGCTAGCTCTGAGCTGGGTAAATGTCAGCTATTTGCTAAGCATTTTAAAAGTACCTTCAATGACATCCCTGCCACTTCCGTTCAAATAGCATCCGCGACTCAGTACACTCCAAGTAATGCTTTTGATTTTCATGCATTTATTATTGACGAACACGCCGTCCTGTCGGCCCTCAGAAAGCTGAAAATTTCGTATACTGCTGGTCCGGATGGGATTCCGTCGTCCATTCTGAAAAACTGCTCTAACTCGCTTGCCGTACCATTGGCTAAGCTGTTCTCACGTTCACTGCACGAAAGTAAGTTTCCCGGTGAGTGGAAACTTTCTCACATGTTTCCTGTCTACAAAAAGGGTGACAAACGGAATGTAGAAAACTACAGAGGGATCACATCTCTATGTTCGTGCTCTAAGGTATTTGAAATCATCATAAACGATGCTCTATTCAACTCCTGCAAAACATACATTTCAACGGCTCAGCACGGTTTCTTCCCGAAACGATCTGTTGCTACGAATTTAACCGAGTTCGTTTCACTTTGTGTTCGCACAATGGACGCTGGTGGTCAAATCGATGCTGTTTATACAGATTTGAAAGCAGCATTTGACCGTGTGGACCATAGCATTTTGCTGGCAAAGCTAAAAAAACTTGGTGTTTCTTCCCCTTTCGTGCTG
This sequence comes from Aedes koreicus, assembly GCA_024533555.2. Lineage (NCBI taxonomy): Eukaryota > Metazoa > Arthropoda > Insecta > Diptera > Culicidae > Aedes > Aedes koreicus. The sequence continues at coordinate 80,186 of JAHHFK020003055.1, forward strand.
GTTCGAATCATACCTGACGAATCGCCTGAAAAAGAAGGAAAAGGGGGGGGGGGGGGGGGGGGGGCGCAAGCCGATTAAATTCGATTATCATATTTCTGATAATGTACTTCAACGAGTAAGGCAGGTCAAGGAATTAGGAGTGACTCTCGACCAAGAGATAACGTTCAGGCCACACTACCATGATGTAATAGCGGCGGCAAACCGGCAACTTGGATTTATTTTCAAAATTTCTGAAGACTTCCGGGACCCTCTGTGTCTGAAATCGTTGTACTGTTCGTTAATGCGCTCAATACTGGAAAATAGTGTCGTTGTCTGGAGTCCTTATCAAAGCTGTTGGATTGCGAGACTGGAGTCTGTTCAACGTCGGTTTGTTCGTTACGCACTACGCCACCTACCATGGCGGGACGCAGCGAACCTTCCTGCCTACGAAGATCGGTGTCGGTTGCTTGGAATCGATACGTTAGAACGAAGGAGGCGTAGAGTGCAAGCTATTTTTGCGGCTAAGGTGATCACCGGTGATATTGACTCCCGGAACTTCTCAATCAACTGAGCTTCTATGCCCCTGAACGAGTGATACGACTACAGACTTTTTGCACCTTGTGCCTCGTAATCATCTTTATGGTATGAACGAACCCCTGCGTGCTGCTGCCGATGCGTTTAATAGTGTTTATTCATTGTCCGATTTTAATATGCCATTGACTACTTTTATAAGAAGACTATTTTAATGCTAGCGTTAACTGATTTATTCATTAAGACAAACATATGTCAGATGAAATTTATAACAACAAATAAACAAATAAACAAATATCTAATTGGTTTTTAGACTATTCTCACGTGATATTTGATCGTTAAAAAATGTGTTCACAGTTCATCTACAAAGGGAAAAGCCTGCAAACAAACCGATCATCTGATACAGCACCCCGAAATACGTACCCGCTAACGAAAATTGTAACTGCAAAATGAACCAATGTATGATTAAAATGGTGTGCACATTTTTTATCTGACAAAAAAAATTCTGTCGAGGATCTAATTGGGTGAAAAATCTGCAATATAGTTAGTGAATAATAAGTTCACCTCAGTTTTTTTTATTTGATTAACATGCATAAACCAAATGATTTTTTAAGCTTCCTAACCACGACGGTGGAATTATTCAAATTGGAAAATTGAGTTTTGTTTTGATTGAGTCCAAAGGGGAAGTGACATATGAGATTAAAAGATATCGCCCAGCTCTATCGCAGCTGGGTTGCCAAACTCTGCTTGTTCGAATTATATCAAGTAAATGAGATGATATGAGCTGTATCAAGTACTGTTCTTAATATAGATTGACATATCAAATGTATGGGATATCACGTAACATAGCACATGATATAGCTGCTATATCACCAATCGCACTATATCACGTAATATAGGCCGTAGTGTGAACGTACTATTATTCACACAGCAGATATGCCGGTTCGTTTTTATTTCATTTTGGCAGTGTAACTTTATAATATTGACATTGCAGTTGGATAGCAACTGTAACTAATGGATGAGGGGATACCTATCAGTCGTGACCAGAATAGCCTTCCATCGGGGATCGTGTCGGGGGGTGCCGGGTATTGGAAATCGGTATTGGGGACTTTCTGACTTCGGAGTTCTTCGAAAGATAGATTGCAATTTCCCTTCTATATTGTACAAACCCTCTAACAAAACTGCAACTATCATCCTCAAATTATGCATGGCATTCATAGATTTTATATTACCTCGGCTCACCTACTATCCCAAGTAACACTGCCATAACCATCCAGCTTTATTAAGTTTTATGAAAGCCACTAGAAATCAATTTCGTTTTATTATGGCACCAAGAGCTGCCAATAGGTTTCATATTTAAGTAAGATTTACGAGAACCTACACAGCTTGTTCACAACGAACTTAAAACCTTGTTTTGTCAAATTCTGTTTACTCCTATCAAAGGTTTTATTTCGACTTTATGAACTCGTAAAATGCTGTTTTGAAATGCCGTTTTAGGACTCATTGATACTATCTTATTATGGTCTGTTGAAAAGGCATTGAAAAACCATATCGCCTCCAGTAAATGCATTAAGCGGCATATTGGCATTAAGGGAAGTCACAAAATGACCAAATAGTTTTATAGTAGCCATTGCGAAGATAAATTGGCTTTTTGGCCAAACTGTGATTTTTTACCCAATCGCCATATTGAAATATAAGAAATAATTGAAATGTGGAATAATGAATGCACCCAATTTTAAATGTAATGTAAATTAACTATATATCGGAGACCAATTTCGGCATTCTTTTGGATAACCTAATTGAATTCCATCAATTTTCAAGAAATTCATGATTAATTTATCGAACATATTTGTTTTAATTTGGTTTTTGTTGTTGTAACCTCGCATAAGTTCCGAGGCGCATTAATTTTCGGCTTTTATCGTGCCAATATTCACCATCAAATTAAATGGGCATATTATTTGGAGCATGATACGCTTTCAAAAAAACTCAATTTGTTTTAGATATTTTGCTATCAAACAACACAAGAAATTTTTTCTTAGATATTAACAAAAACCAACCACGATAACACAAAAGTTTGACAGCTGTGGCCATTTGGCCGTATGCTGGTTTTCATGGCAACCAATAGGTTTCATGAAGGTTCACAAGTGGTCAGAACATCTTTCACTAGAACAATTTTAAAATCTTTATGGTCTTATAAAGGTTTTATTAACTTGTTTTCACAACCGTCCATAGAATGGGCCACTTTGTACAAATTTCGGCTTTAATGAAGCATAGAGGAGGTGTTGGTGGACAAAAAAGTTTTGAATGTAGTTTTATCAACAAAGCCGGGAGGAGTGCTATACGGCTGGAATAAAACTAAAATTGTTACTTGGGATACTATCCAGCACTACTGAGAACCCTTTCTACACTACCTCAGGATCGGAGTACGCACTGGAATACCGCGATCAAGGAAACACCTAAATAGTCATGCACACCCAAGTATACTCCTACTCTATTTCCGGAACAAGAGTGTAGGGGCTTACTTCTGCCGCACTTTCCCACCTTCTTACACTCTACCTCCTACCGCTCACTTTCTTCGTCTTGGTCTAGTTGGTTCTAGTGGTTCTTATCTATTTTGTTCTTCCTTCCGGAGTTCGACTGTGGGTTGTCCAGTTTTACCCTTCTTCTCGATCTTGTTTCATTGTTTCCGTTTTTGCTTCCTCGTTTTCAAATGTCTGTTGAGCTGTTCGCGTACTGGCGTTTCGCGGCACTACAGAACGACGACGATGCAATGCCAGCCATCATAGTGCGCCTTTGTATTTCTCTGCTTGTGTCGTTATCGGTGGTCACCAATGAACCCAGATACATGAATTCGTGTATCGCCTCGATTTCATCACCATCGATCTGAACTTGTGGTTGGCGGCTAACACAGATCTGTCGCATTATGGATTATGGACCAAGAAATTTAATGCCAGTCAAAGTAATGTCAGAAGAATTCGTCTGCTAAAAGGATTTCGATCTTTTTGTCCAGTAAATAATCAAACTGGACACAAAATGTAGTGGTCTAAAGACGTGTTCGTAAGTTGAACAATGAGGTTTTTATGAAAAACGAAGGATGCAAGATACGTCCGGAGTCGTTCGAGGGTACTTTAAGAAAACTAAACTGCTCCGTACGGAGCTCTAACTGAAACTGATTTATTCTACTTTTCATTAATATTTCTGTTACTATTGAATGATGCTCAATGCTTTCGTATGTGCATCGGCTATTTTGACCAAGGATTATGTTGGATATGCATTCGTCAGTGGAAACATCCTTTAAACTGTTGAGATGGCAGAGGCTCCAGTTGCCTAATTTTGAACAAATATCAGTCTTCAAATAAAGTTTGTTGTTGCTGAGAAGATAGTCATTGCTCTCTAGTTTAATGCGTAGTGATTGTTTTATAATTGGTACAACTTTGAAATGCTGGTATGTTGAATTGCTGAGATTTGGGACGTTGATGATGTAAAGTATCGTTTCTCCATCAGTGCCTATGGTGACACTCGTGAACCCTAGTGCCTCGTCTAAAAGCTCGCTTAGTATGCCCTGATCGCTTAGAATCTGGTTCATGAATTTTATTTCTTGTGGTTTAAGTATTCTATTGTTAACTTTTCCTAATTTTGAAAAAGTAATGGAATTTTGAATTTTAATTATTTCTTGGTTTATAATGTATTACTATAACTGAATAATACTAAGCAAATCATTTCCTTCTTTGACTACTCTGTGTGTTTTGATTTCTCCTTAATTAGTTCATTAATGGCTTCTGTCATATTGTTTAAACCATCATAAAGATAACTTTTGGTTACCATATAAATTTCTGAATTGATTAGATTTAAATCGTCTAATGCACTAATGCAGTCATTTCCGGGGCGTCATTGTCTCTTGTCAATATTTTGGTTTGTTTGTCATTTACGGCCCATTCGATTTGGGTTGTATTAACTTTGTTTATAATTTTTGACTAGCCTGGAATAATTTTACTTTGTGCTAAGTGTACAACTGCTACACGTTCCTGATTCAAACTCTGTAGGAAGCCTTCAATCCTCTGTCTCATCGGTTTCTGTAACATCTCGTAATATTCTCTACGTGAAACGAATTTTGAAAAGGCCGCGTCTGCTGAAATATTTTTTAAACACTTCCTGGATTTGTCCCAGAATTTCTTTAGATGTGTACAATCCATTAATCTTTGTAGGATCACAAAATTCTTTTAGTATAGCTGTCAAAATTTGTTCTTTGAATCTGGTCCTTCTGATTAAAATTCTGCGATAAACAGGAAATGGATGTGTTACTTTGGTTTCGATATTAGCGATATTATCAAAGGCGCTTCCGATGAAATAGTGTAGTTGGAGTCATCGTCTTCAGCAGAGTGCTGAGTAGATGTTAAGGAATTTATCTGCTTTTCAACCTCTGATTTGTACGATATTGGATAGGGGTATGATTTATTATACATAGGAATATCGTCTGTGGTCCGAATCTCACATTCGACATGTGTGGTGTCAATTTATTATCTGGGTTGTGAAACACTTCTTTATTGTTACTTAATATTGGAATCAATGAGGCTCGCTCTTTCTCATTAAGATGGAAAATTCGAATCTTGTCTACAACATTTGTTTGGAAACCTTCCACTACTGCGGAGAAGCACTACATCGCATCGGCATCGAGACAACAGGGTGGATTTAATCGAAAAGGACTTTAATCCACCCAACTGCCCCATTTCCACCGAATTGAGATGTATTGGGCAGTTGTCAAACAGAAGAAGAGTGGAAAAGTGACTCGGGATGCAAGCAGAGATGAAGAGATGGTGGAACAAAATGGCCGCTCAAATAATCCAACAGAATATCCAAAATATGATGGGTGGTATTCGAAGAAAAGTTCGAGATTTCATCAAAACCAAATCGGAATAATTTGTTGTTTCCTTGTAAGTGCAATAAATGAACTTCATTTTGAGTGCTCAACATTTTAATTTCATTTACAAGGTTTTTAAATAGAGTCGTTTATGTTGCGTGCTGATATTAAATGACTCAAGTTGTAGTATGAATTACTGATTTAACATCACAATCTTAAAATAAAACAAACTTTTTGGAAAATCCTGCGTGCGGAAGTCACCATCCCTTCTAAGATCTTGTCATGTATGCCGCTCCACTTAATAGCAAGATCGATTTGAGTCACCGCGTCTGAAATCATAGTAATGTTGTATAAAGGGCCAAAAAGGATGGAGCAGATCTCTAAGCAGAGACACTTACTCGAAACCCGCGGGAACATAAGATTCTCTTTCCAACGATTCGATCCAACAAATCGAAAACCCCAATTCGCAACACAGGATGGCTTGTTAAGAAGGGAGCGTCACTCTCGCTGAAACTGTTGGAGTGGAGTTCACAGCACCACAATCGAATCGGTAGGATAAAGAAAATGATGCTGTTTTTCCCTCCTGAACGCCGGTTGTCATACCACTCCATTGTCCAATTCCAGCTTGAGTGATACCCTGATGCTCCCTCCCTTCCCAATATATATTCAATGTAAAATAGTGAATAATATAGTGAATGAATATAAGAATGATAATCACAATTCCATTTGTGAGCCTGAAAGTTTAGACAATGAAGCTACGAGAAAAAAAATTGATTTAAAATTATTTAACAACTCTGAAATTATATAGCATATCGAGAATAGTAAACCTTTAAATTTCGATGGGCTGTTCCGTTTCTTTGCTTTGCAATAATTTTTGTAGTAAGTCTCATACGTACTATAGTGATTATGAGTTACCGGCAAACGAGTCATACTCATTTTAAATGCCTCATCCAAGGCCTGGTTTGGACCTGTCAGAAAACTTATAATTAATAGAGGTACAAGCTAAAATGATTTCAGTGTTAGACTGTTGATTCTACATTATTATTTACTCTCCCATGTCACAACCGGTTGGGTTAGTTGCAATAAGAATGGATTATCCGTAAAAGAGTACACGTTGGAAAATAAAGGCAAACAATATTGCATGTTTCACGAATTCTTAGACATTTGAGAAGATTGTGCTTGCAGTGTATTTTTTTCGCATTGACAGTTATGTTTGCATTTTTTTTTAATAATCATTTATTTGTACAGGCTCAAAATGTGCTTGCATTTAGCGTGCATTTGTATTTACATGACGTATTTATGATTATTGTTTGTTGACATGTGATACCAAACAAATCAACAGAACAGCACAACCAAATTCCGAAACCGCGAGAAACAAACGCCGTCAGAAATAACGTTTGCATTAAAAAAAATGGACACAAATTGCCGATTTTTCATGGGTTTACCTTCACCCGCACTGACGCAACTACCCACGCAGTATCAATCATAGTAACCCATGAGTCAGCAGACAAAATTTTACAGCTCTATCAGTTGAACTCTAAGGGTGAGGGCAAGTGACAATCAACTCCGTTCAGAAGTGTGCGCGTTCAAAGAACGGCACCCCGCCGCGTCGAAAACGGACATCGTGCGGTACTTTGTGGACGCCGAATACGCCCGTTCCGGCGTCTACAACATCTTGGCACTATTAGACAACAATCAGAGCACCGAAAGAAAGCCCGGTTCCGGACGGCCGACGACCCTGAGCGACAAGAAGCTCCAAAGGATGCTGAAGAGGAAGACCGAGGGAAAAGTGGCTACATCGCAGCGTGCGCTTGGCCGGGAGGTCGGTTCAACCGGCCAAACAGTGAAAAAGTACCTGGCGAACATGAACATATATGTCAGGAAGCGGAAGTCGCGTCCACTGATTTCGGAGCTGCCGGTAATGACGCAGCGGCAGCGGCTGAATAAGATGGTCAACTCGATTTTCCCGGCAAATCGCGACGTGGAGGTGGTGATGGACGACGAGATCTATCTCACCCTGGATGGCAACGACTGGCAGGGCACTTCGTATTTTACTTCCCCCACGAAGGAAGTGCGCTCCGAGGTGAAGTTCATTGCACACACCAAGTTCCCCAAGAAGGTGCTGCTGTGGCTGACAATCAGCGAGAAGGGGATGTCAAAGCCGCTCTTCTTTCGCTCCGGACTGGCCGTCAACGGGGAAATTTATAGTACGAAATGCCTGCCGGAAGTTGCGTCGCTCATTAAGAAATACCATAAGGGCGAAGACGCGGTGTTCTGGCCGGATCTGGCGTCGGCCCACTACTGGAAGCGATCGTTGGAAGAGATGGAGCGGCTGAATATCGATGTGGTACCCAAGTCGGCGAACCCGCCCAACGTGGTGACCCCAGCTGAGTCCCATCGAGAATTTCTGGGCCAACCTGAAGCGTAAGATCCGCTCCAACCATTTTGTCGCGAAAACTGAGGAGGAATTGATAAAAAGAAAAAAGAACTCAAAAACAAGCCTTCAGGCATGTTTTCGTCCGCCATGGAGAATGTTCCGGTTAACTGCTGGAATTTTTTTGCAAGTAAGCTTAAATAATTACCTTCCATGGGAAATTTATCAAAAGCAATTATCCGTCTTAGCTTTTTTTTATCACCATTCGAAAAAAAAGTCCATTTATTTTAATGCAAATGTTATTTTCCAGATAAACAGCATCCAAAGGATTGGCCGGAGCACAAGTTAAATATCAGACCAACCGCACGTACAGGAACAGACCAGCGCCTTTGACGAGGATGAAATTACCAGCACAGCTGTTGATTGGATGAGTCAAAGGTTCGTCGTGTCAGCCAACAAAATACAGAAATCAGAATCATATCTTAGCACTATACGCCGGATAACAGTTTCTCAAAAACCGGTTGTCATTAGATTGCCCTTCTGCCATCCTTTAGACGCGTACTGAATCACCAGTCTGGTGGATTTCGATTCGGTGACAGTTTGCTGAAAAACAGTCCCGATTAATCACTACCCCAACTCATGTCAGACAACACTTACCGATAGTTGGAATAACAGTTTACAATGCCAGTAATCGCTATGCTGAAGAAGTTTAATCAGTGCTAGTCTCGCGAGGGAACTCTACGCCTGCTGCCGGGAAAGTTTTCCGTATAGAAATTCAGAACGTTCAACATTTTAATGTTTTTCTGCAGCATACACGCCTGTTCCCGATGATTTTTTACCAGCTCGGTGTTCATCGTGTACACCATCTACCATTTACTTGGTCCACTTGAATGACTGGAACTGTACGGATTTGCTGTCGGAACGGTCGGAACCGAAAAAATATCCAGCAGTTAAAAACAATCTTTCCACGATACATATGTTTATGTTGTCGATTTTCTCGCTTTGACATTTCGCCGAGCAGTGTGCACGCTAAACTCAAACAACAGTAAATGCAAATTTTGGGACAGTGTTGAGTGTGATAAAAAAATCACTGTGACAAAAAAAATTCTCACACTACTCTTATAAGGTGCAAAAAGGGCAATAGTAATTTCAATTTTATTCCAGAGTATCACCTTGCAGTCTAAAGTTAGTATGGTGAATAAGTATCCTTCTTTCTAGAAAGCTGACCAACCTTTAGGCATCCAATTGGCAGCACCTTTGGGAGACGTTTCTAATTTTATACAATTTTCACCAATGTCGGTAGAAATCAATTCATCTGCACTGAAATGAGCTAAAAATGACGACAACCTTAACGGACAGACCAACTATCTTCGTGAATTTGAATTTTGAAATGACAGTATTCTCTTGACCAGAGCAGCCGCATAGTTTCAAAGTCATTATTTGATATTGTTCATTCGTCGATGGATGTTCATTATCGACGGTGCTGTTGTCAATATCAATATTGCATTTCATCTAGTTGGGGTAGGTTTTGAGGAACAATATTTTCATTTCGTTAATATTTCATGATGTAGAACATGATGTGTAACTTTTCAAGCTCGGACCAGTTGGATACAATTAATACAAAGTTGTAATTATGATAATAGAGGGCATTGAGACTTTGCGATTGACATTATTGAAAATAATCATTTTGGTTGTAATGAAAATGACTTTTTGATGTTTGATGAAAACTCGCGTTTTTAACAAAACTGGGTTGGAAACTCAAACTCTAATAAGTATCAATTAACGAGTAGTTATAGAAGCATAATGAATTGATTTGTTCATCGGCCTTGTTTCCGACATCTGAGATTTTCAAAACAAGTAGGAAAACTGCCCCCATATAAATCTCATTGTTCCTATATTCATCCTACGATGAATCAAACAATTGGGCAGTTGAAGGATCGGTTTCGTTTTCTAATGATGAATTGCAAAGTGATGAGATTAATATAGGTACATCTTCCCTACAATTCATCTCCACTGGCTCGGAATGCTGTTTATTGTGTATGACAGCAAGTGATTAAAACAGACACTGCTTTTCACAGCTTCCAGATATTTTCAAAAATATAAAAGCTATGTACAGAAACCAAAATCATATTTTCTATAACCCATATATATCAACATATTTTAAAATGATTCATAAACTTCAACCTACCATCGCCATATTTTCGTTACTTGTCAAACAAAAATCATATTATAGCTTCTATCGATAATCATATGTTTTAGGCAACCCCCCCACAACGTAAACATTGGGGTCGTCCCTGGTAGATGCACCGATGTTTCTATTCGGAGGAGTATGTTTTTGTTGCGTCATGAGTGGTTGCAAAACAACAAGCAAGCGTAGCATATCAAAAGAGTCTATTCATGATATAATTTCAGTTATAAGTAATTTAAATATTGAAATAAATATTTCACGCGGCTTTCCTCCGAGCAAAAGTACAACCGCAGCGTTTCGAAAGTGTTACACCGCGTTGTATTTTGTGAACCTTACGTCGCGCGGTGTATTGTATCCAATAAATCTGAGATTAATTGAAAGTTATTGATTGGCCATAGAAACCGTTTAAACAATTATTTTTTGTGCTCTTTTTACTGAAGTACTTCATGAAAAAGATTTACATTTACGTTGAGAGGAAGCGGATGTCAAAATTCATACGATACGTCAAAATTCATACGATACGATACGATTACGAAAATACAGGTGATGATGAGAATTCTCAAACGGATGATGAGTTTTTCACTCAATTGCTGCGGTATTCCGCTACTCACGTTCAGAAACAACTAGTTGGAAAACTAAAGTGTGAACGATGCTTGCTAAAGGTCATTCGGGATCTCGGGGTCCTTCCTTAGCTCAGTCGGTAATGGCACAGCTACAAAGCAACACCATGCTTAAGGTGGCTGGGTTCGATTCCAGGTCTGGTCTACGTATTTTTCGTAAAGGAAAATTTCTCGACTCCCTGGGCATAGCGTATAATTGTACTTGCCACACAATCATACTAATGCGAAAATGGTACTTGGCATCGGTAGCACTCAATTTATAACTGTGGAAGTGCATTTAGAACACTAAGTTGAGGGCAAGTAATAAGTTAATTGTGAAAGCAAAAAAGCAAAATGCTGAAGAGAAAAAAAGGTCATTCAGGATGCCGAATACTTGATAAATTAAACATTGCCAAGTATTATGCGAAGCGGGAAAACAGGATCGTCATGACAGTTTACATCGCCCAGCAGCTTGTTTTCATGCAACTATTCATTGAAAAGAATGAAATTATTACCTATGCTTAAAAAAAATACACGAAGGAACTCGATTCTGTCGAAATCCGGAAAAACTACTAGCGAAAATCGATCATTCTGATGCATGATAACGGGCATCGGAGATATTACGATGAATGGCGCATCACTTTGTGAATCCAGTGAAGTACCTCTTCCTTAAGATATTTCATATAGTTCTCGAGACAAATCGGTTTTGGATTTTCCAGATTTTGACTGGTACGAGCAAATCTTGTTTATAAATACCTAGTTCGAAAAAGAACGAATGGTGAATGAAAAATCGTTGACATGACTTAATTTGTTACATGGAATATCTATGATGACGTTACATTTTACAAAAAATATAATCGGCTCTACACAAAGAATTTTAAATTAATGGTTTGGCAAACAATCTAATGATCGCTTTTACCTTCCAAAAGTTATTTCACTTTAAGAAATATTCAAACGGCTAACAAACAAATGTTCAAAAATAATGGATTTCATGTTTGAACGATCCCTTGAAACTCTTGCGCAATTGATAATTGACCGCTCTCCTTAGGAAACGCTAATCGGCTCTCTCTTCCCATTTGAAACAAGTTTTATATGAAGCAATTCCAAATGTTGTACACCGATCAAAAGAAGCATTGAATTTTCTGCGTTATCTTATGCACATAAAGGGAATGCTAGATTTGGCAGATATTAATGGGATATTTCATGTAAAGTTAAGCGAGATAACGCCTGAATCCAGCCTGTTGTATGAAAGATTGCCAACCTTGTTGTATGGCGCATGAAAGATTTCAAACAATTTCGTTGTTTACGCTTTCTTTGGCATGGAATTAAACAAGGGGAAATTTTACGTGCTTGTTAAAATTAATTATTTTTTTCTGTGTACCGATTGTCACATTTAATACCCCTCCCTCCCTTCAGTGCGTGATGTAATTTATGTACAACACACTTTTATGTTTCCACTGGTTCCATGTTCACTGCAAGCGTAAAATGTCACAAAATTTGCAGTAACATTTTTATCGCACACAATATCTGCATTCCGACCTTTTTAGAAGATACGCTAGATAATTTTACGGCTCGACACGTTTGACAGTACCACCGGACCAATTTTTTGAGTTTCAGTGACAATGTACTAGAAGTGTCAATATGTTCCCGGGTTGGTTTTAGGCTCAATTTAAGAAAAAAAACAACAACAACAAATACAAACATGGGGCAAGCTACTCCATTAAATTCTTTAAGTTGTCCATTTCAATAAAGATTTTCCTAAAACTACAACTGGCAACACTATCAGGATCAGAGTTCATCCAGGGCCTACTTCGTTTTTCTGTTTTTTTTTTCTAAAGCGCCACTTCAATAACAAATGCACGCCAACTGAAGAAAGAGTATGACATCCATTTCCCATAAATTATCTTAATTAGACACTTAATTTTCAACTGGCATTGGACGTTGCATTTTTCCTCTTTCAAAAACCAGCATATTGCTTTCGGTTACTACCAATTAGGGAAGTACCGCACACAGGTGAAACCAACGGCGCAGAGAACGAATTGATAACTGGATTCCGGCTGAAAATTGACAATTTGTCGCAACATGATGACGTTCTGCGGAAAAAAAATCGTAAACGGATGATAAATTTGGAGTTTAATTCAACTTTACTGTTACGGTTATTGGGCTCATGTTTTGTCTTTTGCCTTATCGGTGAACCGCAGCCGAGACTGAAAGCCGGAAAGGTGATTCCCGCACCGCGATTTGTCAACGATTCCAGAAACGATCCGCCAAAACAACTGTTCAACAACTTATCGGTTTCGTTTCGATTTTTCGACTCCCAACGGCCACATTATGACGGATATTTTACGATGCAATCGAGATAACGTTAAGCACTCTCCATGCCATTATTGGGCAGATTGGTCGTTTAGCGTTATCAATAAAGGTGCAATTTTAACAAATGGATTTGAGGCACCATGTGAGTTTGCTGATATTGCTCAATTTTGAAGAACGGAACCTTTCGATTATTTTAGATTCTCGATGTTTTTTCACTTCCCAGAAAATCAAAAATCCCTGAAAGAAATACAAACGAAACAAGCGGCACCTCGGGTACCTACAAAGACCGCATGAATGCCCTCAAAAACAAACATAATAAATAGCGTGCATAATTTGGACCCTCGCATGCTTGTTTCCGTTTTTCCCCTATTTCCTTACTTGCGCAAACGGCCCCCTTCCAGAAAGGCTTAAACGCAAAAAGGACCCTCCAATTTCAGCCAATGCGAATGTTTTGGGATAAGCGGCAAATGCAACATCATGGCTGGTTGGTTGGTTGGTCGGTGGGGTCGCAGCAACAAGAGAAGGAAAATATATTGTCTTTTAAAATGTCATAAATTTTGTGTGGCGGCGGAACATTGCGTTTGTTCTTTTTCTCGTTTCCCGGGGAGGATTGCAAGCTCTCTGTCTTGCTTTTCTTTTCCGCTGCGGCTGTTGTTCGTTCGCAGGATTTTGAAACAATTCCGTTTGTTTGCCTTATTCTGCATTTCTAATCCATTCTTCGGGAACATGTGACATTTTCCCCTCCGAGCCTTGTGTTGCTTTGTTTCAACCAACGGAATGCATCACCATTCACCTCAGTTGGCTTTGGCTTGAAAAAGAAAAAAAAAAATTAAGATGCAACCTTACGATAAGGAGAGAAATACGAATGAAATGTCCTTTTGTGCCCCATAAAATACGACATGTCGCATGCTATTGAGTGGATTCGACAAACGCAGAAAAACGGTGTCATCCGGCCACTGCCTGTCCTTCGAACATCTGACGTCGGGGCATTGATCTACAGGTGCTGGTTTCGTCCGAGAACTGGGAAAGGTATTGCAATCCTGGTTGAGTGAACAAAATTGATCATGCCTCCAACAAGGTGGATTGCTTCGCAATGAGGTTTTCGTGGATGTTTCGAGCTCACTCCTTTCTCGACTGGCTCTCAGCGGGTAAATTGAAACTCAAAATCTTATCAGCGCGCACATAATTCTTGTTCGTGATGCAGGTTTATTATAAATTACCGAATAAACGAGATAAAGTGCATACATGAGGTGCTGTCGGCGGTCGGCACTCGGAAAATGGAAAGTCTGCAAGTTTGTTTCGCTTTGTTGGGATCTTCTTTGTAGTTTTATTAGGAACATATATAGAAACTACAAGGAAAAGGTGCAAAATTGAACTTTTCGTGCTGAAATTGTACTCAAATAACTCAAAAACTCAAAAACTCAACTCAACTCAAAAAGATGTTTCTATGTTAACCGTAATATTTAAGATTAAATTGATCAACTGTATCGATTTCTTCGGATGAAGTTGCTAGAAATATGCTTACAATCAGTGCCTTGGATTTTCATGAAATATTCATGAGAAGTGAAAATGATTTTATCCCAGTGTAATGACGAGGTTTACTTTTCCGGAATTCATGATTATCGTGTGCTAGATAAGCATGACAAATGAATACACATCTGTCACTTCTACGGCAAATGAACTTTATTTACTGCAATGAATGAAGTCGGCTCTAAGTGTGAGTCAAAATCTGCTGTCACTGTTGTTTTGAATATCAATCGGTAAGCATGAATTTCACTATCCGAAATCTGAATATCTTCTCTAATGATGATTTTTCTTATATTCTATATTATGAAGCGATTTTGAATCCTGATCCGAACATGGTAAAACCAGGTCCGTCATCATCGTCCCAGAAGGAGAGAAAACGGCGAAGTGAAAAATAGCGATCGTTTCAAGAAATCGCTTTAGATTTTATAAAACGAGAGGACAATTAAGGTACTTGTCGCATTGACGAGACAAGTGGCTGCCAGTATAAGCAGACGACCTGCGATGTCGGAAACTTTATCCGCCATTTCCGGATTCAGCATGCAAATGCAGCAAAAAAGCATGGTTTGGTAAATGACTCAAATAGTGTGGCCAAAAAACCTAGAATCATACACAAACGTCCTGTCGCCGCCGATAGACAGCTCCTGTTGGAAGCGTTAACCAAGTTAATTTGCTACCACAATCTTCCCCTTTCGTGGGAAGGATTTTTTTTTAGACGGGATGGAAAATCTGCAACTAGACACCTGAAGAACTCAGGGTGTGGGGATGAGGGTGCCAACTCCTCGACCCACTAAAAACCCACCCGTGCCTTAAGCCCTGGACCCTCCCCGGGACCACCTTTCGGTATTACTTCGGGTAGGGGGCTATTGTGCTTGTTAAGCACCCACTATGTCTAACTACTTAGGGCTTTAGTAGTTAGGTGGTCCCTGCGACCTGCCTTTGGTCGTTTCGCCATTTTTGTTGAAGATCGAGGACGATCTGGGAGACTGCTACGCATACCGCGTCCCAGACGTCCCGGTCCTGGCACATCCTCTGGACCAAGTTATCCAGATTCGCGTCGTGACCGCTTACGGCAATCATGCCGGATCTCGCACCGTCAAAGCGAGGACATGTGGGTCCACCGACCTTTGGTGGAATTGTTCCATTCCCTTTGTCACTTAACCATGGATGCGGCTCTAGTGGTCTTCCGAATACCTCTTGTTCCACGTTGCTCGAAGCACTCTACGTCTTCTTTTATGACAATGCTTATTGGCATCATCCCCGCTAAGACGCAGACCGCGTCGCGTGATACCGTTCGGTATGCACTCACCACTCTTAGGCACATAAGCCTGTGCGTACTCTCTAGCTTACTTGCGTAGCTCTTGGTACTCATGGCGGTGATCCATGCCGGCCCGCCGTACCTAAGTATGGACAGGGCGACGCTGGCCAGGAATTTACGCTTACTCCCTTGCACCGCCGAGCTATTCGACATCATGCGGGATAATGCCGATATAGCCACAGAGGCTTTCTTGCAAGCGTAATCGACGTGACTGACAAAGGACAGCTTATCGTCGATCATAACCCCAAGATACCTCAAGAACCTCTTCGATTCTATTGTGCAGTTACCTGCAATGATCGTCGCATGTTGCTCCGATTTCCGATTATTCACCACCGTGACCTCGGTCTTATGGTGGGCTAGCTCCAATTGCCTGGAGCTCATCCATCTTTCCACAATGCCGATGGAGTGTGAGGCCGTTAACTCGACCTCCTCGATGGATTCGCCACATATCTCAAGGATGATGTCGTCCGCGAACCCGACTATCTTTACCCCGCTCGGGAACTCAAGCCGCAGTACCTCGTCGTACATCGTGTTCCATAACACCGGACCCAGGATCGAACCTTGCGGGACGCCTGCGGTGATCTGCACACGTTTCTGGCCTGCCTCTGTATTATATACCAGTACGCGATTCTGGAAGTAGCTTCCGAGAATCTTGTACAGGTACCCAGGAACCTGAAGGCGATGGAGCGAGCCGGCGATAGCCGCCCAACTGGCGCTATTGAACGCATTCCTCACGTCAAGGTTTACCACCGCACAGTATTGAACTCCTCGCTTATTGCCACCTCGGCCGTCTTGGTGACGGACAGGATGGCATCCACCGTCGACTTCCCTTTACGGAAGCCAAACTGATTGTTAGACAGACCGCCTATACCCTCCGTGTATGTTGTCAGTCTGTTGAGGATTACCCTCTCGAGCACCTTACCCGCTGTATCCAACAGACATATAGGTCTATATGCCGATGGATCTCCTGGTGGCTTCCCTGTATTTGGTAGCAACACAAGGGTCTGAATTTTCCAGGCGTCCTGGAAGACGCCCTCATCCAGACACTTTTGCATCACCACCCTGAACATTTCGGGATCCAGCAAGATAGCCGTCTTGATGGCCAGGTTCGGAATACCATCCGGTCCCGGCGCTTTGTTCACCTTTAGCGACTTTGCTATCGCAATGAGTTCATCATTCGTCACCGTCGCCTCGTCGCCGGCCCCCGTTGTGCCGTTGTCAGTGCCCACGTGGTCCTGGGTGTTCGGCTGAGCCGTCCACCCTTGCGTCGCTATGACAGCGTTAAGGTCTGGAATACTGGAACGCTGGTCATGGGACACATCTACGGCGGCGGGAGGCCATGGACTTGGGTCGTGGCTCGGAAAGAGTCCCCCAACGATCACCTGCAGCAGCTCTGATGAACGCTCGGTTGGAGCCGCCGATCCTCTGGTTTTGACCATTACTACCCAGTAGGCGTCACCCCACGGATTTGTATTGGCCTTCTGACACAGACCCTCGAAGCAAGCTCGCTTGCTGGCCTTTATCTCCCTCTTTAGTGCGGCCTTCACGGCGACTAGCGCCCCTCTACGCTCGATTCTATCGGCGTCTGACCGCGTTCTTTGCACCCTCCGTCTTGCGTGGAGGCATGTTCTTCGGAGTTCGGCGATCGACTCCGTCCACCAATACACCGGCGATCTTCCATTCCTCGGTTTGACTTCCCTCGGCATGGTCGCATCGCACGCTCGTGTAAGTGTCATAACGAGTCGTTCGCCGCACAGTGGTCGGAAAAGCCTTTTTTCACGGCGAAATTGATAACTCCTAAGGCTTACGTTTTCGAATCATGGTGTCTTCTACAAAGTTGTACTTAAACAAGCTTGTCCATCTTGTGGTGATAATTTCGTAGTTCCGAACTTTACCGCTAGGGCGGCGCTGTTGTTAACTTTTGAACGAAACACAATAGAAGGGTGATGTGAAAAGCAAGTTTGTAGGAAATATAACTTCAAGCAGCTCTGCCCAAGACTCCATTTTTGTAGCTCTTCATTCGACCAAGATAGAGCTATTTTTCTGCTTTAAATCAGGGTGTCTCTAAAAAATGAGTTTTTTTAATTATAACTTTTAACTTTGGACGTATCTGCGGGCGAATGGAGTGGATGCTCCTCCTTCCGCTCGCTGCCTTGTATTGTGGACGATACAATAACGAACCACCAAGTGGTCGCTATGGGTGTAGCCATCATCCACACTCCAATTGCTAAGCAGCCCAGGACTGCTAAATGTTATATCGATGATCGATTCCGCTCCGTTTCTATGGAAGGTACTCTTGGTACCCAGGTTGGCTAGGTCCACATTAGTGTGGGAAGGGTTGAAACTACTGATTGACCCTTTTGCCACTGCAGTAGGTGTTTCAGTAAATCGAAGTAAAAATAAGGCATGCATACATGCCGTAGCCAATCGGACTAGGATGATCGCTTAAGCTGAAGAACTGAAAAATCGTTTGGTTTCCCTAAAAGTCGACTACGCATCACGGTACTACCGCCATGTGTTAGGTATAAACGTACAATGCGTCTTGAAGTGAAAACTTGTCATTCGGACACTAAAGCTATGTCCATTTAGAATCCGGAATAATATAATCATCTGTATCTCGGTAACGGATTGACGTAAAAATAAGTTTAATACATCAAAACAAAGGTAATTCACTGTACTTTAAGGAACAAATATCAATACAAATCATTTTTCTTGGATTCTAACGAAAATTCGCACATTCTTCTTTATTCCTCCCATCAAACGCTGCACACCTCCGGAGTCAACTTCCTTGGCACATTTGTTCCACATTTTTGTCATCTGAGTCGCGTCCCGAGCCGTTTTCCACTTTTCTTAAGCTTCCGCTTCATTATTGCCCAAAATCTTTCGATGGGCAGGAACTGCGGGCAGTTGGGTGGATTTATGTTTTTATCGATGAAATCTACGTTATTATCGCGGTACCACTGGATGACTTCCCGGATGTAGTGGCAACTCGCCAAATCTGGCCAAAACTTCACGGAACCTTCATGGGCTTTAATGAAAGGTAGTACGCGGTTTTTGAGGCATTCCTCCTTTTACAGTTTCGAGTCCATCGTCTTATTCGCCAGGAACACTTTGGTCTTTACTCCGCAGCTGCATAACCCTTGCCAAATCATCAGTTTTTTTGGCAAATTTGTCCATAAAAGCAAACTTAAGCTTCGCAGGAACATCTCCTCGTGCCGTCGCCATGTAGAGTGTTTGGCCAGGAAGCTGTCCGAAATCCATTTTGACGTAGGTTTCATCGTCGATGAGCAGGCATCCTTGGTACCTCGTCAAAACCTGCTGGCACAATTTCCGAGCTCGAGTTTTGGTGAAGAAACTTTGCTTCAACGTTCTGTTTGGTTGCTTGCTGGCTCGATAAGAACGATATCCTGCTCGCAAACGAATTCTTTGAACGGTACTGCGAGCAGCAGCGTATTTTTGTGCGATTTCATTATCTGATAGTCCAGGGTTTGCTCTGACGGTTCTCAACACCTTCTGGTTCAGCTTGCGGTCATATGTTCCACTACGACGCTTACCTTGAGGCACTCGATCCACACTCTTTCGCTCCCTGAGACGTTTGAGCACATCATACACGGTGGATTTGGCGATTTTCAACGTTTTTGCGATTTTTATTGCGGACCACGTTGGATTATCGTGCAGAATGTTTTCTCTCCTCTCGGCTACCATCTGGAATAACTTTTGACTCCCTGCACGAAACACCGTGAAATTTATACCACAGAAAGTGGGCGCCTAAGTTAACAAACCGCTGTAAAAGAATTCTTGACGCGGTCACTTTCCGTGTCGCTGCACCACAATAAGTGATCCGGATTCTAACTGGACAGAACTTTAGGTTTGTTTGTCAAACAACCCACACACCTGAAAACCCACCCACATTTCCAACCACTTTCATACAATCATTCACACATCAATAATGTTCTGTTGGTACTTATTCACTTAATTGTAACCTTTTAGGCATGATAGAAGTCAAGGAATGCCAAACAGCAGCTTTCCTCAAATCAAAGATTTTGTTGTTTTATGGAGTCACCGTCGAACAAATATTCTCAGTTACTGTCGATAATTGAGCAAATATGCTGGCGTCAGTGAGGGAACTAAAAAACGAACTTGAAATCACCCAACAGATGCTGCCAGACGAGGATAATTTGGCCAATAATAATTTCATAGTTGTCCATGGTGAATCCGACAATGCGACCGAGAATGAGGCTCTGGATTGTGATGGTAATAGGCAACAGCTTCCAGATGAACTGTCAACCGAGTTCAGAGACTAACTTAATCCTGTACGATGTTCGGTGCACACCCTTCAACTGGCCATTCGGGATGTTGTCGACAAGAAGAATGAATGCATCAAACAAATCACCAACATTGCAAAGAAATGCAAAACCATCACATACAAAAATCATTTTGTATTTTGTGCTTGTTTTCTCCCAGTTTGGGGAACTACAATATGTGGCGGAATATACAAAATGCTTGAAAAGTTCCACCGACAGAAGGATTTTTTCCTCCATGGTTGGACTACAATTTCCAGAGCTCGGTAAGGTTGCAATACATTTACAGTGTGTCTCACAATAGGTGTCACCTTTTTTCAGTCTTGATTTATTTCAGCTGGGTAATTTTAACAGTGGAATTGATTTTGAGTGTATCATTTTGACAGCTTATCGCTGAAGATAAATAAGCAATTCCGTTTGTTTATATTTATCAGCTACCATGGAAGCCATACGGGAGCAAGTTTTAAAATTACGCTTGGAAAAGCTTAGACCGTGTCAGATATTCAATAGCTTTAAGCAGTTCGGAGTGAGTAAGCGTTTTGTTTTTCGTACCATGAAACGGTTCAAGGAAACTGAAGGAATAGGTTACTTAGGGTGTCCCTA
Organism: Aedes koreicus; assembly: GCA_024533555.2. Lineage (NCBI taxonomy): Eukaryota > Metazoa > Arthropoda > Insecta > Diptera > Culicidae > Aedes > Aedes koreicus. Next base: position 100,774 of record JAHHFK020003055.1, read on the forward strand.
CAAAAGAACAAGGTTTTTGCTCTGACATTTTTTATTTCAAATTTGCCAACAAAGTTGTCTCCAAGTGGTTTTTAGAACTTAAAAAGATGTAACTTTTGACCTCTAAATCTTACCGATATATTTTACCGTTAGCGAGTTCTTTACGATTTTCTCATAAAATAACGCCGTTTCAAATGTGTTTTACTCAATTTAAAAAAATAATCTATCTCCAGTTTTCAAATATAATATGCAATAATATAAAACCTTCTAAATGCAGTGAGGAAATATTTTTTTCTGTTTGTTTCAATCAGAGAAACAAACATTTGAAATAGTTCTATTTTTTTTTTACAAAAACCGTAATAACTTTTGTTGGACATATGACGATTTCAGTACATCAAAAGTTGTATCTTTTATTGTTCTAGAATCAATGGCAACACAGCTTTGCTGAAAATGATGAAATGAAATAAAAAAGTTAGAGCAAAATAACTGATTTTTATTGGGACACCCTAAGCTACGTAGGAAAATTTCAAAAGATACAGAAAAATTTGTTCAACCAGAGTTGCTTATAATTTTTTCATCTACAATTTTTCTCAGAGATATATGTCTTTATTTCTGCAAATAAAAAAGTTAGATTTTCGATTTCTCTGAAAACAAGGACCACCCTAGTTTTCATTCAAACCAAAAGAAGGGCCTTATTATTAGAATCAACTTTGTACAAGACAACTTTGCTCCAAAACTTCAAACTTAGGCTGAAAACGTATCTTTCCAGCTAAATTCGCATTCTGGACCACTGTGCACTGGGACTTATTGCGATCTTTCTGATCCACGGGCGCGTTCTGATGCAGGATATATGGTCCACTGGTATTGGATGGGATGCAGCAGTCATCAAACAGATTTGGATGCAGTGGAAGCAGTTGATCAATCTTATTCCCGAATTGAGTACCCTTTGTATTCCACGTTGCTACTTCAGCGCTGCTCTTGACTCGAACCTGTCAGGAGTTATATCCAGTACTAATAAATTGCGGGATCCCTTGAATCGCAGCTTCTCCACGTGTGTCGCTCATACACTTATGAGGTCCGGCAATTAACAACTCGTCAAGAACGGCAACTTAAAGTTTATAATTTAGTTAGAACACTTCCTTCTTGGATGAGAGCTTGATAAGGAATCCTTGAATCGGTTGCTGTCAGGAGTACTAAAAAGTAAAAAACCAGTGGGGTTGTGTTTAACACACGACCAGTTGACGTAGACTACGTTAAACCGTTTGATTACTTTCGTTAGTTTCGTAGCAGAATATTGCAACGCAGGTAGTGTATGTAAACCTTACCGCTTTATAGACTGTTCAGATTCTGTTTGAGAGTTCATAGTCAATAATCAATGATAGTTTTGATAGTTGACAGTCGCGAAAATCCCCAACTGATTGAAGCAAGAATCTCGAAAATCTATCGAGAAATGAAAAAGCTATTAGCGTTAAACTGTTTCAGTTATTCTCAAATTTCCATTTGATTCCTACCCGTAAGGCGTACTTTGAACAAAATTACGTAGGTGTGGTTCTAATAAATCGTTAGACCAGCATTAGATAGTAAGCATGTTGGAAAATTGTTTTAGTACACTCTTTAGAAAGCAATTGGTGGCCCTACGTGACCCTTAAAAGGCCGTTTGGTTTAAATGATGATACGGCCTCGAGTTGAAGGCTCTTCTTCAACGTCTCAATCAGTAGTTGGCAACGCATTACACCTGGCTGCGTTCAGTTTTGCCCGAAAACCACGACCTAAATCGGCAGTTAAATTTTGGAGGATCTCCCGTATGTTAGCTCTTAATACTTCCGAAATTTGCGCATACGGTTGGCATCAAAACGATAAGGCATTGCACTTAGTCTCACTTTCACAGTTTCTCAAAATGTATTTCTTCCTTGAAGTTAAACTCTACACTCTGGTTTCGTTTTGCTCAATGTCTTAGTTCAATTATATACTGTCTCTTTTTCTCTCACGGAAATGTTACTCAATTTCAGTAAAAAGTGGATCTACTCATTAAATTGAGTAGATCCACTTTTTACAAAAATTGAGTAACATTACCGTGAGAGAAATAGAGATAGTATAAAATTGTATTCAAAAATTGAGTAAAATGAAACAGGAGTGTATTCAACGCGAAATGTTAACACAATAGAATAACTATTCATAGCAGTACTAATTGGAATACGCAGAGAATTTTAATTCGGAATATCATGTTTGAAAATCATAACGTTGACCGTGATAGGAAATTTATTGATACTTGCCGGAACGCAGCATTCTTTAAAATTTTCCAACACCGAGGGTGAAATATACACACATAATATTTTCCTTTTTTTTTTTTAAAAAAAAAGATAAATCGTGAAAAAAAAACAACACCTCTACAAACAAAAATAAAAACATCACATTTCCAGCGTTTCAATTTTTGCAGCCATTTGTAAATTTTACACGCAACGAAAGCAACGAAGAGAAAACTAAAATAGTTTTAGTCATCGCTGTCTGCCAATTGGTAAGAGCTTGGAAAATAATGCTGGATAAATTCCAATCAAACAAACAAAATTGTCTTGAAATGGTCCGCATTTTAAGTCAAACCTTCTCGGTTTGAAGAAGAAGCAGGTTATTTTAGCCGTTACATGTTGCGCCTTACCAAAAGATGGCTACCAACAAGATCACACACATACAAGCACCTTCTCGTGGCACAAATACGTCACCGGCTTGGACAACCGACTGCCTAGCCCACCACTGCATAATAAATGGCCGCCTAGCAACAGTTGCCTATCCAACGGCTCGCTAGCAATACCCTGCAGCGCAATAAGCGAAATGATCAATGGTTGGTCGCCTGTGCACCTTCTATGGTACTTGGTACCGCCAGCTGGCAAATCCACATTGGCGCCTTGCCGCTCTGCACTGCCGAATGAAGCTAGTGCACCCTCCAGGGTATATGCCATCGCCAGCTTTCAAACCATACGACTTGTTATTTCGCACAGTTCCAGAACTGCAACACAAATGAAAAAAATTGCGAAGGTGTACCCGTTTGATATCGTTCACTGCTGCATATGAGATCTCCCTTGCTCACATTTGAAATCTGTGATAGTAAAGTACTGTGCATTTAGTAAATTTAGCCTGCAAAACAAAATTATAAGAAATCACCTTTTACTTTCGTTATTTTCAAAAGTTTAAAATTGTAAACAAATAGTAGTGATAGTTGAATTGATACACGGGAAAATTTCCAACCGATTGATGTAAACATCTTGTAAATCCATCGAGCATTTATGAAATTATAAGCGTTTAATTTGTAACGAATTTGTACGACTTCGTAAGACGTAGTCTACGTCAAAATTAGCGATTGCCTTGTTTGAAGGTTTTGGAGACTTTGGAAATTCGGCGGCGTCGCTTATTCAGCTACCCAATGATGACATTTCTGAATGCGACCGAAAATTTCCTATCTAGTTCGGATTTCAAGAAGTTACCTCGTGACCTGGAGGCTATGAAACGTTCAATACCCCTTCGAAAGTACTGTTTAACCTCCAAAATGTGCTTGAAGAATTTGCTAACGAAAATCGAATTACCTTAGTACTCATTCACGATTCAAGACTAATGCAGTAATCAAAGCTTTGGAACTTATTTGGGGCCTGAGGAAAGCTCTATTATGAATGAACAAATCTTCATCGTAAAGTTATCTGCCTGACGAAATCGTAGTTCTTTTGATGAACAACAACAGCTATACGTCTATTGCAAGGCTTGAGAGAAGGTCACAAATGTTTAAAGAAAGCATTCAGTTCAAGTTAATTTACCTCATTCGATTTCCAATCAACTCGTTCACTCACCAACAAACTTCCTCGATTAGTTCGCAATGTACCGTGGCCGTTCCCCCATTGGGATTGGTTGTTATTTTAATTACCCTCCGCCTACGGTGCTTCCTCCGGTCCTCGTGAACTCATGCCATCATCAAAACGTTGATGATCCAAGTAAGCCAGCGAGCGATCGAGTCAGCGTTAATCGGCGAGCAGCGGACACACGAGCCATTCACCGAGATCCAATCGAAATGAGCGCAATAAAGATCCAAATGACAAACACCGCGTGGGTGTATAATGAAACAACCAAATAAATAAAATAACTACACAACAAAACCAGCATGCTGCCGTTGCGTCTCAAATTCTCCAAGAAGTTGACGCTCTCTCCCCTTCTCTGTTTGTTTTAAGTTTTTCGCTTCACTCATTTACCGGTGGTTGGTAATTTCGAGCCCATATGGAAATGAGCAAGCCGTCCGACGTGGATTCACCTCAGGAGTCTCCTCCGGTGGGTGCAAGAAGGGGAACCCGTGCTGAAATTGCTTTTGCTTGTAGCAACAAGCTGAGGCCGAGATTCAATTTCTCCCCTGAACTAATCATCAACATTTTGTTCGCGAATTCCTGCTCGCCACCGCAGGATGGAATGAGGAGCGCCTTCTGCGTTTTGACGTCTCGTGCTGAGTACACACGAACAATAAAAAAGAACTCGCATTTCAATTAAACGTGGTTCCGTGTGGGTCGCTTACTTGTTTAATTAAAAATTACCTTCCCAAGCACGGAATATAATTTATAAAAGTTACAAGACAATAAACCCATTATCCGTTAGAATAATTGACACCAACCAAATTATCGCTTGATGGAGCACTTGACGCTTGTCCCATTATCCTGATGAAAAAGGGTTAACTTTGTATACACACATTATATGCCCGGTTCGAAATCAAAATCATGAATCTTACCGTTCCGTTCCGTTCCGCTCTCAGGAAAATGCCATAAATTTCCACCAACAGACACCCGCACTTTCAGGCTCATTGCGCTTATATTACCGAATGGGATTTCTACATCCTATCGGTGAAAAAGAAAAATGGGGATGCAACTCAATGCCATCTATTATCGTTCCTTACTGGTGGATCAGGTGGATTACGGTGGACTACATTAACGTTCAGAAGTGAGCCATCACGATCCAACCGACGGAAAAGTAATTTTCCACCTCACTGAAGCGAACGAGTCATTTCGATTCGGAAAATTGGGGATCAACGTTCGGTGAAAAATGAGACTTTTACGGGCCCAGCACTGCCAGCGCCTACTGAGACAGCCATTGCCGGCAGAGAACGAGCCGAGCAAAACAGATGACAGGAAGAACACGTGGCGCTAGCGCATCATCTTTTCTGCCTCGCACTCTGAAGAGTTCGAGTTGGGCGAGGAAAAGCGATGTTCGGAAGTCATTGGAATTAATTTTTAAACTCTGTTCGATGATTTCCCAGCGGGCTCGTAAAAATCTTCTCCCTCGATGCCGGCGTTTTAGGTTCGGGTACAAAACATGTGTTTGTACTTTGGCCACCAGGGATTCCTCGTCGTAATCGATGTGAGTAAGGAAAGGATGCACGCACTGATGGTGCATCCTGCTGTAAATCTTTGAAATCTGAGAAGCAATGTTTCGGAAGTTTATAAAATTAATAATAGATGAACAGAGGAGACGGGTGGTTGTTGTTTTGAACAGGAAAGTGGCACTTTTTAAAGCTGAAAATGGGTGTGTCCCTTTTGTGGGTATTTAGGGTGAAAAAAAAAAAAACAAGGGAGGGGGTTTTCCTTTCTTTGTCGACGGTTGGAGGAAAATAGATGATTTGGTTGATTCATCATCAACAAATCATTCGTAGACCCCTCATTTACATAGTTTGTTCTGTTCCAATAGGAACCCAATTTTTGTAGCAGCCAACAATTTTAATTGGCGACGATCAAACTGTAAATATTTATTAAGATTAATTCACAATTCGCTAATTATTGTAGATGTAATATGTTGACTTACAATTAAGTGGTTTCCTAGCCCACTATTAAGACCTCCTTAAATTCCTCTCTTCAATCATCTTTTACTGTAAATCCTATAAATTGAAACCAATTTAGTTCGATTATCACTGTCATTTGATTCTAGAACTCACGATTTTGCTAAGGATTTATCTGGTTCGCCTAATGTCCTAGTTCGGTCCAACTACCCTAACTTCGGGTGTTTTCTTCAACGATTGTATGTGTTGCGCTATAAAGACCGTTAATATTATGTTTATCTATCTATCTAACTATTGTTACTTACAGTCTAGGCCCAACCGGATAGACAATACTGGGAGACCCTTTCTCGTACCTGATGCAATTAACCGAACCTGCAGATAAATTATTCAAAGTAAGTATTTACATTTTTTCTTGTTCTTCGCTGAACTCATTAAAACATTTCCATTTTCTACTTACAGGACTTGCAATCAGATTTGGAACGATTTTAATTCTCCTAATCGACCGTAAATTTCCGATATAACTATTAAATTAATCTTCACAGCGAAACTGATTTGTGTTTTATTTTTCAATTCTTCTACAATATTGCGATGGCGAATTTTGTTTATGTTTACCAGTTTTCCTACCACTACTACTACATCCATCGTTTGTTTACTTTTAATTCTATCTCCCACTCGTTCTCCTTTTTAGTATAACGGCGGTACTCACAGTGGTCGGTATGCAGTGTTGCCAGTTAACTTCTGCGGTGTTGCAACACACCCGCCCGTAACGTCTGGTATTCTTGGAAGATCCGGACTTACTGAATCTCTAACACCGCTAGATTCACCACTCCACGTCGCTGTATTTTGCCATCAGCGGTCCTTACGTCTGCCTGTCGAATTCGGCCATCCGAACCCTTGGATACCGCCACCACGATACCTCGTCTCCAGCACTTCCGGTTTTTTCCATCTACTAGGAACACCAAGTCACCTTCTTTAGACGGCTTCTGCTCGTCAAACCATTTCGATCGTTGGTTGATTGTCGGTAAATATTCCCTAACCCATCTTTCCCACATTTTGTCAGCTAGATATTATGATCGTTTATACATATTCCGAAGTCCTTCAGCGAGATCCACCGGTTTTCCGTCCACCTTCGCATCAGCACTGGTCATCGTTCCCCGTAAAAAGTGAATCGGAGTGAGAGTTTCGGTTTCGACAGAATCCTGCGGCAAATAGGTCAACGGACGCGTATTTATCATATCACCGCTTCCGCCAGTGTCGTAGCAAGTATTTCGTCGGTCAGTTTCCTCCCATCATCTAGTGCTCGCATTGCCTCTTTTACCGATCACACCATTCGTTCCCAGATTCCACCCATGTGTGGCGTTCCAGGTGGGTTGAAGTGCCATGCGATATTTGGACTAGCCAGGCTTTCAGCACATTGCTCATTGATGCTCTCCATCCTCACCATCACGTTATTTGCCCCTTGAAAGCATGTAGCGTTGTCAGAAAAGATATGACTTGGCTTCCCGAATTTGCTACGGAAACGTGTGATTGCCATTTGACAAGATTCCGTCGTCAGGCTGTGCACGACTTCGAGGTGCACCGCCCTGATGGCCAAACAGGTAAATACTGCCACCCAACGCTTCTCCTTTCGCCGTCCGATACTTACTTCAACCGGACCAAGGTAATCAATGCCCCCGGAACTGAAGGGTCGTAGTTGAGGAGTGACACGTTCAACTGGTAATGGACATCTTGGTTGGCACTTTCTTACCTTACACCATACGCACCTGTTCACTTTAATTTGGAACGCACGACGCATCTTTGGTATCTGAAACCGCTGCCTCATTTCATTGAAAACAGTCTCCGAATTCGCATGCCCGAACTCCTCGTGGAAATGCTGGATCAGCTTTTGTGTAATTTCGTGGGACCGGGACAAGATGATTGGATGCTTCTTGTCGAAGGGAGTCTCTCCGGAATTTGCTAGTCTACCGTTTGTTTATGCGTGGAACATCTTCATCGTCAAGTGTCGGTGAAATCTTATAGATGCTACTGCTCTTCCTAATGTTCCCCAAAGGCTGACCTGGTGACCGTTGCTGATTGTTCGTTAGTGTACTCATTTCATCCGGAAAACTGTCCCACTGTGCTTGCCGCCACAGGATGGTTTCTGCTTGCTGTAATTCTTCCTGTCCGAGTGGAGTCTTCACCGACGGGTAGTTTACCGCAGACGCTTCGATTAGCCGTTGCTGCTTCTCTGTAGCCCGTGTAGTCACTATCGGTTCTCTTTTACACTTTCGTTGGCAGTTGGCAATAAAACGTACTACGCTGGCTGTCACCCGCAACAGTTTCGTCCAGTGAGAAATCGGTTCGACGTCAATCACTCCGTGGAACAGTACGACCCCTCTCGCTTCTAACTCCGTCTCTTCGATCTGCGATTCTTGCATTGGCCATTCTTCTTGCGATCGATACAGGAAAGATGGTCCGTTAAACCATTCACTTTCACCTTGCAAGGGCGGGCCACTTTTCCCCCACTTAGTCAGCACGTCGGCGATGTTGAGTTGGGTTGGAATCCATCGCCAATCTGTCACCTTCGTCAGCTCTTGTATTTCTCCAACTCGAAAAGCAACGAATTGCTTGTAGCGGTGTTGGTCGGAACTGAGCCAGCTACATACGGTGCGGGAATCGGTCCAGAAGACAGTACGGTTAATGTTATAGGAGTGGGAGCCCAGAACGGTTTGGCTCATCCGGGCTCCTAGTACCGCTCCCATCAACTCCAGACGAGGAATCGATTGTCGTTTTATCGGTGCCACTTTTGCCCGGGACATCAATAGACTGCAGTGGACTTCTCCCCTGATGACTGCCCGTAGATATGCGACGCAGCCGTATCCATGTTCGCTGGCATCGGTGAAGATGTGCACTTCCAGCGAATCAACTTCGGCGGATCTCGCACCGCGCGAGATAGCAACGAGGAATCCGGATATCCTCAACTTGTGGCAACAATTTCCACAGATCCCAGGAATCGGGCTCGATTTCTTCGTCCCAGTCGCACTTGGAGATGCCACAGATGTTGAATGATGATTTTTCCGTGGATAGTGAACGGCGACAACAGTCCGAGTGGATCAAAAAATCCCATCACGCAGCTTGCGACGAGTCTTTTTGTAGGCCGCTTCTCCTCGTGTAGGTACGGCATTAACTCTTCGCGGTGCTTCGTAGAGAACGAGAATTCATCCATACTCGGGTCCCAGATTACCCCCAGAACTCTCTCCTTCGATGTCTGTTTATCGCAGCCAAAATGCACCGGCGCCGCCGGTTTTTGCTCTCCCAGACTTAGCAGAACTTCCGGTGAATTGGACACCCAGTTTCGAATTTCGAAACCAGCCTTACGGTGGACTAGTTGAACCTCCTGCGCTAGCGAGACGGCTTCTGCAACGGTGTCAACACTGTCGAAATAATCATCCACGTAATGTTTGTGGATGATGGCCGCCGACGCTTCGGGATATTGTGAGGCGAACTCTTCGGCATTTCGATTTTTCACAAACTGGGCCGAACAGGGGGAGCATGTCGACCCAAATGTCGCTACGTCCATGACGTAAATACTTGGTGGATCCTCCGGCGTTTTCCGGAAGATGAATCTCTGTTTCTGTTTGTCCTCGGTGCGAATCTTCAGTTGGTGGAACATCTCCTTCAAATCTCCACCGAACGCAATCCGCCGTTCGCGAAAGCCGAGGAGAACCTTGATCAGCGGTACGACCATGTCCGGACCTGTTAGCAGCTGCGAGTTTAGGGAGACACCTTGCACCGTCGCTGCGGCGTCCCAGACGAGACGGATCTTTTCGGGCTTCTTCGGGTTTTTAACGACGTTGATCGGGAGATACCACACTTGGTCGGCAGCAGCGCCCACCAGTTCTTCAGCGGTGGCGAGATGCACATACCCTTTCTGCTGGTATTCGTCGATCTGTCTGCAAACGTTTTCCTGTAGCTTCGGATTCTTCTTAAGTCACTTCTCCAGCTGCTTCATTCTCCGCAAGGCCATTGGATAGCTGTTCGGGAACCGTGGGTCGTCTGTCTTCCACAGCAACCCAGTCTCGTAGCGATTGTCGATATTTTTCGTGGTGCGTTCCAGTATTTCCCGGGCGCGTTTCTCCTCTGTTGTTTCTTGTGGTATCATCACCACCGACTCTTCTAGAGCGTAGTGGCTTTTGAGAAGCTCGTGTAGGTCATCATTGATGATTCGTTGATGGTAGCCGAGATAGTCAACTGCCGCCACCGCGGTGGCCTGTCCCGCCCAGCCGAGGTTGGTGCGGACAGCGATCGGCTCCATTGCCTTTGCCTGTTCCTACCTTTGCCTCCAGTGGGGCGAATGTTGTTCGCCCCAATTAGTAGAAGCGGGTGTCCGTATAGGACTCGATGCAGCAAGTCGTGGTCCAGCTTCTGAGACGGCAACATCAGCTTTTCAACCGTATGGACCGTGTGCAGCAACAACTTATCGCCAGCGGCCGGACTTGTACCCAACGCTCACAGACTCATTTTCCGGGACTGGACTAGAACAATCTGGAACATTACATTGACCACGTGTCCCACCGGATGCATTAGTGGATTGTGGAACTCTCTGCATTCGCCAACGTTACAGCGGTTTTTGAACTTACACTGCCCTCCGTGTTCGTTGAGACAGACGAGACATAACTTCTCTCGGTTCACTAGCTTCAGTCGCTCCGCATACCGCAATTTCTTGAACTCCGCACAGTGTCGCAGACGATGATCAGTAGCTTGGCATTGTTTGCACGGTTTGAGCATCCTTTCCTCGTTTGAGTTAGCCACCAACCTGCTGCCTTTGCCGTTGTAGTACAGCGCGCCTTTTTCATTCGACCTGCTCTTCCTAGCCGGGAAAACTTTCTTCGACTGATGTGATGATTGGACCTCAACGTCTACGTTGGCTTCACAGGCATCAGCCACTATCTCCATGAGAAAATCCGTCAGCGTTCGCAGCGTGGTTTCGCCGCGGCCTCTCCGATAATGGACCCATTCACGCTTCTCACGATCCGGAAGCTTGGCCACCAGCGACTTGATAAGCAGCGGATTGACGAGGTGTTGTCGTAGATCAGCAGCCTCCATGCGTCCGCAAAGTTGTTCCACCGTGTTTCCGAATGGTACAAAACTCCAGAGGTTGTCCGGTTTCGGGGGCTCCAACCGATTCACCTTGTCCAGCAGACTTACTAGCAGCTGCTCCGGGCGGCCGTAATGTTGTTCGGGATCGATGTTGGAAGAAGTAATTGGCCTGAAACTAGCTCAAGAGCATCACCTTCGAGCGCTTCTTGCAACCTCATCAGATTCTCATGGTTCATGTAACCGCAGGCATCATTTGAGGCTTTGTAGGCCGCGTAGAACAAAGGCCATTGCGCTGGCTTGCCAGAGAATTTGGGAAGTTTATAAGTCAATCCCTTTCTCGCAGCCAACTGAGCCTTTGTCGGTCCGACCTGCTGTCGCCCCAGCCCGTCTTGGGTCACCTTTTCGGCCATCTTCCTACTCGTCGGCAAAGTGCCTGGTTTAACGTTTTCCTTTGTGTCGTCGTCGTCGTCGTCCTCCGCTAGCCACTTGAAGTTTTCCTTCGTCAACTCCAACACTTTCCGGCCAGTTTTGCCAAAAGGACCCGCCCGTGAACTGCTTGCTACAACCTTCGCTTCCACCATCTTCGACGCCGGACTACCCGAAAGCTCCGCTAACTTTTTATCCGTTGCCGCCATCTCCATCGCGAACGACTTCTGACTCATTTCTATGCGCTCGATCTGCTCCTTCTTCTTACGTAATATCTCAGCTTGCCAGACCATCTGTTCTTCTTCTTCTTCGGCGCGCATTTTCTCCTCCATTTCCATCTTTTTCCTTTCGAATGTGCGCTGCAACTCCTTCTCCTTTTTCCGCAGCTTCATCTCCGCCTCAGGGTCGTCCATTTGCCGCTTTTGGCGTTGTTCCAGCGCTCGCACTTTCGCTTCCATGCTAGGCGTTCCAAGGCGGGAAGTCGTGCTGGATTTGTCGGACTCGTCCGCTTGCTTCTTGGAACGAGTCGACTTCTTGGCGCCCTTCTGCCTCTGGTATTCGTGAGCCTTATCCCTACAGGCTTCGTTTTGGCAGTACTACTTTTTGGGCAATTTGCTCTCCGTTAGTCCCACACAGCGGGTGTGGAACCATCCGGAACATCCATCACACCCAACCATCTCTTCGTCGCATGTCGATGGACCACAGATCCCACATGGAGTTCTCGTGAGATCCAGCAGGGTTTTGTCGATGGCCTCGGAATCGGAAGTCATTTTGTGGCCAAACTTCTCACAAGCGACACTTTTCGTCACTTAATTTTTGAGATTGTTCCAATAGGAACCCAATTTTTTTAGCAGGCAACAATTTTTATAGGCGACGCTTAAACTGTAAATATTTATTTAGCTTAATTCACAATTCGCTAATTATTGTAGTTGTAATATGTTGACTTACAATTAAGTGGTTTCCTAGCCCACTATTAAGACCTCCTTAAATCCCTCTCTTCTATCACCTTTTACTCTAAATCCTATAAATTGAAACCAATTTAGTTTGATTATCACTGTCATTGTCCTAGTTCGGTCCAACTACCCTAACTTCGGGTGTTTTCTTCAACGATTGTATGTGTTGCGCTATAAAGACCGTTAATATTATGTTTATCGATCTATCTAACTATTGTTACTTACAGTCTAGGCCCAACCGGATAGACAATACTGGGAGACCCTTTCTTCGACCTGATACAATTAACCGAACCTGCAGATAAAGTATTCAGAGTAAGTATTTACATTTCTTTTGTTCTCCACTGAATTCATTAAAACAATTACATTTTCTACTTACAGGACTTGCAATCAGATTTGGAACAATTTTAATTCTCCTAATCGACCGTAAATTTCCGATATAACTATTAAATTTATCTTCACAGCGAAACTGATTAGTGTTTTATTTTTTAATTCTACTACAATAATGCGATGGCGAATTTTGTTTATGTTTACCAGTTTTCCTACCACTACTACTACATCCATCGTTTGTTTACTTTTAATTCCATCTCCCACTCGTTCTCCTTTTTAGTATAACGGCGGTACTCACAGTGGTCGGTATGCAGTGTTGCCAGTTAACTTCTGCGGTGTTGCAACAATAGCCTTTCGAGAAAGAGACAAACATTGTGCGATTTCTTTCTCACGTGTTCAGATATGTCATTTTACTCATTTTGTTTGTACATACACGCTCAAAATAGCCTCTCTTTCATTTGTATTACTGTCCCTGTTTAACTCGCGGAAAAATTGCTCAATTTTCGTAAAAAGTGTAGCTACCCAATTTATGAGTTGTTCCACTTTTCACGAAAATTAAGCAACTTTTTCGTAAGAAAAAAAATGACACTGATACAAATGAAAGAGAGGCTGTTTTAAGCGTGTATACGCATGAAGCCTAGAAACAGTGTACTATTAGTGGTAATCCTCAGAGTACAGAGATATGCGGAAATTCAATCCGACGGTTTGGCAATAGTGTTTGGTTTGTTTACAAAGACAAAGGTGTCAACACTTCTGCAGAGTAAAATGTTACAACTTTGTGCGTGGGGGCGACCCCGGCGTAGTGGTTAACATCCATACCTCTCACAAAGTCACGAGTTCAAATCTCACCCCCGGAAAAGTTACGAAAAAGGCCCAAAAGCGGTGTTTGAGTGACTACGACAGGAGATGAACCAGCCCGAGGCTGAAAATCTCGATAATCAAGAAAAAAAAAAAAAGCTTTGTGCGTGACTTCGTCGTTGTCAGCTTCCATTGTTGTTTAGATTTGAGCGCTTCCAGGCGAAATGACCTGGAAATGTGGAAAATTATTTTCGATTTTTTTTTGTTTGAATGAAACTTTGCATACGCGTTTGGCTCAGGAGACTGAGCATTTTCCGCGCTAACATAGATTTTCGCGACTCATGAGTCAGTTTTAAAAAGGGCGCAAGCATTTTGAATAGTACTTCAATTCATAATTTGTAGCTCGAAAACCTTTGGTTGTACAAAAAAACTGTCTAAGAACAAGTTGTGAACCTATGTGTGAAGGTTGTGAAAAAATACAAACTGAAAAAAAAAATTCGGAAAAAAATCGACAATGAACATGAAAATTTGAATATCTCAATAAGAAATTTTTCTAATTTTTGTTTTTCTTTTTTGATTGTAAAAATTTGAAGTTATTACGCAAATTTCAGCGAAGATTTCCGGATGGAGAAATGTCAGTGAAAAAAGTTCTTAGAATATCAACTTTCGGTGCATTTCTCAAAATTTTAATATTTGCCGGAATAAACGTACTTTGATTATATAACCTGATTTTTGAAATATTTAAAAAATTTAAACTTCACTTCATGACCTTCGTAAGAGCATCAGTTCTCGAGATATTTGTGATTTAATTTTATCATACTCGAATAATTTTTTGAAAATACGACCTTTTCATAAGTTTTTCTAGATTCTCCAACAACAAGAGTTAATTTTTCGAAATGTGTAATAAATTTTACGCTACTCTCTTCTCCACTGCTCATCATAAATTCGATGTCCCTGAGGACGTTAGAAAGCAGAAGATGTCAAAGTTTGCCAAAAAAAAAAAAACATATGATTTGGCACGCAATTTGCTCGTGTGGAAAGCGGAGCACCCCATTCGTGACAACTGGAACGGTCAATGGGCAGGTGTACCCAAAGGAATGCCGCCAAAAGCGTCTACTTCCTCTGCTGAGGTCACACGATGGTCCTACGATTTTCTGGCCGGATTTAGTCTCTTACCATTACTCGAAAGAGGTTTTGGAGTGGTACAAGGCTAAGGAGGTCAATTTCGTGCCGAAGCATCCCAACCGCCCGAAGCTGCACCGGAGCTGCGGCCAATTGAAAAGCACTGGGCCATCATGAAGCAGGCGCTTCGGAAGCATCCTAAGGGCACCTTCAATCCTGATGGGAAACTGGTATAGATCTAAATATTTAGATCTGTAGTGATCTAAATTCTTGCACCGCGGCGTTCTATATTGGCTTTTATACCACAATCTGATTTAAATTTTTGGATCTTCTAAAAAAATTGATCCAAATGATGCATGTTTTGGATCACTTTTTTGCCTTGATCTATTTTCTGTAGTAGTGCTGGCAAAAATGCTATTGAAAAAGAAAGGTACACGGTGTTCAATAAGTTCGGATACACTTTCAAAATTTGATAAAAAAATGAAAACATGTTTTTTTAATTTTTTGGATTTATGTTATTGAAAGCTATGTTTACAAGGAACGTTTACAACATTTCTCTTGGAATGACTCCCCCTTTGTACTCCTTAACGAGCTTCAAACGTTTCTCGAACGCGTCGCAGGCGGCACGCACGGACTGCATGGGCATTTCGTCCCAGATTTTGAGAATTACCGTCTTGAAATGATCCAAAGTGCTGACCTTGTATTCGTTCAGCTTCGCCATCATATAGGACCAAACAAAAAAGTCGAGAGGATTCAAGTCCGGGGAGCTGGGAGGCCACAAAGTTTTGTCCAGAAAGTCGGTTAAATTGTCCCGACACCAGGCTTGAACCACATTTGCCGTATGGGCTGGTGCACCGTCCTGCTGGAACACGTAGTGCTCATCGCCGTAGAGGCTTCGGAGACTGGGGGCAACAACCTTTTCCAAAACCTCAGTTTTGTAGTACGCCGCGTTGATTTTGACGTTTTTTTCAATAAACACCAAGGGTAGCTTACCACGTTTGCATACTGCCCCCCAAACCATCACCGACGCGGCACTTTGGAACCGAGGGATGTTTATATTGGATTCAGGAATGCTGTCCCTCGATGGCGCCCACACCCGGTCATTTTGCACATTGTGCGGCTGCTGCAGCACGAACAGTTTCTCGTCCGAAAAAACAAACTCCTGACCAGCGTGCCGAGAGAGGATCCTCTTAGCTCGATCCAACCGCTTTTTGCTGGTAGCCTCCGAAACGCCATGGACCTTACGTTTTTTGTAAGGCCTGAAACCAAGGTCCTTGGTGAGTATGGTGTGAGCGGTTCCAATGGAAACGTTGAGATCTGCAGCCGTTTTCCGGATTGAGCGGTTCTTTTTGCGCCGAATTCGCTCCCTCACGATCTTGATGACCCGTGGCGTCCTCGCTGAACGCGGCCGACCGGATCTCGCACGGTCATTGGTCGAGGACGTCTCCCGGTATCGCCTGATGGTCGTGTAGACAAAGTTCCGCTTGACCCCATGCGATTTCAGCAGCCGGAATATATCGCCGGGTCGCTCACCGTTCAAAAAACGCTTAATTACGAAGTCCCGATACTCTTTCATCGCGCGTAACAAACAAACAACAACTAACAGAATGTCAACACCGCGCACATTCGGTAGCGTATGAATGAAGCTAAAGCTGACACCAATACCAATGCAGAATATGTACATGGCGCATACCTACGCAATGATGAAAACTTGTATTCGAACTTATTGAACACCGTGTATATGTGTCAAAGCCGTCAGAGAAATGGAAAGAAGCAAAATGAAATCGATGGACAGCAAAAAAAAAGCGGAGCTGAAAAATATATCGTTGATAATTGTCTGGATAAATAAGATGCGGACCTCGGAGATCATAAGAAAAATGATCAGGTCAATCAGGCAGTTGCCAAAGGACACTGATCCGGAGTTGTATGCCTTCTTAAAAAGAACGATAAAAAAATTCTCAAGTTTGGTGCTTTGACGGAGAGTATTTGCGATAAATTGCCGAACGACTAAGAAGATGCAGATGAGGACACAGAACGAGCAATCCATGAATTGCCAGATAAACTGGAAGTTGCTGGTGATGAAAGCAATTTAGACGAAAGAGGAAAAGAAACTGCAACCAATGTGCAGAAAAAAATAACCTTGAAACTACATACTTAAAAAATGGACGGAAGAACTGACATCCACTCCTGTGAAAGTTGATACTATTTGTTTGCAAAGCCTTGAACCTGCTTTGGTCACGGTAACGAGTGAAAAGAGCTTAGTTCCTGCATTTAAAGCGGACGGTCCAGCAAGTTTCAGGGGAGTTTGTTCATTTACACTTCCAGTCCGGTTCCTAGTATCTTGCTATGAAGTACCTGGTGGTCAGTCACCCACCAATTACCTGGCGATATGCCAAATTTTCGTAAATCGACTGCTTAGAACTATTTCAAATTGTTATATTCCGCCAACTATATCACATAATATTGCGAGTAGTTGAACGGATTGGAGATAAGGAGAGCATTGGGTATAGGACGATGTCTCCCCCGGTTGGTAAGGAGTGTATCGAAAATAAGCTATCCACAAACTTTCTTTCAAATTATGTTGAAAACCGATATTTTATTCATACAAAAAATTGATCCTTTATTGTACGAGGTTAAACTTGAACATAATGAAGACCGGCTGAAATTTAAGTTATTCCTTCACGAATTTTCGAACTTTGGATCGAATGCTCTTCATCAAGTTCCGGACAAGTGTTGCATCGCATTTTTTGGACGCTTGAGCCCAAATTTTTTTGAACTCCTGCATGTTCCCAGCTGCCTTACTAGTCTTCTTGAAGACCCTCTTCACGATTGCCCAGTAACGTTCGATGGGTCGAAGCTGAGGGCAATTTGGTGGATTGATATTTTTCTCAACGAAATCTATACCCTTTTCCGCAAGCCAATTGAGAGTGGTTTTGGCACAGTGAGCCGACGCTAAATCCGGCCAAAACAGTGGAGGTGTACTATGCTTCTTATATAAAGGCAACAATCTCTTCTGGAGACACTCAGATCGATAGATTTCCGCATTTATAGTTCAAACCACAGGAACATATTGCTTGCCATACCAGTACCTTTCGACCGAATTTCTCCACTTGAATCGACCTGTCCGCATCGCTCACATCCTCCCCAACGACGGCAGTAAAGTATTGTGGACCTGGAAGGGTTTTGAGTCCTCCCTTACATAGGTTTCATCGTCCATCAAAACGCATGCATCCGGACGCTGCAAAAGACGCGAATACAATTTCCGGGCCCTTGTTGCTGCTCGCTTCTTCTGTTCTGCACTTTGTTTCGAGATTTTCTGCTTTTTGTAGGTCTTCAGGTGGTTTCGCCTCTTGATACGCTGGATCATTCCGACACTCGTTCCTGCTTTTTTGGCCAAATCACGTATTGACATTGATTTGTTCTTCATGATTAGAGATACCACTTTCTGTTCCAGTTTCGGGTTGGAAGAACCGGGTTTTCTGCCTCTTCCTGGTAGCTTATCCAAAGAATAGTGTTCCCCAAACTTATTAATGATGGTTTTAACACTCGCATGATGAATTCCAAACAGCTTCGCCAATTTTCGCATAGTAATACCCTTCTCACTTAGCCATGTGTCCAGAACCTTAATTTTCACTTCCTTTTCAATACGCGACATTTTGAAAACGCAGAATTTGAACCGCACAAACAAGTAAACAAAAGAAAGCTAACAGTCAAACGCACAGCATGCAGTGTTCAGAGCTTAAAAAACCATCACAAATACATGCGTACAACGCAAATGTATGTGGATAGCTTATATTCGATACACTCCTTACCATATAAATATAATGGTTGGTGGTGGTTTGGTAGCAATGCATCATTTTATTGTGTACATCGAGACAACTCAACATTACACAACCGATGGAATGACCTATGTGCATCTGATTCTGTGTAATATTCAACAACTTTATTTGCTGTGTTGAGATCAGCTTCACTTAGAGTTTTCAAAACAGATGTGAAATTATCGAGGTGTTCTTTGAATGGCCTACGTACAACGATTACTTCGTTGATATAATCGTAACAGCGTTTTCCTATAGGTCGTCTTAACACGTCGTCTATAGAACTCTAAAAGATGGCCTTGGCACTTCGCAAGCCGAATAGCATACGAAAAAAATCGTGTTTGCAAAAATTCAGGAATAAAGACGTCTTTTCTTTATCTTCATCCTTCATCCTGATCTGGTGAAAATCAGACGAAAGGTCAGGGGTGGTGAAATATTTATGTGTTCTTATTTATCATTATGTTAGCTGAATATAGGCAATCCTAACAGTTGCAAAAGTCTTAGATCGTTCGAACTGTCGTTGAATTATTTTTACATATCATGAAGATCGTAAGCTAATTTAAGTAGACTGTATCTATAAATCAGTTCCCAGTGTGAGATTTCAATATCGCGAATACTTTTTTCCATGTGTTTATTGAACATTACCCAGATTAATTTTATGTTATTGTTATGGTTTTTGCATCTTATATTGGATTTATTTTTATTTTTTTGAGACCATATCCCATGCCTGAAGATCTGCATTCAGTTATACTTCCTCCGACACCCTTACTACCGACACTCCAGCTGAAAATCGGAATATTCGGCAGAGTGTTGTACATCATTTTGCGACTTGTTCAGTACATCAACTCCGGCTGGCCAAAGAATGGAAAATCAATTCAAGATCCAGCGTTGCAGGCGTTTTTCCACCAGCGTGAACAATTATCCGTAGTACAAGGATGCCTGATGATCGAACGGCTGGTGATTCCAGAGTGTTTCCGGAAAAAAAGCTGTTGAAGCAGCTACATTGAGGTCATCCGGGCATCGAGCGAGTCAATGCCATCGTTCGGAATGTCATCTGCTGGCCGTAGATCGACGACGAGATCGGTACATTCGACGCTGTTCCAGTTGTGCAAAAAATCTCCATTACAAGCAAAGCCATATCCGTGGCAGAGCGCAGAAGGTCGTTGGAAGCGCATTCATATTGACTACGCCGGACCGACCAACGGATTCAGCTATTTGGTAATTTTCGATCCGTTTTCGAGAGATTTTCTAGACAAAATAAACTACTACTTCGACGATGATCGGGTTCGATAGCTTCGCAAACTTCGGCGAACCGAAAGTAATTGTCTCCGATAACGGAACCCAGTTTACCGGATATGATTTTCGTTCGATCTGTGAGAAGCTGGGCATCATTCATTTCCGCACCACACCGTTTCATCCGCAACCAAATGGGCAAGCGGAAAGATTCGTCGACGCGCTCAAGAGGTCACTCCGAAAAATCCAAGAGGGAAAGGGATTACCTGCATCTGCTGCATTTCAAACTTTTCTGCATGTGTATCGAGCCACTCCATCCAACCTGCTCGATGGTAAGTCCCCTTCTGAAGTGTTGAATGGAAGAAATTGCGGACAACATTGTATCTGCTGAAGCCTTCAAATGTACTGTAACACTCACCAGTAGCAGCCAAGCCTTACCAAGCACGAAGAATTGCAGCAGGGTCACTGGTATTCGCGAAGGAACACAAATCCGGCCGGAGTCATCATCGAGGCGGTTGGGAACGTTTATTACAATGTACTTCTCGATGCACCATCACGACGAAAGCGGCTGATTCTTTCACACATTGATAAACTTCGGACCAACGATTCTGGAAAACAGAAGAAAGCTGATATTGAGCTCACCGCTGTGTATTCTTCTGGAATGACGTTTCGTTTGACCGGGTTGCCATTTGCTTTTTTGCATATAGATCAAAGTAAATAGATCAGCGGTGCAATATTCCTTATTTTGATCTAAAATAGGAAGATCTAATTTTTTGAAATGGATCATATTTGGATCAAAATATCCATTAGGATTGCAGATGCCCTAAGGAAGTGAAATCGTAGGAAGATATGAAGAAAAAATTGGATTGCCACGCAAATGTTGTACAGGACCTTATGAGTAGTGTAAAGAAGAAGGTTCGTGCATTTGGATATGGAATTGAAATTGAATAAAACAAACATGGAAAAATATTTATAACATGTTTCATTTTACTTTACTTAAGTTTGAAGATGATTGGTTGAACGGGCGAATTTTGCCGAATATTTGTGTGTGTCTTAATTTTTTTACTTAACACATTCAATAATTTATTTTATTTATTTTTATTAATAAAAATTGTTTACTTAAATTCAACTACAGCCAAGGAACCAACCAAATAATATTTACTAAACACAAAATATAAAATCACCACTCACCACCCCAACACAAAAAATAAGAAAATTAAATTGCCGCCGGCCGTGACCAATTCATTCAATAGTAAACCAAACCTTTTTTTTTTCTTTAGTTATTTGTATTGTTTCTTTTTCTTTTTTCAGTTGGGGGAGGGGGGGGGGGACCCCAACGTCTCATCATCCATAACGAGGCAATGTGGTTTCGTCAACATCTGGGTGTAGAGCTTCCGTACAAGTGTTTTACCTACCGTATTCCGCCGTTCATCGTGATTAGGCGCCTTTTGGACTTTGTACGTGTGTAGTCCTTCACGTTTTTTCGCATCTTGCACGAAAGTTTTGGTTAGATTCAGTTTCTTCGCCACATCTCGAACTGAACTGTTGTGATTCCTCTTGAAAGCTTGAGCTACCCGCTAGTGATCCTTTTCACTATACGGAGATCCATTTGTGCCACTTTTTTCTTTCTGATCGATGGTCAAACGTTTGTGGTACCGATTTAAAACACGAGACACCGGAGAATGTACCATTCCCAGCTTTCTGCTGATGGCACGATGAGAAAGATCCGGATTTTCGAGAAACATGCGCAAAATTTCTTTGCGCCGCTGCTGTTCTTCCGACTCCATCTTCGCAACGATTGCACATCTGCTAGTGAAACTTACGAAACGTAAACAAGTACACATTGGACTAATTGCACCCAAAATTTCAATAGAAAATACCCAACGGGTAAAAAGTTACAGCCATTTAATAGTTGTGCAATTTGATTCCGTACAACCTTTACCACGAAATAAAGTGGAGAGATTCAGCTGTTGTTTGTAGACAGGGGCGTGAAAATAAACAAAGAGTATTAAAGGGTGTACGGAATCAAATTACGATACACACAATACGTTATCAAACACCACCAAACTTTTTTTGAAGAAGAAAGTTTTTGTTTCCAACAGCATTCAGCGCCAGCGCATAGGGCAGCAGTTGTTTTTTACAAAGACATTCACACCGTCTTCAACTTGAAGTTGTACAGACTGATTATCGAACATAGAGCGAATTACAAGGGAAAACTTAACCTAACACCCAGTGGACCAGATTGGACAATTTCGTTTTTTGCGAAAAGTTCCACAGGCTGGAGCGGGAATCGAACCCCCACTTCATGGCAAACGCGTAAAGGTGACGCCACTAACGCTGACGGGCAAAGGGGGTGACGCCGCTTGACCACGAAGCCCACTTTTTTTTTCTTTTTTCATTTTTTTTTAAAGACATTCACACCGTCTTCAACTTGAGGTAGATTGTTCAACAGTGGTGTAAGCAAAATTTACCATGTTTAATCAGTTCCTCTGAATGGCCTTCAGCGTCTCCTGATTTGAACTCACTGGACGTCAGCATCTGAGAATACATGCCAGGAAAATTGGGCGACTTGAAGCTTATGTGATTGGACTCATTTGTAATAAACGTATGGTTGAGAATTGGGATCAAATGCCGGAAAAGGTGGTGCGTGTGGCTGGCATCAATTTTGAAAAACGTCTTCGAGTCGCGTTTAAATATAAATGAGAAAAATTCGAAATTCACTAAACACAATGTTAATTTAATACTTTGACTATTTATTTAAAGAGCAATGAGAGAGAAAAACAATCCTGTTTAAGTTTTATTACAATTTTAAAGTGTGTCATTTCTACGTTGCCACCCTGTGTGCAACCCAGAATTCTCAAACGTTTCTCCTTAACGAAAGGCTCATCAAATCTTTCTAAGACAAAGGATTCTTTCAACCAGAAGCTTAGCTGATTATTTTTTCTACATATTGTACTAATTGAACTTCAATGCGCAAAATAATTTTATCAAAATATTCAATCAATTTATACCCATGCTAAAATTTGACCAAGTTTTGATCAGAATACCCTCTGATTCAATCTGTCAACATGCGTAACTTTTCTTTAATGCTGATAAAATAGTTTGCCTAGAATACATCTGTCATGAATCAACTCAAAACCACACACGTTCGTGGCTTCGATAAAAAAAAAATTACAAACACGAAGACAGCAAAACAGTAAGGGCATCTTCAACGGCGATCCAAATCGTGGATTGGATTTATTTCTTTGGGCAAAAGGAAAAAAAATGGTGGCCCGGGGGTGTTTTTTTTTTTTTTTATTTGTTTTTTTTTTTTTTTTTTTTAAAATGGTTTAGGTTTTGATTTATTTTTTTGCAATAATGTGGAACAAAAAAAAACTTTTACTAACAAACTGCGCTCTTTGTTTTATTTTTTTTTTTTGTTATGTAATTTTTTAATATAATTAATTTTTTTTTTTATTTAATTTTTTTTTTTGGGTATTTTTTGGGGTGGTGTGTGGGGCGGGGGGGTATCGGGGTGGGTGCGTGTGGTGGTGGGGCGGACGGAAGGTTGTGTTGCTCGGCTCGGATGCTAATGATTATCTCATGTTGGTCCCGGTGCTAGTGGTTCTTCTTTTTATTTCATTCCTTAATAAAGAATGCTTGGTTTGGTTTTTTTTGGGGCTGTTGCGGGGAAGGTGGGGAGGGGGGGTGGGGGGTTGAATTTGGGAATATTGTGTGTGGAAAATGAAATTAAAAATTGTGTGTAGGGTATAAAGCATGGTTAGAGACGAAATTGGAAAATAAAATCAAACAATAAAAAAAATAAACATTACTATTTCATTAAATATCTTGAGGGCTTTACAAAGTGTACATCCCTAATGAGGACGACGTCAACGAATCGAATATAACGGGACGCATTCAGAAGTGGCCCGATTCATGCTCTCCATCGTTTGTGTAAGTGTGTGTACCTTCGTGCGATATGGCAAAAGAGAAAATAAAATTTGGAGGGAAGCTTGAGCGGCCGAGCGAGTGTGTGAATGTGTGAGAACAGTGGATTACGCAGGGCCATTAGCCTGAACGACAGCTGAATGTGAGCTTTTGTACAACGTTAGATGTGAGAGATTGGGAGTTCAAAACAGGGTAAATGAGAAAGAGAGAGTGTGTGCGTGCGTGCCAACTGGTAGAAGAAAGCCGTATGAAATGCGATTGGGAAGTCAGTCAGTGATTCAATTGTAGCGAGGAAGGACGTGGATCGTGGTAACGGCGAAATGAAGAAGGGATACGACAATGGCGCAGCGGCTCCCAGCGACCGGTAGGTGTTTTAAATTGTGAGCATTTGGAAGAAAATGCAGCATAAATCCGAGCCATTAATTATAACTACGTGTCGCGTGTAATTGTTTAATACTTTGTGCGTTTGTCGATTTAATTGTGATACCAAGATTCGTTGAACTCAGTGTATGCGACGTTTGCATGTGGTGTGGATGGTTTTCGAGAAGTATTTTCGGCGGCCATGTTTCTAAAAGCGCGTTGGCCTGTGGTGTGAGGGAGGTTATGCGCATGGGATTCTCGGCTGCCATGCACTTCAGCATAAATTCGCGTCTTTAATAGTGGCTACGTGTCACGTGTGATTTGTTAGTATTTTGTGCGTTTTCAAAATTCATCATGAGGAACAGTGATACCGAATTTCGCTTAAGTCCGTATGGCAATATTTGCGTGTGGTGTGGATGTGTTTTGAAAAGTATTTGCGGCGACCATGTTTTGTAAAAGTGCTTTGGCGGTGGCCTGTTGTGTGAGGGAGGTTTCGTGTGGAGGATTTTCAGCTGCCCATTTAAGAGCGCTTCAGCGGGGCCTGTTGTGTCAGGGAGATGTTTTTCCTGTTGCTGCTACCGGTCGGCAGTTTTGGATGAGGGAGGCGGGTCGTGCGGATGATGTCGATCTGATTTTTATGGAGATGTGGGTTTTTGAAGCTTTCTACATGCGTGTAGATAGAGGTGCAGATTCGTGCGAGAGGACGCGAATCAAGTTTGTATTTATTCGTGCGAGAGGACACGGGTATTCTTTGTTTGGATTCGTGCGAGAGGACGCGAATCAGGTTGAGAATGTGTAGATCCGTGCGAGAGAACACGAATCAAAATGAATATGTGTTGATTCGTGCGAGAGGACGCGAATCGGTTTAGATTATTTTTTGGTTTGGATTCGTGCGAGAGGACGCGAATCGACAATGATATGTTTGTATTGGTTCGAAAGGATACAAAGTGGATTCGATGAACTCGGGAAAACAAGATGGATTGTTGATGCTGCCTCCTACAACAGAAACTACTACATCGACCTCTGTAATCAACACTAGATCGTTGAGAACACGGGAGGACATAAAAAAACCCACCCGATTCGACAATAAATATGTATACCACATTTTTCAGTAGGGTAGAGATGGAGGTGGATGTAGGGTTTAAAGCATGGTTAGAGACGAAATTGGAAAATAAAATCAAACAATAAAAAAAATAAACATTACTATTTCATTTAATATCTTGAGGGCTTTACAAAGTGTACATCCCTAATGAGGACGACGTCAACGAATCGAATATAACGGGACGCATTCAGAAGTGGCCCGATTCATGCTCTCCATCGTTTGTGTAAGTGTGTGTACCTTCGTGCGATATGGCAAAAGAGAAAATAAAATTTGGAGGGAAGCTTGAGCGGCCGAGCGAGTGTGTGAATGTGTGAAAACAGTGGATTACGCAGGGCCATTAGCCTGAACGACAGCTGAGTGTGAGCTTTTGTACAACGTTAGATGTGAGAGATTGGGAGTTCAAAAGAGGGTAAATGAGAAAGAGAGAGTGTGTGCGTGCGTGCCAACTGGTAGAAGAAAGCCGTATGAAATGGGATTGGGAAGTCAGTCAGTGATTCAATTGTAGCGAGGAAGGACGTGGATCGTGGTAACGGCGGAATGAAGAAGGGATACGACAATAAGCACTTGCAAATAGCTCATACAGATAAATTTTGGAGAAGCCTCTAGTTGACTCTAGTTGGCGGATAAGTCCGGGAACAATCCTGGGGGGGGGAAAGGGGGAAAGTGTCTTTTGTGGGTGTGGGGGGGAAAGTGTGGGGAGGGTTGGTGGGGGAAGAGGAGGGGGGGGGGGGGGGGGGTCTCTTTTGTGGGGGGGTGTGGGAAAAAATTTGTTTGGGGGGGGGGGGGGGGGGGGGGCCCCGTTTTGGTTTTTTTTTTTGCGGGGGAAAAAAAAAATATTTTTAATTTTTTTTAGATTTGGAAAAAAAAAAAAAATTTTTGTGGGCCTGATAGATATTTTGATCTAAAATTGAACCGTTTAAAAAATTTAGATCTACTTATTTTAGATCAAAATAAGAAATATTGCAGCGCTGATCTATTTACTTTGATCTATGTGCATAAAAGTAAATGACAACCCGGTCAAACGAAACGTCTTCATTTTTAGTTTGAGCTATTTATAATTTGCTCCAAACCTGATCAAAAAGCAAATTGTGTTTTAATACTGAATAATGTTAGTTGGAAGTCACGCTTCTTTTGAAATATCAATAGAATAAAATTGTTTAACATTCTAGCCTTCTTACGTACAATAGATTTGACCATGAACAACAGCGACTATAGCTTCAATCAGTTTATGAAGTCGGTTCCAGATGTGGTTACTAATCTGATCAAGGTGAATGCAAAATTGCACTATGGTCGGTGCAGCGTCAACGGTAGTGGCAACGGCAAGTTCTTCAGAAGCTACCAGATGCCAGATGTACGTTCTTCAGATGTACCATAAGCAATGTTCCTAAATCGGCATTAAAATCAAACTAATCAGAGCAAAAATTTCTTTCAGCAGCCAACTACGGCCACAAAAATGCTGCAGCCAACTGGTTTGCTAACAGTGGATCTGATTCTTACAAGAACACGTCGTTCTACGGTTTCAGTAACTCAGGTAGCTCAAGCAATATATGTCAGTGCAGCAGTAGCACCAGCAGCGGTACTGGAAGCATTTCCGGCTATTCATACGGTAACATGCAATCATCGACCGTCTAGATCTGAAGGAAATGGTTGTATTGCAGATCAGCATTCTAGATCCGACTATTAATGACTATCGATCACACCTGTTTTGTCGATCGCCAATTTGCATCGTAAGAAAATCGGGCACAAACAAATGTTGTTTTAAATATAAAAGATCCATCATTGGCTCAATCATCGCACTGCATTGTCAAATGACAGGTCTATTCAAAGAATGACCCTTTCTACAGTCTGCCGATAAATAAATTCCTTTCCATTATTCCAATCCCTTTTCACAACTGCAATCAGCTTTCGAGATTTGTACCCCATGCCAGATGTATGCTCAATTACCCTGGAAAAAAGTGAAGAAAAGTTCTTAAACTTGCAGCCAGGCGTGAGTCATCTCGACATAGTGTACCGTACTTCATATATTACTTCAAGCAGGAGAAGGAGAAAAGATGTGCAGAACAGGAGATCGCAAATCTGCCGAATGTAATGATGAGCATCAACCAATAGGTGATCTATTCTTTGCTGACGACCCATTAGGATAACATCCCGGTCGCTAGTTTTTTATAATGTATCCAGCACAAATTGCTCAAAAAAGTAATTATAAACAATTTCCGTTGGAGCATTTGAAGTTCTGTGGAGTGAAGAGCACGAACAACAGTTTTAGTGTCATGGTACTGACCTGGTTGGACCACGAAATCCACTCGACGAAGTATAACGATGATACCTCTTCAGTCAACTTGCGTTACATGCTCAAGAGCCCTAACAATAACTTCCTACAACAGATATTCCCAAGAAGAGGTTGAGCTGATAAAGATCCCAAGTAACACCAGAAACATCTTCTTTGACAAGAATATAAGAAGTTTGTTGTAAAAAAGTCGTGAGGATGAAATACCAAACACGTCTGGTCTTGAAAAAGTTTTGAGGATGTTTATCCACACATATTCGGTTCAAACGTGGTACCAGAACAGTGAACACATTTTGGTTCTATTTTTGTTCGATCAACTTAAATTTTACTTCTTGAAAACATCGGTGACTGTTTGTCATCTTACCACTACGAACTATCTTTACTCACTTTTGAGTATCCATACTTTTGACTGATTTGAGTCAAACGTACTTAATGTTGGATTGTTTGGAAATAGCAACAATCAATATGCAACTAGTGATTTGAAATTGGTTCACTGTTGTAGAACCCCTTGGTTCGAAGTACACCTTGAAGCCAGCACCTAACTATACATATTTGCGCCTTTATTTTGATTTGCTGTGTTATTTTGACAGAATATTTGAGAGTGTGTTAGCAGCGGCTAGATAGTCCTGAAGAAAATGAATATATTTTTTGGCTCACGAAGCACTAGCACACCGGTCCCAAGCTTAATGATTCGCCTCTAATAACGTAGCTCGCACCAACACACCCTCAAATATTCTGTCAAAATAACATAGCGAATCAAAACAAATGCCAAGATACTAGTACCGAAAAGTACCGAAAAGCGCAAGATTGCATGACAAGGTGCCGACTGCAAGGTGAACTTCGGAACAAGGGGTTCTACAACAGTGAACCAATTTCAAATCACTAGTTGCACATTGATTGTTGGTGTTAGTGTGAGTTCATTATTAGGGGTGCATTATTAAGCTTGGGACCGAGCTTGGGACCGAGCTTGGGACCGATGTGCTAGTACCAACAATCAATATGCAACCAGCGATTTGAAATTTGTTCACTGTTGTAGAACCCCTTGGTCCGAAGTACACCTTGAAGCCAGCACCTAACTATACATATTTGCGCCTTTATTTTGATTTGCGGTGTTATTTTGACAGAATATTCGAGAGTGTGTTCGTGTGAGTTCATTATTAGGGGCGTATTATTAAGCTTGGGACCGACCTTGGGACCAATGTGCTAGTACTGACTGAGCCAAGAAAAAAATCGTATTTGTTCGGGACCTACTGGTCTTAGAGTTAGTCTATGCTAGTACTGACTGAGCCAAGAAAAAAATCGGGACCTACTGGTCTTAGAGTTCGTCTATGGAAATAGCTCGTATGCTAGATGTTTGTAAATATGTTGATAGGTTGCATTCAAGATGAATTTTGAACATGTTTTTAACATCCTCATGCAATAGTGAAAATATTCAGAATAGATTGTGAATCCAATACAGTGACGGCTGAAAATATGTTTATTTGAAATACTGGAATAAAAAAAACACTACCTAAATGTAAGATTGTGATGCCACTCACTGATTCAAGTAGAAGCCAAATTGGGCATAGGGGTTTATTCTAATGTAACATAAAGCAACAGTTTGGTAGATTGTTTAGTATTTTTTATAAATTGTTACGCTTAATTTGTGGGGGAGTCTTTTGAGATGTAGCTACGCATAACTAATCGAAAAAACTTATTTGTATTTTCATTCATACTGACATTACTCGGTTCAATTTCACAACAAAAAACGCAGAAAAGAAAAAACGAACATTTGAAAATCAAATGTGTTACTAATGTTTTTACCCGTACTGTAGGATTGTAGACATGGAAAATCGCCATGTTGGTTTTTGTGAATTTCATTAACAAATCTCTCTAAAATTCAATAATTTATTCGGGTTACCTTCTTCGTTTTTTTAATCCAATCGATGGCGCATGAAATTAGGGAAGGTAAAACGGAAAGTTGCACTGCTAACCTTGAGCCGCATATACAATTTTGATACAACTTCCATGCGTAAAGCACTTTTACTTTCCTATTTGAAAAAGTTATAAACAATCATCTTTAACGCGTAAAATACCATTAGCTACGATATCGTTTCGCCCTTAAAAAATCTTGTTTATATTTTTTTACTTTGTTCTTACCGTGATTGCTTTGACAAAACATATCATTATGTTATAAGCATGCTGTTGGAAGCATCCATAGATCATAATATTTGTCTTATGGATGTTCTACAAAACATCTGGTATGACCTAAAAGATGTTCAAAAATGCCACATTTATTGCGCTACAGGTGTTGGCGGGTTTAACAACAAGAAATACAACGCCGGTGCGGGGAATGCAAAGTTGATGTATTTTAGCTAGTTCTATTAAAGTTTCGCTGATGCAAATCAGGTATAAATTTGATCAAAAAATAGACCGCCGCTGAAGATGCCCATATACCGACAATTAAATCATGCACAGAAAAAAAATCTTGCAGTAAAAACTACCATTTTACGCGACTATGCCTATCTTTAAAACTACCATGAAATTTCAATCAAAGTTATTACGTTTATGGTAAAACCTTCAACATTTGTGGTATATTTGACAGACCTCATATTGATATCAACCGCACCATGGTCGATCTAATCGCAGGCATCGTAAGATCAAACGCATTTATAGTCAGGTGAAAATTGTTGGTGTTTGTGCTTAATTTTACCCTCGAAATGGTAGTTTCTACTGCGGTTTTTTTTGCGTGTGGTCAGGATGACTACCGCATATAATGGTTACAATAACTATGAAAATAGTCGAATTCACCACGTTCATGGCATTCTTGGCTATGATCATGGTAACAAGGACTATTCCGACATTATGGAAAATGTTGGATAAACAATTTTTAATGGTCGTTTTTACCATGATCATAGTCGGTTCAAAATCACTATACTACAATAGTCATCCTAACCTCCAATAATGGTAAACTTGACTATCAAATTTGTCTCTGTGTATAAGAAGGCAGTATGAATTTAATTAATTTCATGAAATTGACTTTTGAAATATAACACGGGTACAAATTTCGTCCATTTAAATTAAAAATATCGATGTTCAACTTGAAACATAAAAATTATTTGATGTTAATAGAAAGCATGTTTCGAACGAAAATAACAATTTTTGAATCAAATTCAAAGCATGTTAGTTTCAGCAATACCTTCATCGGGTAGGCGTATTTGAGCGTGTACTTCCCTCTCCAGAATGTGAGGCCGAAGGAAAACTTTAGACGTTCGCAACATGAGCCAATCGTCACATTAATCGGTAGGTTATTTGCTCGATTCTTGGAACCTGTTAGCATTCAAGCCAAATCTGGAATTAAAATAACCCAGATTCATAAAATGAATAAATTAAATTTAGAACGCAACCGGAAGAATCCAAATATTATTTAAAAACAATAATAACTTATTTTTGTATCTAAAATTTGTGCGTTCATTCTTATCATTAATATGTTTAAAATAAGCATAGAATGATTTTTATTTCAAACATCGATGTCACTAGGTTTTAAACAAAGAATATGTTTGAAATAAACCAAGTTTATGTATGCGGCCAGAATGAACTAAGTTTATGTTTGAATTTACCTGAAATATGTTTGTTATGACGGTATTTTTTTCTGCGTGTATACGTGTAAAGAGTTGTTGGAATGCCAAACAATGTGTGTAAAAACGAAAAAAACAACTTCACTCATATTTGATCATAAAACTCACGTTTGCTCGGAATGCATCAGCTTCCTTCAATCTATTTATTTAGGCTGTGTACCAATTCGCGAATTAATTTTAATTTTATTTAAATTTGACAGATGGAAAATACTCAATTAATCGATTAAAATCCCTTTGTATCGATCGACAAACTGTCGATAAGGTGTCTGTCAAAATTGAGTTGCCGTCTGTCAGAAATAAGTCAGCTCGGCTAGCAGACTCAATCGATTATTTTCTATCTGTCAAGTATAAGTGAATATTAAAATTAATTCGCGAATTAGTACACAGCCTTATAACTCGATTTAAAGTATTCTGGCATCACTGACTTGAATGTGACGGTGGCGACGTTTGGCAACCTTGGCAACAAACGACGAATTTCGCTAAGTTAGTCAACTCTAGCTCTTGCACTCCGAAATCATCCAAGCGCGTTCGCATCGACCCGAGATTTAGTAGAAGCCGGAGGCTGTTCAGCACGGCTGTCAAGTCAGTCCCAAATAATCAACCACCTCTGTTACTTGGAACTGGTAGCACGCCTTCTCCATCTATTGGTATTGCCACTGTCCCGTCAGCTCAACCAAAGTTTTGGTTATATATGTCTCGGATCTCAAAAGAAGTCACAGCTGAACAGATTTGGGCACTGGCACAGAAACGCCTGGGTATAACGGACGTTCAAGTTATCCGACTAGTAGCGAAAGGTAAAGACGAAAGTACACTATCTTTCGTCTCCTTTAAAATTGGTATACGAATGGATCTGAAACCTAAAGCGTTAGCAACCTCGACGTGGCCGAAAGGTGTTGTGTACCGGGAATTCTCGGACAATAGATCCAGCGAATATTTTTGGCGACCACCATCTGCTGCCGCACCCAACGACCCACTGAGTCTCTCAGTGTAAGAGGTCGTATCAATGGAATAGTCAATGATAAACTCATCGGAGCTCCCATCCCTCAACTTTCTTCAAACCAAATACACTCATCTTCAGTTTGGACACCGGGACGCAAACTTGCCCCAAACCTTAAGGAAGCCCCTATTCCTCTCATCGCAGTCGAGCCTCAGCTGCCAGCGACCAGCAGCCGTCCCGGTCCTGCGCTTGAGCTGGGAGACGGGGTCTTCCGAACTCCAACTTACGGCAAGTACGCTATTATTTCTGATATTTCATGCACTGATCAATTCGCCGCTTCTAGTCAAACGTCGACACACCTCGCTCAGCCAGCTTCTGCTACTTGGACATCGGGACGCACACTTACCTCAAGTCTCAGGGAAGCTCCTATTCCTCTCAACGCAGTCGAGCCTTCGCTGCCACCGATCAGCAGCCGTCCCGGTCCTGCGTTTGAGCTGGGAGACGGGGTCTTCCGAAGCCCGACAACAGGCAAGTACGCTGCTTTTTCGAACTTTTTGTGCGCTGATCAGTTCGTCGATTGCAGTCAACCCTCATCGAACCAACGCACCCCTACATCTGCAAATTAGAGTCCGAAACACGCACTTGCTGCTATACCCACAGTGACTAGTAGATTTTTTCGAGCACCCGTTTTGCAACGATCTTTCTCCAGCTCTTCACCGGGACGCATATATGCCGCCAGTACTGAGGAAGTCCCTGATTCCCCCAATACAGTCGAGCCATTCCTGCCAGCGACCAACAGCCGTCCCGGCCCTGTACTTGGTGTTGGAAAAGGGGTCTTCCGAGCTCCAAACATCGGCAAG
The DNA here is from genome assembly GCA_024533555.2 of Aedes koreicus. NCBI lineage: Eukaryota > Metazoa > Arthropoda > Insecta > Diptera > Culicidae > Aedes > Aedes koreicus. The sequence goes on from JAHHFK020003055.1 coordinate 133,390, forward strand.
TATGATCAGCCTCCAAACGCTTTAGTACCTGATAGTGTCCCAACTTCCAGGTTAACTATCCCCGGACGACTGAGACCGGACATCGCTGTCTATTATCAAAACCTTGGTGGAATGGACAGCTTTATTGACGACTATCGCTTAGTAGCCTCGGATCAGTGCTACGACATCATAGTCCTAACTGAGACATGACTCCAGTCTCTAACCCATTCTGATCATGTTTTTGCAGAAGGGTACGAATTGCTCCGCTGCGACCGCAATTCAAACAATAGCAGGAAAACTACTGGAGGTGGTGTACTTATCGCAGTTAGTTCCACGCTGATTATGAGCTCTCGTCTTTACACTCAGCAGCGGCTAAACTTCTTGACAGCTATAGCATCGCGACTCTCTCTCAAATCAACGGCGTGACGCACGTGAATGATCGCTCCCTTGATCTTTGCTTTGTAAGCGGCTGCGAAACGGCTCCTTCCATCTGCATGGTACCCGGGCCATTATTAAAGTTTGTTCCACATAATCGACCTCTGCTTGTTACAGTTGTAAACAACGTTGCTCAGGATTTCGTCCGCACTTCAACGGTTGTGTCGTACGACTTCCGAAGCGCCGACCACAAAAGTATAGACATTTTTTTGTCTCATTTAGAATGGGAGCGCATTCTAGATCCCGGAGATGTCAACCAAGCTGCACAAACGTTTTCACATGTCTCGGCTTATGTCATTGACATGTATGTCCCGAAAAAGACCATCCGTGCTGATTCTCGTGTACCTTGAATGACCAACAAACTTCGGTCGCTGAAGACTACCATGCGAGCTGCCTACAAGAGGTTCAATAAGTACCGTACGCTTCCGCTAAAACAATATTACGTCAGGCTTAACCACGAGTACAAGCGCTTAAGCAAGTTCTGCTATCTTCGTCACCAAAGAGATATACAACGCAAGCTTAAATCGCATTCAAAATCCGGATTACCATCCTCTATGGTGCTCGATGGCATAACAGCTTCGTCGCAACCCAATATCTGCCATTTGTTCTCCATCAAGTGTGCCAATGTTTTTACAGATGAGCTACTCTCCTCTGACCAAATCTCGCTCGCTGCGCAGAATGTTCCGGTATACAATCAATCGATGAGTGGTGTGAACGTAACCGATGCAATGATTTATAGCTCCGTGTTGCGACTTAAGACGTCGTTTAATCCGGGACCAGACGGAGTTCCATCCGCAATAATTAAGAAACACATTTATGTCCTCATTCCACCGCTTCGTCGTATTTTCCAGCATTCTATTTCATGTGGTACGTTTCCTCGGTGCTGGAAATCTGCTCATATGTTTCCAGTTTACAAGAAGGGTAGTAAGCGCGATGTCAACAATTACCGGGGCATCACATCGCTGAGCGCTGTTTCCAAACTTTTTGAGTTGATAGTGATGGATCCAATCGTCTCACATAGCAAGCAGTATCTAAGCACTGATCAACATGGATTTATTGCCGGCCGCTCGACCACGACAAATCTGTTATGCTTGACATCGTACGTTACCGAAACTATGACGGAACGGACTCAGACGGATGCTATTTATACCGATCCACTCTGAAAAAAAATTCTATCGTTATACCGACAATTGTGTATCGGCTGCTTTCGACAAGGTGAACCACGCTATAGTGATAGCCAAACTTGACACGCTCGGAATCAACGGTAATCTACTACACTGAAAATAAATCAATAATTTTTATTATTAAAATTGGCACTTAAATCGGTCAATTTTTTCTTCGAATTGAAATCATGTGAAATCATGTCCGCACATAATTTTCAATGGAGCGAGAAATGTCATTCAAGTGTGTTTTTACTTTGCCCTATTCTATCCATCTTAAAACGAAATAAAAAAAACCGTGCGCGATAAACAATCAGCTGCTTTATCGTTCTAGAAGAAAAAAACTGCAAAATGGAGAAGCAAAGTGAAGTTTACCGTGTGGTGGTTTAGGTACTTGGTTTGCCAGCGGAAGTCACTGAATTTTTTGAAGGTAATAAATAACTATAGATGTTCTTCTTTGCCATGTCAACGGTGTTTATTGTGAATATTTCAGATCTGCCGAGCATTTTTGCCATTCCCGCAGAAGAGCTGCTGAACGCGATAGCTTCAAAAAGTGATGAAGTTTTTATGATGGTACAAATAAAACCTCTTTTATTCACACATTTCGTTTTATTACATGCATAAAAAAAAAACTAATTTATAAAAAAAAATTAAAAATTGATAAATTGTTTTGTTGGAAAGTAAAATTATTTGCTAATTATTATGTAATATGGTATGACCATTTAATAAATAAAAAAGGAGTGGGTACAAAAAATCCAAATTAAAATTTTTTTGGAAAAAATAAAACCCTGCACCCTTTTACAAAAAAAGTGTTTAAAAAACCGTTTGGTTTTTGGGAGGGAAAAGTTAAGTAAATCTGTACAACAATAAATATATTTTTGGTTTTGGGTTTAAAAAATATATTTTTTGTGCATTGGGTTTGTGACATTTTAAAAAAAAAAAAGGGGGGGAAAAAAAGGGGGGAAATTTTGTTGGGAAATTGTGGGTGTGAAGGGGGGGGGTGTTGTGGGGGGAGATTGGTTTCGATCATATCTCACTGATAGGCTACTTAAGGTTTCTATAGGAGATTGTCATTCTGCAAGTTTCTGTGCCTCATCTGGCATTCCACAAGGCAGCCATCTGGGCCCGCTAATTTTCCTACTTTACTTCAACGACGTGCATCTTATCATCAAAAGTCCGTGTTTATCTTATGCAGACGATCTCAAAATCTATCTGAGGATTCGTTCAGTTAATGATTGTATTCATCTTCAACAACAACTTGATGCAGTGGCCAATTGGTGCACGATTAATCGGATGGTGATCTGCCAAGTGTTACGTCATAACGTTTTCGCGGAAGAAGCAGCCGATAACCTTCAATTATGAACTGCTTGGATCATCAATAGGCCGAGTGAGTGATGTGAAGGATCTCGGGGTGATTTTGGATACACAACTAAATTATAAGCAGCATGTCTCATACGTCGTTGCTAAAGCATCAAGAGTGCTGGGACTCGTCTTTAGAATAGCCAAAACATTAACCGACGTTTATTGTTTAAAATCGCTAAACCGCTCTCTTGTGAGATCCACGCTGGAGTACTGTTCTGCCGTTTGGAGCTCTTATCACAACAACGGTGCGGAACGAATCGAATCGGTTCAACGTCGCTTTCTTCGTTTCGCTCTCCGAAGACTACCTTGGAGGGATCGGTTCCGATTGCCCAGCTACGAAAACCGTTGCCGTCTGATCAACCTGCAAACTTTGCGAGTGAGAAGGGACGTCAACAACGCATTGATCATCGCGGACGCCCTACAAGGCAGAATTGATTGCGGGGCGATTCTTGAGAATATCGACTTTAATGTTCGTCCTCGGCCACTGCGAAATAATATAATGCTGAGGCCTCCGCTTCGTCGTACGAACTACGGACTCGAGGGTGCGATCAGCGGTTTGCAACGAGTGTTCAACAGAGTGGCTTCAATGTTCGACTTCCATCTTTTGCGTGCAGTTCTCCGGCGAAGATTTGCCGCTGCCTTCGAGCATCGCGGCAGCTGATAATGACTACGAAAAAAAATGTATTTTTGTGTCTATACTAGTATGTTTTGTTTAAAGACTTGACTAATTCTTATTTGCTCGTTAATGGATGTGATAATTTTTGTAACATTGTTTTTTTACATGCATTACCAACATCATTGGGGCTGCTGAAAGCCTGTTGATGTAAATTTATAAATAAACAAATAAATAAACAAATGACAGCAGTATGTTTACATTCTGGGAAAATTATTTACTATCGTATACCATAAGAAGCTCTCATTTTAGGCAGGATAGGTCGCAGTATTTGGAGGAGGAATTGGCAAGTAGATTGTTTAATATTGTTTCGTTGTTTTTCTTTTAGGAAGATGGAAAACCGATGGAATATGTGGAATTTATAGACTGCCGAACGAATACCTATTCCATTGGGATTGACCCAACCCATTTGACGTATGAGTTACCGGTAACTTCAAGGACTAACTTCACTAATTAATTAGCCCCGAAACAGTTATCGCGATGCAAAGCACTCCACCAAACAAGCCAGTAATTATACACTAAATCCCGTGTTGGGACTTTGCCGTTTCACTCAAAACGAACAACCGAGCGCGCAAAGTTAAAGTTGGGAATTTTGCTCAACACTTAGCAGGATTTGTCATCAACTAACCAAAAGAACGACCCAAGTAACACCAGAAACATCTTCTTTGACAAGAATATAAGAAGTTTGTTGTAAAAAAGTCGTGAGGATGAAATACCAAGCATGTCTAGACTTGAAAAAGTTTTGAGGATGTTTTTCCACACGTATTCGGTTCAAACGTGGTACCAGAACAGCGAACACATTTTTGTTCAATAAACTTAAATTTTACTTTTTGAAAACATCGGTGACTGTTTGTCATCTTACCACTACGAACTATCTTTACTCACCTTTGAGTAGCCATACTTTTAACTGATTTGAGTCAATCGTACTTAACTTTGGATTGTTTGGAAATAACGTGTATTCTAGATGTTTGTAAATATGTTGATAAGTTGCATTCTAGATGAATTTTAAACATGTTTTTAACTTCCTCATGCAATAGTGACATTATTCAGAATAGATTGTGAATAAAATACAGTGTCGGCTGAAAATATGTTTATTTGAAATACTGGAATAATAAAAAAAAACAGTACCTAAATGTAAGATTGTCATTCCGCATCGAACGCTGAAGAGCTTAGGTACACTTTTTTTTCGCACTCCGTATTGCGTTACTCAACCCGTTTTTACCACGCGGACATTGTGTGTCAAAATCCAGTCGAGCGTTCGTTAAGGGAAGCAGGCTTTCCCGGCCGAGTCCTACGGATGCTCTGTCCAGCCAGTACTCAAACATCCAGGGAGAAAGCGTAACCTCACAATCATCATCGTAGCAGGGAAGGTCATCGCTCTACCACAGCCGGTGCTTTCCCAAGCAACCAAAAGTTCGAATTTTACTTGAGATAAGAACTCAGAAGTTCACATTAAGTTGAAATTTAGTTCCATGGAACTTTTTTGCTTAATAACAAGACACTTCACGGACAAATAGAACTTAATTTTCTCTAAAGTGTCATTAATATTTAAAGGAACTCAAAAGTTCGAGAATAGTTTTTTCTTGCTATTCAACCCAACCTTCAAGTTCATATGTTGATAATTGAGAACTTGATTTGAACTTCAAAAAATCTCTAACACAAAGTTCAATAAAAGTACTAACCGTACTTTTATTCAGCGCAAAAGTTTACAATACATCTATGTTGAACTACTTTCCTACTTTTCGAAGTACACGTAAAGCTCTGAGTAAAACTTTAGAAAATGTAAAAACGATTGTTTACATTTGAAGAGTGATCTGGTGTTGTACTTCAAGTTTGACAAGATACAAGAGCAAATAATGGATTTTTCAAAAACATTAAAAAAGAACGGCTTATTTTATTACCATCGTAAGAAACTGTTAGCTTAATCAGCGGTTGGATAGTCATGAAGGAAATGAATATATTTTTTGGCTCAAGAAGTACTAGCACATCGGTTCCAAGCTCGGTTCCAAGCTTAATCCTAAGTAACTCAAAGAAAATCATCATTTTAGAATGAATTATAATATTATGTTTTATAAATATATTATAAGTGTTTTGCAACATATGTCACGTTCTGAGCGGTTTGAATCATTCATATTTTATAAGATCAATGGGCCAAACCCCATTCCGCATCGAACGCTGAAGAGCTTCGGTTCAGTATTGTTCGCACTCCGCATTACCTCTTTTACATTTTTTTTTCAACCCGGTGGTTAAAAGTAGTGCACTGTAAACCACCGATATCCAGCCGAGCGTTCCATTAGGGAAGCAGACATTCCCGGCCGAGCCCGACGGATGATCTGTCCAGCCTGTACCATCGTCAAACACCCGAGGGGAAAAAGTGTAACCCCATAAGCACCATCGCAGCAAGGAAGGTCATCGCTCCATCCACTGCCGGTCAGCAAGCGGTGCTTTGTTTGCAAACAACAGCAGAAGGTGCCATACCGGCAAACGGCAAGTAGCACATTTGTTTTTTGTTTCCTCATCTCCTAGTGTGTTGTGTATCTCTCTCCCATATAGTAAATCGTTCTGCATAGGGTGGTTCAAAAAAATATCGTTCTGCATAGGGTGGTTAAAAAAAAAATCATCAGATTTTTATTTCGTTATTATTTAATTTTTGCTTTTTTTTTGTCCCTGAATTTGTCTTTTCATGGATGATTCTAAGGGGGGCGACTTGCCTCCCAAAGATGTTTTTAGGGCGCGCTGTTATCAGCCGTCTTCTGCCTCTCCTTGGGTTGTCTACTTTCGGCAGAAAGTGAAAGCCCTAGACTTTTTGGGCATAAAAAGAAATTTGACGCGTCGTTATCCGGGGACCGAATTTCATCAGGTCAACCGAAACAAACTGCGTGTCACTGCACCTACGTATAAAATTGCAAATGAAATTGCTAGTGACGAAGGTTATAATGTTGAGTACTACGTCTACATCCCATCTCGAGATGTGGAGATAGACGGTGTGGTTTCTGCAGCGAGCCTGACTTGTGAAGACGTTATGGAAGGTAAGGGGCGACTTCCAGATTCTGCTTCGTCTGCCATTGAGATTCTGGAATGCAAACAATTGCATGCAGGATCAATGGTAGATGGAAAAAAGACGTATTCACCGTCGGACTCGCTACAAGTGACCTTCTCCGGATCAATTCTCCCAAAATTTGTTGAAATTGATAAAGTTTTTTTCTCAGTGCGGCTTTTTGTACCAAGGGTATTTAATTGTACCAAGTGCAAACAGTTGGGTCATACGGCTACTTTTTGCGACAACAAGCCCCGTTGTGGCAAATGCGGCCAAAGGCATCTAGAGGATGCTTGCCAACAGGAAGCAACAAAGTGTGCTTACTGTGGCAAAGAGCCTCTCCACGATTTGCAGAACTGCCCCGTGTACAAGAAGCGCACTGGTAACGTGAGACGTTCCATACAAGAACGCTCCAAGCAGACGTACGCAGAAATGTTAAAGTCGCAAAACGGAGCATCTGCATCGTCTGTATCAGCCGCTCAAAATGAAAATCCATTTTTGATTTTGTCTTCCGATGAACTGGACTCTGACGAAGCCGAAGAGAGTGGATTTCCGGAGGTACACGCCCCCGGTAAAAGAAAGCCTACTAGTTCTCCGGGTGTGCGCCGGAAACAAATAAAACCTACTCTCAAAAGCTTGCAAAAAATTGGAGGTAGAGGGGGTCAATTTAAAAAACCGAATAAACCGGTAATAGCTGATGCATCCGTTCCTAGCTGTAGCTATACCAACCCGCCGCTACCTAATAACAGTAACCGTAAGAGGTTACAAAAAATTACGTCTTCTCGCAATTCTAAGAATATCCCGTCCAAGCGACGTAAGATTAACTTTAGGGACATTGTGGATAACATTTTTAATGCTCTTGGCCTTTCGGATGCTTCACCGCTCCGAGGAATTATTGACCTGCTTATTCCTATAGTTGGAAACTACTTCAAGCAATTGACTGTATCATGGCCCCTCATTGGTGAATTCATATCTTTCGATGAATAATTCGTCGAGTGAGGATCAAGATATGATCACCGTATTACAATGGAACTGTCGCAGTCTAATACCTAAATTAGACTCGTTCAAGTATTTGATTCACAATTCTGATTGTGATATATTTGCTCTCTGTGAAACATGGCTTTCATCCGAGGATGAATTAAACTTCCACGATTTTAACATTATTCGCCTGGACCGAGATGATTCATATGGTGGCGTCCTTCTGGGGGTCAAAAGTGCTCCCCCTTCTATAAAATCTCACTCGCAATAATCTCAGGCATTGAAATCGTCGCTGGCCAATTTATGCAAAAAAAAAAATCTTTGGATGGCTTCCGTCTATGCCCCCCGGGGGGCATAAAAAAACCCCGGAAAATTTGGGGTTAAATTAATTTTTCGGGTGTAGCGGTATGATAATAAGCCATTTATGATGAGTAAACTTCGGAGTGATAAAGTAACCATTCGAATAACACGCAGTAGTAAATTCATCGTTCTTAATTGGTGAACTCACAACCAGAGGGAACGTTGTTCATGAGCTTCACTCATTACAATGTTCATCCTCTCACTAGGCGCGCATATTTCTCATTTTGAACTTTGAATCTGAATCCGTTGGGTTGAGCATTATCTCCCAGTAGGATTACTTGTCGTCGGGAATTTAATAATAAGAAAAAACCTCAACTTAAAGATTGGAATGAGCTAGTTAGATGGGGAATGCTTGGGAGGAAAGAAGATAGCATCTCCTATCAACTCCGAAGGTAATCGGAGATCGCCTTTTGATAAGTTCGTTTTCCGATATCCGGAACGAAGAATGCATTCAGTGGCCTTTCTGAGGAAATGAAAATTCTTTCTCGTGCACTTCAATCTATTCCGTGGAAGAGGCAGGACTGTGAAGGTTTTTTTTATATAGTCACGCGGTGTGTTTGTTCAGTAGGTGTAGCGTATGCAAATAGCTAGGCCAGTGCGGTAATAAATCTGTGCGATAGAAAAAAGGAGTCGTTCGGCGGCTTTGATTTCCCACTAGCGAAGCCACCTCCCGCTCGGCACACCACGCCTATTTTTCCTATAAAGTACCACTATCCTGACCCCACGTGTCGGTGTTGAAGGTCCTAACCTTGGCCAGGGTTAGAAGGGAGCCGCGCCGCCAATATCGCGCTCCAATAGAGCAGTTTTCCCGCCCATCGGAAAACCAACATTGTCGGCATAGTCGAAACTGCCATTGTATTCCGTGAAGCCAGCGTCGCAGGGGCGACGAAACAAGCGTGAGGAGCAGTCGGTAAGGCAGAACCAAACCGAATGAAACCGTGAGTAACCGAACAAATGTCCGCATGCATGCGTCGAACGTGAAATAGAGCACCATTCTAAAGATAGCACGATAGTTAAAATCCGCACAGTTAGGTAGAGAGAAAAGAGAAAGATGAGAGAACAGAATTAAGTTGAGGGTACCCGAATAGGAATAAATATGTGAAATAAATCTTCGTCGTTTTCAATTCCGTCAAATAAATGTTTTTTGATTAATGTTAAATAATCTTTGTTTAATTGTTAGGTAGAGTTTTCGTACAATGAGTGCACTGCTTTGAAGAGATTTTTCACGTTTATTCGTTGTAGTTGTTGTAGATCTCGTGTTTGTACTCCAAGTTGGACTGCTTGGGAATCTCAGTCCACTTTGCAGTTTTGTCCTGAAGCGTTCGTTGTAGTGGGCAGGAAAATTTGTCCAGTGATGATAAAAGGTCACTGCAGTGCATCCGCTTTATAAAAGGTCGATCTGTGGTTAGCCTTTGTTTGTTGGGAGATGATGGTTTGAGTAGTTTCAAGTTTTCGCGTCTACTAGCTTGTTCCAATCCTTTGTGTAAGACTGAACTCGCCCTGGGGTTAGAGTTTGCCGGGCATCCCAAAACGACAAGTGGTCCTCTAACGAGGTGGCGCATAAGCCATTTGTTTGCAAAAACAAGTTACGGAAACGCCCTAGTAGACCAGTTTGAGTTAGCCGACTTGGGGCCGGCTACATTTGGCGCCCAACTGCAGGTCTCAGAATTTTTGTTGTTGTTCATACTAAATTTATTGTAGTAATATACTGGTTGAATTAAAACGTTTCATATTAAATTACATTGTTTTGTGGTGAGTTAATTTTTTGTTTCGTAAAGTGGTTCAACGTGCAAAATTTCGGTTGTTCGTAAATTAACAAATAATTTGTCCAACATGGCTGCTAGGTTTCCTAGAGCAGATCATCTGACAAGCGAAGAAGTAGATTATGAATTAATTATTCGGGGGAAAAGGGAAAACATTAAGGATGAACTTAATGATAAATGTCGGTTACTTAGAAACTTATTTCATGAAGATACTAAAGAAAATAGAGTATACGCATGTACTTACACGATGGATCAACAATTTGATTACATTGCTAACAAAGTGGACACGCTCACTAAACGATTGGAGAAGGGCCAGGACGATCGATGTATATCTCGATTAAAACATTATTTGATGAGGGCAGAGCGTTGTGTAACAGGAGATTTCAGATCCGTTCAGATACGTGAAGATTTGATAAGAGAAATTAAAGGTCTTTTGCTACAATATGACCACCATAACATTATGGTAACTGAAGGTGAGTCTAAAGAGTCGCTATCCGAATCTGAGGGGGCTGTGGGAGGAGTTAGAAGACCCGAATAAAAAAGGCGCTACTCCTAAAACAAATGTTGTTGGTTCGGAGAAGTCGAAAAATGAAAATGATTATGAAGTATTGATAAACCACATTCATAGGTTAGAGCAACAAGTGGCCGAAATGCGAGAAAGGGAACAGAGGCGCCATTCGCCAATAAATTCACCTCCCTTAAACACCAATAAAAGGTCTATGCGCAGAGATAGTGAGCATGAACAAAGTCCCTGGATGCATCGAAATAGGCGAGGGAATTTGGAAAGAAGATCTGTAAGTAGGGAGAGTGAACAGGAGCACAGCAATAGTAGAGGTAGGATTGGTCGATATCATAGAAACAACAATACACGAGGAAGTAGAAGTCGTACCATAAACGAATCGGAAATAGTTACGGCTGACAGACGTATGGAAAAGTGGCATCTATCGTTCAGTGGAGATTCTCGTCAGCGATCGCTAGAAGATTTTTTGCATAAAGTACGAAGACTGGCTAGAATGGATAACATAGACGAAAATATTCTACTACAGCGCATCCATACCATTCTTAGAGGTGAAGCTTACGACTGGTATTTATGCTACTCTGACGAATTTATCAATTGGGAAGATTTTGAGGAGCGTATAAGATACATGTATGGAAACCCGAATAGGGACCAAGGTAATCGACAGAAGATATATGAAAGGAAACAACAGCGCAATGAGACTTTTTTGACATTTAAAATGGAAGTCGAACGTTTAAACAAACTTCTTTCTAATCCATTGGACCCGGAAAGGATGTTTGAAATTATATGGGATAATATGCGGCCTCATTATAGGTCAAGATTGGCCTGCAGAACGGTGAGAGACCTGGGTATGTTGGAATACTATGCCTACCGGATAGACGCAAACGATCAAACTCTAAGACAGCAACGAGAGGGTCCAGCCAGACATCCCAATGCGGTACACAATCTAGAAGTGACGACCGAATCAGAGCGGTCGTACTTATCGGGATTCAGAGACGGAGGAAGTAAACGAAATAATGTGTAATCGTTAATGGTTGCAAATTTTACTTGCTGGCTTCGCCACAAGGGTGAATTTCCCTACTTCCCTTAATACGCCCTTTTAAAAAATTAAGAAAAAGAAACATAACCACTAACACAATCATGGGCCTGAGGGTAGCACTCGGTGGCTTGGGGAGTGTCAGCTCCAGTCCCACTCTCAGCCAACGCATAGTTTGAGTGGTCACTCGTGGAGCGGTGTGAACGACGCTCCAAGGGGGAAAAATAATCCCGACTAGAGAATGCACTACTCCTTCATAGGTGGAGTCAAGTGTCATAAATGGGGTAAACAGCAATGTTGCGAGCATAACTGTCAACGATCGTTTACGATGTTGACAGTACTTCAGCTCCACCGAAAAAAAAGTTCGATATTATAAAAGTCTTGCTCTGTAGTGAGCAAAACCTCTTTTTGCTGGAAATGTTCAAAAGTGAAGGAAGTGCGCGCAAGATCGTTGATTTAAGTAATACAAAGTTTTTATTAGAAATGTACATTACAATGTGGAAGTGTTAATAATTAGAGTTATTGTTTCTTTGTTTATGGGGTTAATTGTTATTAGAAGTCAATTGTGAGTATTGTGTTAGTCAGTCAATAGCGTAAAATTAGTAAGGTCACGCTCTAAAAGTGGCTGAAATTGTGGGAGTAAAACCGTCATTGTAAGCCAAAAACATCTGAAAAAGGTAATTTTTCTAAACTAAACTTAGAGGCTAAGTGTGTCAGAGGCTAGGGCAACTGTGACGTCACAGGGGACTAATCTTGTGGGCAGGTCCACGAAGCGGGCCTTTTTCTTTTGTACCTTTTTACTCGGCAGAAGAATATCCGGAAGGGTGAAAGTTACGGACGGAAGAATCGCGAGATAAAGAGCGCGCCCAAGCCAGCAAAAGAAACGAGTCCGCCATCGCTGCTAGATAGTCGGTCCCACGCTGGGGTACCCGCTATTGTTATTGCCGTCATCAATACGCCGTAGTTCACCACCGCCTTCCACCGATCGTCGACTTACCGCCATTCACCGGCACGCCACTTGCAAGCAAGACAGCGAGCCAGACGGAGAACTAGGCCGACCAGTAGTTCCCAACCATTCCCGACATCGAAGCAATCACCTGCATGTGCTTCCCGCCATCGAAGCCATCACCTGCATGTGTTTCCAGTCAGGAAATAACCATCTAATTGTGATACCAGCCGCCGCTTCTACGGCCAACACCACCAGTATCGCGATCCGCTAGAGCCCAGATACGCTCAAACACGCAAGTACCCCTGCATGACGTCATGAGTAAATATAGGAAAATTGTAATTAAAACTTGCCTCTATAGCCATTTGTTCAGAGAACATAGCCCTGGTAATTAGCATTTCCACTTCTTCCTCGGTTTTCCGCGCTTTTGGGTTCGAAAAGGAACCATCCAACTTCCTCTTTCGCATTTGCCTTGCATTTATAATATTTGAGCATCTCTGGTGTTAAACATTGCTGTATTATTATCGTTTGTGGTACACGTGTGAAGCCGGTGGGTGGGTAGTTCATTTCAAGTCGCTCCCGCTCAGGGTGGGTGCCTCCAAACTTGTCAGTGGGTGAGAGACAAGCCGATAAGCGACCCTAAGATTAACGTAACCCTTAGCTAGCAGGTAACAATTTGGCGCCCAACTAAAATTTAGCTTGTATTTGCATTTGAATTGTGCTTCGTCCCCCGGTAGGGAGAGTAAAAACAGTGCCTTGTTTTGTTAGTATCTCCGTCCTCCAAACGAAGCTTAAATTTGGTTGAGAACTGAAAAATTTAGCGCGATTAAATTATGGATGTGGAATTCGAACTTTTGTACCAAAGCTTATTAGTGCATCATCTCGACCGGCCGGAGATTGAGTACGAATTGAAGATTCGAGGTCTCCCGTTTACGGGAACGGAACCGCGCGCGGCTCTGATGAGACGTCTAAAAGAGCATTTGAAAATCGAAAAAGATCGAGCGAACCGAGATATAGAATTCGAGCGATTAGAAACGACAATCGACGACGAAATTAAGACAATCGACGCGAAAGTGAAGGAGATAAAAGATTTCCTCACCAATCGAACTCGATTTGAGGGAATACGCGATAGTCTTAAAACACGGTTGGCACACTACTTTGCCAGAACAAAGAGATTGCCTGAGAATACGGAAAATGATGAGGATCTTAAAGATATCGATGAACTTATTTCGTGTATTCGCGGTGCGTTTAATACGCATTTTTCATTGTTTTCGGGTCAGCGAGAGGTATTGGAACAATTGAACCAATCCTTTTCGAAGCTCCTAGTAGCCAGTCAGAACGCGTCACAGAACAAGAAGAAGGTTAGGCCCTCTCGGGAGGAAGATCACGAAGAATCTGCGGAAGGGGATGAAGAAGCTGAGGAAACGCCCGAAGCTTCGAATAGCTCGGGCAAACGAAGTTTGAAGTCAGTCAACAAACAGGTGGACAATTTCAATGCACCGTCGAATTTTCTTCCGTTCATGATGCCACCATGGATGTTCGGGAATCCCCAAATGCAAATGTGGGCGATTCAACAGATGTTGGGACCAGAATCATTGGAAGGTTTTCCACATCCTCAAGTGGGTAAAAAGGGTTCAGATGGGGCTGATAAACCGCGGGAAAAATCAAAAAAGTCGTCGCGTTCGGCGAGATCGCGAGTACGTAGTTCAAGTTCAGAATCGAAGAAGTCATCTAGTACGGAAGCTGGATGGTCGTCAGAAGAACCACGGAGGACGTCGCGTGAAAAGAAGCACGATCAAAGATCGGATAGACGAAGGCCAGTATCCGACTGGAAATTAAAATACGACGGTTCAGATAACGGACAAACATTAATGAAGTTCTTGAAGGAAGTCGAGTTTTACGCGAAGTCGGAGAATATGCCCTCGAAAAATCTGTTTCGGTCGGCTATTCATTTGTTTAACGGGGCCGCGAAAACCTGGTTCATGACCGGGTTCGAAAACGAGGACTTTACCTCGTGGGAAGAACTGAAAGAAGAATTAAAACGCGAATTCTTGAGCCCGGATCACGATCACTCGAAGTGAAATACGCGCGATCGCGAGAAAGCAGGGCCCACGCGAATCTTTTCAAGATTATTTCCTTGAGTTACAGAAGCTGTTCAACTCATTGACCAAACCGATGACCGAAGGTAGGAAGTTTGAAATAGTGTTTCGGAACATGCGGGCGGACTATAAAGGCCACGCGGTAGCCTCGGATATCAACAACTTAGTTGATCTTAAGAAGTTCGGGAGACGTTTAGATGCAACGTACTGGTTCAAATACCAGACGTCTGCAACTGATTCAAACCCGCGCGGTAAACCGTCTCAAGTAAATGAGTTGAATACGGGAACGAAGCCGAAAACGACAATTAGATCAGATGAGAAACACAAATCGCGAACGTTCCGTAACTCCAATTTCGATCGCCGCGAATCCGAAGAAGAAAGAAATCCGTCGGAAAAGAAACCAAGCGGGCCATCTGAGAGCAAGGGAGTAAAGGATGGGTTCCAAGTTTTGTTAGAAAAATATCAACCACCTAGAGAGGGAATTTGCTATAATTGTCGCTTAAGAGGTCACCACGCACGTGAATGTGAAGGACCTAAACACAAATATTGTCAAGGGTGCGGCTTCCATGGTGCCGTCGCTGCGACATGCCCTTGGTGTACAAAAAACGCGTGGAAGACTGTCTCGGAGGGCAGACAGTTCGAACGGCAATAAGGACCCTCGAAAATACGTTGAAATTAAGGATACTTTACAGGACCTAGGCTTGGGCAAAGTGTCCGATATGGATTATGTACATACTCACCATTTCCAACTGGATGAGGCAATTATAAACGAGACCAATGATGATCGACCACATGTTCAGATCGCGGTTTTTGAAATACAGTTGATGGGGTTATTAGACAGTGGGGCCCATCTGAGCATTCTCGGAGAAGATGCTTTAAAACTAATCAGAAAATGGGGATTGAGTATTTTTCCTTCAGACGTAAGTCTTAGAACTGCCAACGGGCAAGAATTAGGCAATTCAGGTCTTGTTTACTTACCAGTGACCTTCAATGGTATCCCAAAGATGATGAACACCTTAGTAGTGCCCTCGCTACAAGAGGCAAATTCTTCAAGGCATGAACTTCTGGCGCGCCTTCGAGATTCGTCCCACGGTGCAACGAGTCTTGGTTCGAAGAGGTGGACCGAATCAAAAGCACTGAACTTTAGATCCAAACGAAGACTGTGCTAAAACTCTAGTGAGACAAAATAGATCTATCTGAAGAACAAGAAGCTAGCTTAAATTTGGATTCAAGACGCAGTTTAAGGCAGCCACAGAGGTATGGCTTGATGCAACTGACTGGATAAGCTATCCGCATTGAGCCAACGGAAGAGGCTGAAAGGCTTCCTCCAGCAAGAATTAACCCTTTCCCCGTTTCGCCGAAGAAACAAGAACAGATTAATACAAAATTAAATAAAATGTTAAAAGAGTAAGATCATTGAAAAATCATATAGTGACTGGGCGTTACGCTTGGTACCGGTAGAAAAACCTGATGGCACGGTGCGCCTGTGCCTCGATGCATGAAAATTGAACGAACGAACAATCAGGGACTCCTATCCCCTCCCTCACGCAGACCGCATCTTAAGTAGACTAGGACAAGCAAATTATATTACAACTCTGGACCTGTCGGAGGCCTTCTTACAAGTACCTTTACATCCTAGATCTCGTCTGCTGACGGCATTTTCGGTGTTAGGACAGGGATTGTTCCAGTTCACCCGGATGCCTTTCGGTCTGGTAAACAGCCCAGCCCCACTGTCTCGGCTGATGGATAGAGTATTAGGAGGGGGTGAGCTGGAACCAAACGTGTTCGTCTATCTAGATGACATAATTGTTGTCAGTGAAACATTTGAAGAGCATCTGACCATCCTTAAGGAAGTTGCCAGCAGATTGCGAGCTGCGAACTTGTCAATAAACTTGAATAAGTCTCACTTTTGTGTGTCGGAGGTGACTTACCTCGGGTACATTTTAGGACCACACGGCCTACGGCCAAACCCAGATCGGGTAACGGCCATAATTAATTACGAGCGACCAACCACAGTGAGAGCCCTGAGACGCTTCTTGGGAATGTGCAACTACTATAGGAGGTTTTTGGCTAACTATAGTAGTTACACACAACACTTAACCGACCTTCTAAAGAACAAACCAAAAACTGTCTGTTGGAACGATACAGCCGAAGCTGCGTTCAACAAGATAAAGGAAATGTTGATTAGTGCCCCAATACTTGCCAACCCCGATTTTTCCCGTCCTTTCGCCATCCACTGTGACGCAAGTGACGCGGCCATAGCCGGGGTACTGACACAATCACATGACGGTGTAGAAAAACCCGTTGCATATTTTTCACAAAAATTGACCCCCACACAACAACGTTACTTCGCAACAGAAAAAGAAGGTCTAGCGGTGCTTAATTCCATCGAAAAGTTTCGGTGTTATGTAGAGGGTAGTAAATTCACCGTATACACCGATGCCTCAGCATTGACCTACATACTAAGGAGTAGCTGGCGCACGTCGTCACGTCTTTGCCGTTGGAGCATAGAACTCCAAAAGTACGACATGATCGTTTTACATCGTAGAGGAGTAGATAATGTGGTCGCAGACGCCTTGTCAAGATCCGTAGAAGAGTTAGAAATTATCAATGATATGAAAGGGTGGTACGGAGACCTAGTTAGAAAGGTTCAAAAGAACCCCGAGAAATATAAAGACTTTAGAGTTAACCAAGGAATTCTGAAAAAACTTGTGTCTACTCAAAATGACCTGCTTGATTATAGCTTTTCATGGAAAACGTGTGTTCCCGAACATATGCGCGAAGGCATTCTAGTCGAGGAACACGACGATAAATTGCACTTAGGATGCGAAAAAACTTTAGCGTTGGTCAAGAAGAAATACTTCTGGCCAAAGATGATGGAAGATGTACGAGATTACATCGAGGAAATGTTCAATTTGCCGTCAGAATAAACCCGCCAACCGGTCTCAAATGCCAGAGCCGGGTCGGCAAAGACTTACCAGTAAACCGTTCCAAATAGTGGCTTTGGACTTTATCCAGTCACTTCCGCGCAGCAAAAACGGAAACGCACATCTACTCGTGGTGATGGACCTGTTTTCAAAATGGTGTCTACTTACCCCCGTCAAAAAAAATTTCAGCTCCTTTGGTCACAAAAATTCTGGAGGAATCCTGGTTTCGACGGTATTCAGTACCGGAATTCCTCATAACCGATAATGCATCGACATTTCTCTCCGCAGAATTTAAAGGTCTGCTTAAGAAGTACAAAATCCAACATTGGAAAAACTCGAGGCACCACAGCCAATCAAATCCTGTTGAACGTTTAAATCGAACGATAAACGCGTGTATTCGAACGTATGTTCGGGAGAACCAGAAACTCTGGGATACCAGAGTATCAGAGATTGAATTTTGCCTAAACAGTACCCCCCACATCGTGACCGGTTTCTCGCCATACCGAGTTCTGTTTGGACATGAAATAATTAGCACAGGGGAAGAACATAGGATGGACAGGGAGACAGGCGAAATGTCTGAGGAGGAAAGGGTATTGAGGAAAGGAGAAATTGATGAGCGGATTTACTCCATCGTCCAACGTAACTTAAAGAAAGCACACAATAAGAACATAAACACTTATAATCTAAGATCCAGAAAGTTTGCTCCGGTCTACGAGGTTGGCCAGAGAGTTTTCGCCGGAACTTTCGTCAGTCATCGGCCGCAGACGCGTACAACGCCAAACTGGATGCTCTGTATGTACCATGCACCGTTCTCGCAAGATTAGGGACCAGCTCATATGAGCTAGCCGATGAGTCTGGGAAACCCATAGGAGTTTTCTCGGTTTGCGATCTCAAACCGGAATCCTAAAATCAATGACGTATATCAGATCTTCAAATCAGTCGCAGTACTTGATTAAATACTCACCTCAAATTTTGAAAGTCGTCCGGACGCAAAAGTATGATTGTATTCATCTGAAAATTGAAAAAGAATACACAAAATCAAATTCAAGGTCAAATTACTGTTATTTATGATTCTCAATATAAAAACTTACATGGCTACCACCATGTTGAGGGAATTTTTCGGAAGCTCTTTGCAGCACGCAGGGGTTAGATGTATGGCGAGCTCAAAGCTATATTTATGGGAAAAATTGTTATAAGGGGCGTTTTACAAATAATACAACTTACAATTGGTCTTCTCATTGCAAATTCAATTATTCTCCTCGTATAAACTTTAATTGGTCTCCTCGTGTAAACTTTAATGTGGTATGCAACTAAATTAATCCAGAAAAACTAGCGGAAATAATAATGCCTTGCTGTCAAGCCGGTTTCAATAGGCATGTCGAGAAGTGATGTAGCTAGAGTTGCGCACGGTTGGATGAAGTCAGTCGACAGTGGCGAAGGTTACACCCAACATCCCCCGACCCGTAATGCTGGTGCCTTGATTCCCGGTCATACTGTGATACTCCTCAGCTCCATTCCTGACTGATGTCTGGATATCTAGAACGGCGATCTTCGTCACCGGTCGGCGTAGCACTCCTCCTGTAGTCTTCACCAGGGCTTGCCTGGCCCGTCCGTCGCGTCCCTTCACGACTGAAAGGATGCGTCCTCGTAGCCATCCGTTCCGCCTCGGTTCGTCGACCTGTGGCCGTAGGGTCTCCATCCTCTGGTTCCTTGGCTTCCTCGAACCATTTGGTACGCTTGCAGATCGTCGGGAGGTATTCCCGTACCCAGCGACGCCAAAACTGGTCAACCAGGCTTCTTGTTGTAGCTTCCAGTTGGTTCTGAGGCACTCTGGATGTACAGGAATGGTTTGTGGAGGCTGCGCGGCTCCCTGCGAGTTCAGAAGCAGGAAATGATTGGGTGTTAATGCGTCTTGCGCTTCTGACTCGATGGAGACAAGAACGTCAAAGGACGTGAGTTGACGATTCCTTCTGCCTCGATCCATCCAGTGTAAAAGGCGTTTCGTCATCGGGGTTCCTGGTGGTGCTTAATGTGGCGAAGGCAAGTGGTGACCGACCTAACGAGTCGCTCCCATGATCCTCCCGTATGCGGGGCGGCTGGAGGATTGAAGATCCATTTGGTGGTTGCGTTAGTGAAAGTCGATGATAGTTGCTGGTTCATTTCTGCTATCGCCTACTACATTTCGCGGCTAAGCTCCAACGAAGTTTGTGCCGCTATCCCTTTTTATTTATCTCCAAGGGTGATCCGCGCCGTACCGAAAATCGACGAATTGCCATCTTGCATGCTTCCGTGGACAGCGAGTACACTATCTCTGGGTGGACTGCTCGGATGGTAAGGCAAGTAAACGAATTGCCACCCATCTCTTAACGAGCGAACGTCCAACTTTGACCATCATAGGACCAAAATAGTCGAGGCCAACGAACGTGAACGGCCGGATGTACGGACTAAGTCTCGCTTCCGGAAGCGGCGCTTCGCGTGGACATGATGGTTTGGCCTTTGACCCTCTACACCACATGCAGAGCTTTGCTATATTCCGTACGAGCGCACGGAGACTGGGCGCACGTACAGAACCGCTGACGCACTTCGTTGATGACCGTTTCCCGATTTCCCTTCGTAGGAGGTATCGTCGATGGTACCAGTCGACAATCAGGTTCGTTAAGCGGTGTCCCTTCGGAAGAATTACAGGAAATTTCGTATCGTATGGCACGAAGATTGCCCCAGTGATACGCGTATCCATTCGAATCCCTCCACATTCGTCAATGAACGGCGATAGCTTGTAGATCCGGCTGGTGCGATCAATCCTTGACTGGGCGCCATCTTTTGATTTCTTGAGTATCATCCACTCTTCTGGAAACGAAGATCGTTGAGTCAGCCGCCAAAGAGCACTCTCGGCCCGTGCAAGTTGTTCTCTGCTAGGGTGGGAGGTCGATCTCTGTTGTTTCGTTCGCTTCCGTCGACAGTTATCCACGAAGCGGAATGAATTTTCAACTGTTCGCCAGAGTCTCTCATACTTAGAAAAGCGATTCAAGTCGATGATCTCCTCTTGCAGATCGTTCAAATGGACCAGGCAAAGGTCGAATTTCCTCTTCGGTGATTTCTGGGTCTGCTTGTCGCGGCCACAGAGCCTCTGGGCATCTCGGGAACTCCGGTCCTTTGAACCATCGACCGTCGGGCTTCAAGTTTGGTTTGTTGCGCCATTTTGTACCGTCATCTGCAGAGTTGAGCCCCGATGGTACGTGCTTCGCTACTCCTCCAGGATTGGATTTGGTCAGGAATACCTGAAATTCTACAAGCAACGAACTGTCTGTAGCGGCGATGATCGGAATGTATCCAGGAAAGCACGGTTTTGGAATCTGTCCAGAATACTTTACGTTTAATTGGAAGGCTGTGGCCACTGCATAACGTTTTCATAAGCCTGCACCCTATCGGTGCCGCTTGGAGTTCGAGTCTCGGGATCGAGAGAGTTTTTAACGGCGCTACCTTGGCCTTGGCAGATACGAGAGCACTATGGAATTCACCATCGATAACGGCTCGAAAGTAAGCGACGCACGCATATGCTGTTTCGCTGCCATCTACAAAAACGTGTAGCTGAAGGTCTTCGATAGCTTCTGACGATACGCCCGGGAAATACGCGCGTGGTACTTGAATGATTCCTAACTCCTTAAAAATTCCAGCCCAATCCCGCCATCGTCCCATAATTGCGCCCTCCACTTCATCGTCCCAACCGGCCTTCGTACGCCAGATATCCTGAATAATTACACGTCCATGAATCAGAAAATGAGAGAGAAGGCCTAATGGGTCGAACTGGCTCATTACGTAGCGCAAAATACTTCGCTTCGTAGAGATAACTGCTTCCACGGCAACATTACTGGAAAACACGAACACATCTTCTTCTGCATTCCATTGCATTCCAAGCACTCGCTCTACTGGGGTGATGTTCCGTCGCTCCAACAATCTTCGTTGCTGAGAAATCAGCTTCCCCGACCCGTCGGAGCACTTCGGATGAGTTGGACAACCAGTTTCGGATGATGAAGCCGCCTTGTCTATGCACTAGTTTCACCTCATCTACGACCTGGCAAGCTTCTTCCTCGCTGTCGAAACTCTGCAAATAGTCGTCGACGTAGTGGCGACGTTGGATTGCTTCTGCTGCTCTAGGATACTTCTCTGCGTGTTCGGCGGCATTCAGATTCTTGACGAATTGTGCCGAGCATGGTGAGCACGTCGATCCGAAAGTTGCCACGTCGATTACGAAAGTTCGCACTCCTTCACCCGTTTCTCCGAACCAGACAAATAACTGGTTGAAACGATCCTCTCGTCGCATCTTAAGTTGATGGAACATTTCCTTTATGTCTCCTACAACTGCAATCCTCCGTTCTCGAAAGCCATATAGAACTTCTGGTAGGGGTACTACTAGATCTGGTCCTTTCAGCAGCATACTGTTGAGGGAGACTCCGTCCACAGTAGCTGCTGCGTCCCACACTATGCGGATCTTATTTGGTTTGTTCGGGTTTTGTACGACGCCAACCGGAAGATACCATATCCGACGTTGATCAGCTGATTGTAGTTCATCCTCCATTGCTTCGTGGATGTATCCTTTCTCTTGATATTTCACTATCTGCTGTTTCACACTTTTCATCACCTCCGGATTTCTTTTCAATCGTCGCTCTAAGCATTGTAGCCGTCGGAACGCCATCCCGTAGCTTTCAGGAAATTCTACATAATCGTAGCGCCATAGCAGGCCGGTTTCAAATCCATTTTCGGTCCGCTTTGTTGTACTCTCGAGTATAGATCTAGCCCGCTTGTCGTCCTCGGACTCGGGGCTCCGGTCCACCGACACCCCTGTATTTTCGACCGTAAAATACTCCTTCACTAGCTCGTGTAGGTTATTCTCCTTGTCGCATCCACAGATATGAAGATTGTAGCTGGGATATGTGGTTCCTTTTGGCACCGCTCCGTAGATCGCCCAACCGAGGCGAGTTTTGGCAGCAATTGGTTCACCTAGTTGACCCTCTCTTATTTGCTGGGTAGCGGTAAGATGAGTATGCTTCGCACCGATCAGTATACCTGGCGATTTGGATTCGAAATCTTTTATCGGTAGTTTCCTGAGGTGCCCATAACGTTCGCTAAGCTCCTTGTACCGCAGCGTCTGCTTTGGTAACGCCAGTGATTCCACAGTCCTTACATCGTCGAGCGCGTATCGCTTCTTTCCTCCAGCTCCCGCAATCTCGATTTCCACTTGCATGGAGTCTTCTTCTTCCCGAGTGATGTTGCCCGTCCAGGTCAGGCATAGACGTTTCCTTGCTCCTGCAACCTGTAGTGCATCGGCGAGGCTCTTCTCCATTAGCGTAACGGACGATCCCTCATCGATGAATGCCAGCGTATTGATAATCTGTTCCTTGTTGAAGAGCTTAACCGGTAGGATGCGAAATAATGTAGAGCTCGCAGTACGATGAGCGTTAACACCTTCATTCTGGGTTTCTGGTTGCGGATCACTGGCTCGTAGTGGTGTTTGCCTTGGTACGAGGGGTGGGTTCACTGGAGTACCATGCAAGAGTGGATGATGTCGAATTTGACAACCTTGTACATTGCAGCGCACTTGAGACCGACATGGTTTCCTACCGTGTTTCCCGAGACACATTCGGCACAGGTAATGGGTATGCACAGCTTTCCAGCGATCTTCTCGATTCATCTTCTCGAAGACTTCACAGTTCTTCACTCGATGATCCGGATTCTCACAGATGAGACAGGAAATAGACGCGACAGCTTTCGGCGACTCCGATTTAGGTTTCGGTGAATCCGTTGCACTTGTTGATGCTAGATGAGCGTTGACGAAACTTTTCACCTTCTCCTCTTTCTTTAGCTTCGTCCCTTTGGAATCCATAGATAGAGACACCTCTGCCGCTGCTGATACCAAGTTCGACATATATCTACCGAACACGCGCAAGTCGACCACCTGAAACTGCCGTTTAAATGTTACCCACTCCAGTTTGAGGTGAGCCGGTAACTTGTCTACTAGCTCCTGCAGTAGCACTGGGTTTGAAAGGTGTGAAACTTGACCAGCAGCTTCCAAATGGTCGCAGAAGTTCTGCACTGTTATGCCAAAGGCTATGAGCGTTTGCAGGTTTTCCGCCTTTGGTGCAGGAACTTCTCGAATCTTCGAAAGCAGGGCGTAAATTATCTGCTCCGGTCGCCCATATAGAATCTGCAACGTCTGCATCACTTGCGGCACTGATGCGGGGAGCAGAAGTCGGCTGCGAACTGATTCCAAAGCGACGCCCTTCAAGCACCTTTGAAGGCGTCCAAGGTTCTCCACATCACTATACCCACAGGCTTCTGTGGATGTGTTGAAGGCACTAAAAAACATTGGCCATTCCTCCGAGATTCCGCTGAATATTGGCAGGTCCCTAGGCATCACATGTCTCGCCGCCAGTTGACGAGGTGTGGGCGCATTTGCTTCACGATTCACTACCGGCACTTGATTATTCGAAAGCGTTGATGGTTGATTCAGTAGAGGCACTTGCGATACGTTGGCATTCATAATTGGTAACGAGTGGCTAACGGGGTACACGTGAGAGTATTGTTGGGGAGGATTTGAAGGCAATATCAAAGGTACATAGGATTGGTTTACATTCATTGGGTTTCCTGACAAATTGCATTGGCTTACACTAGTATTGGTATATTGCAGGTAGGGGACTGAACCTAACGAAACTATACTTCCTACGCTATTCGTTACCTGATACGGTTGGCTTACGTTCTCCCCTGTGGCGGGGTAACCTCCAAGCTGACCCACTGAACTGATTGTTGACGGTAAACATTGCGTAGGATGGGTGTAGCCCGATGCCAAATTGATCCAATTTTTCTTCGTGGTCGGTGTCGATGAATCCAGCTGGAATGATCCGCCTCCGGCCTGGAAGTCGTATATGTAGCCCGACGTTTGACCCAATACCTGCGACGAATGGCCGTAGTTCGATTCTTTCGAAGAGATACCAGCGGGTGCTGACGATTGGATGATGGTTTTCGGCCCATAACCAGGAGCGAGGGTTGCGGGCGGCATCGACGAAAAAGTTGACATAGGCATGGCCATTTGGGTACTTCCAGCAGCAGAAAACTGTGACATCAATTCGGAGTTGGTCGTAGGAATCGTCATTGTGCTAGCTGATGCAATTATTTGCTGATTTGTGCACGCAGTGACCTGATTCAACCGACTCATCCACTCTGCAGTACGGCCGATGTTTTCCGTTTCTCCGCTTGTAGTACCGGCGCCATCACGTGTGTCATTCAAAATGTCGTACTGTGCCTTCAACATCTCCTTCTCCAGTTGCAGTTTCTTCCGTGCGAGCTGATTCGAGTGATCCAGCTCGATTTCCTTAAGCAGATGTGCCTTTTGCTCCTCCAGCAGTTTTAAGTTGAGACGGGTGCGTTCGCTGATCGGGTTACTTCCTCCGATGACATTCCCATTGGAATTATTCTCCGGTATGTTCTCACCTTCCGAGTGGCCTGCGCTAACGCACTGGTTGCACTTCCAGACTTCGTCTATTTTTTCCTCATCGTATCCAGCACATCCGTAGTGGAACCACTTGTTGCACACTTCACACATGACCATATTATCGATGTTGTTGGCCTGGTCGCACAACACGCAATCGAATCGGCTGGTCTCTGGCATCCTGTTGCCCTTATTCCAACGTAATAACCTCAATTCTTTGAGTTTTGTTGAGGGAATTTTTCGGAAGCTCTTTGCAGCACGCAGGGGTTAGATGTATGGCGAGCTCAAAGCTATATTTATGGGAAAAATTGTTATAAAGGGCGTTTTACAAATAATACAACTTACAATTGGTCTTCTCGTACAAATTCAATTATTCTCCTCGTATAAACTTTAATTGGTCTCCTCGTGTAAACTTTAATGTGGTATGCAACTAAATTAATCCAGAAAAACTAGCGGAAATAATAATGCCTTGCTGTCAAATAGGTTTCAATAGGCCTGTCAAGAAGTGATGTAGCTAAGTTGCGCACGGTTGGATGAAGTCAGTCGACAGTGGCGAAGGTTACACCCAACAGGGAAAAGGAACCCCCGTAGAGAAAGCACTACCCTTTCTTGGGGGGGGGGAGTGGTGTTATATGGGGGAAACACACATATGTGGCGCGAACTTTTCTGTAATGGGTACGATGTTGGCTGGACTTACCTTCGCGCGAAAAAAAAAAAATATTGTTATTATGTAGGTCTTTCTCGGGTGCAAGCACTACTTGTTTGTGCTGGGAATGTTCGAGGGTGGTGGGCGCACGGGCGCGGTAGTTAATTTTATTTAAAAATTTTTTTTGTATGTTAGGTAGATTTATTAATTTGTGTTATTGTTAATTTATTTGTTGTTTTTTTTTTGGGTTTGTTGTTAATTGTTAGTAGTTTGTTGGTTTTTTTTTGGTAATATATGTATTAATTGAATTAGGACGGGCTGAAAGTGTAAGTAAATGTGTATTTTAAAGTCAAAATTAGTTGAAAAGCAAATATAATAAAAAATAAGGTAATTTTTATATACTGAGTGGGTGGGTAAGTTGGTGGGGGGTGGTCACAGGGGACTAATCTTGTGGGCAGGTCCACGAAGCGGGCCTTTTTCTTTTGTACCTTTTTACTCGGCAGAAGAATATCCGGAAGGGTGAAAGTTACGGACGGAAGAATCGCGAGATAAAGAGCGCGCCCAAGCCAGCAAAAACGAGTCCGCCATCGCTGCTAGATAGTCGGTCCCACGCTGGGTACCCGCTATTGTTATTGCCGTCATCAATACGCCGTAGTTCACCACCGCCTTCCACCGATCG
Organism: Aedes koreicus; assembly: GCA_024533555.2. Taxonomy (NCBI): domain Eukaryota; kingdom Metazoa; phylum Arthropoda; class Insecta; order Diptera; family Culicidae; genus Aedes; species Aedes koreicus. The sequence continues at coordinate 159,470 of JAHHFK020003055.1, forward strand.
TCGACTTACCGCCATTCACCGGCACGCCGCTTGCAAGCAAGACAGCGAGCCAGACGGAGAACTAGGCCGACCAGTAGTTCCCAACCATTCCCGACATCGAAGCAATCACCTGCATGTGCTTCCCGCCATCGAAGCCATCACCTGCATGTGTTTCCAGTCAGGAAATAACCATCTAATTGTGATACCAGCCGCCGCTTCTACGGCCAACACCACCAGGATCGCGATCCGCTAGAGCCCAGATACGCCCAGACACGCAAGTACCCCTGCATGACGTCATGAGTAAATATAGGAAAATTGTAATTAAAACTTGCCTCTGTAGCCATTTGTTCAGAGAACATAGCCCTGATAATTAGCATTTCCACTTCTTCCTCGGTTTTCCGCGCTTTTGGGTTCGAAAAGGAACCATCCAACTTCCTCTTTCGCATTTGCCTTGCATTTATAATATTTGAGCATCTCTGGTGTTAAACATTGCTGTATTATTATCGTTTGTGGTACACGTGTGAAGCCGGTGGGTGGGTAGTTCATTTCAAGTCGCTCCCGCTCAGGGTGAGTGCCTCCAAACTTGTCAGTGGGTGAGAGACAAGCCGATAAGCGACCCTAAGATTAACGTAACCCTTAGCTAGCAGGTAACACGTCAAAAGATACGTGTTTGTTAACAATAACGGTGTTCGTACTCGTAGTAACAAACGTCAGATGGGCCTTATTCAAATAATGCCCATAAGGTGTTGCATACTGTCAGATGCTAATAAATAGGATAGAATTGCCAGGTCCCTGTGCTGTAACGATAACCATGTTGAGTGGACTTGGTTTTTAGCCCAAAGTATCGAACTCCCACCTCGTCGGCCGCAAGCGAATTGTGACAATCGAAGGTTTCCAATCCAGTGAGTTTTTGGCCTTCTATCACGTTGCTCCTTTTAACACTGAACCGCAACATTTTTATCGCATCCTCTGTTCATGTGGTTTCCACTAACAATCACTGGTGGAATATCTAACAAAACTGTAAAAAAAATATCTACCATTTTCTGGTTTGATAATAGCCATTTTTTGCGTTTTTTTAGTCAGCTGTCAAATGTTTTCTTTAAGCAGACCCGGTAAATCTTTTATCTGTTTGGATCAGCTTTAACTGAAAGTGATTATATTTAGTGTTTTTCATTTTTCGATTATATGCATCCCTACAATACACAGTTTCTTCTCCTAAAAAAATCTTCAGGCTACGTACATATTAATCATAGGTTATATATGTGTTCTGGGATTACATTTTTAGCTAAGTAGGAAATTTTATGTTAATTTAATAACCCGTTTCCTATACAACCTATATTATTTGATACAGCTTTTCTTGATATTAATATACAGTCAGTCGCAAAATTGAGTGCACACCTATAGTTTCATTAGTAATGTAACGTTTTTCAAGGATTAAAAGAAATTAAATGACATCAATCATAGTTTAACAATAACTTTATTTCTCTTCCATATGATTGGTGGGCAAAAAAAAAACCATAACAAATGAATCATACAAAAAAATTAAAAAAAAAAAAACATCAATTCTCACCTGGCAAAATTGAGTGCACAGTCAACTTTTTATTAATAAAAACAAGTTTAAATGCCCGTAGACATAAAAAAAAACAAATTATTTAATATTTGGTGTGTCCTCCCTTGGCCTCCAGCACGGCTTGTAAGCGACGCGGCATCGACTCCACTAGCTTCTTAGTCACCGATGATGGAATATTCTCCCAAATGTTCTGAATCGCCGATTTGAGATCCTTCTTATTTGTTGGGTTAACATTTTTTAGTCGATTCTTAACCTCACACCACAAATGCTCAATAGGATTTAAATCAGGTGATTGGGGAGGAGTTTTGAGTTGTTTCGGGACATTATAGAGCAACCACTCACGTACTACGTAGGAGGTATGCTTGGGATCATTATCTTGCTGGAAGTAATAAACCCGTGGTAATCCCAATTTTTGCACCGAAGGTTGAAGATTTCGTTTCAGGATGTTGAGATAACCCATTTAACCATGGTCGTTTCTATAAACTCCATAGTGCCGGTTCCACTAGCCGCCATCGAGCCCCACATCATTACGCTTCCTCCTCCATGCTTAACGGTTGGGCACAAATTTTGTGATTGCTGCTCCGATCTTGGCTTTCTCCACACCATTTGCCTTCCATCCGATCCAAACAAGTTCACTTTCGTTTCATCGATGAAAATTACTGTGTTCCAGAAATCCGGGGGTTTGTCCACATGTTCTTTTGCAAATTCCAGCCGCTTTTTGATGTTTCTTTTGAGAGAAGTGGTTTTTTCCTAGCAACTCGGCCATGCAAATTATGTCTGTGCGCCGCGCGTCTGATGGTATCGGCACTAACGGGTCTTTTAATGTTGTCAGCAACCTCCACAGCCAATTTCGGAATGCTTGTTCTAGGATTTTTTCGTAATGTTCTCACAATTTGCCGTTCATCTCCAGGTGTTAGAATACGCTTTCGCCCTCTACCAGCAAGATTTTTCACAGTCCCTTCGCATTCACTTTTTGATAATTTTGAATATGGGTGGTGTTTTTTGTTTTTTTTTTTTTACATGTATCTAGTTTTCTCTGGAAATAATATGTACGACATCTGATATCATGTAATAAAGATTGTAGTCTGGATGAGGTATAAACGAATTTAATAAATCCTGTAATTCAATGCACTTCTTTGACAAAATTAATTATAATTAGAACAAACAGTTTCCAACACGAGTTGATTTTGTATTAATGACGTATGACGTTTGTATTACCACGATGACGTCTTGCTTGTAGCGGAACCGACTCCGCTGTTGTTATCGTGAAATAACAAGCGATGGTTACACACAGACGATTACTCGTCATAACATAGCAATTCGACTCTTCTTGTTGGGTTGGTGATTTCAATCACTGGTTTTAAAAATGCCTGACAATGTTTTCTTTTTGCACCTTGACAGCAGACAAACATTGATGGACAACTCAAACGACACGCTCATCCACGCGCACAGCCTACTTTGTTCTAGCTTTAGATCCCGACCTAAAATTATCCTGCAATTTTTTATCCTGCATGATCCTGCATAGCATTTTTATTATGTCTTTTAAATATTTTACAATCCCCTTCTTTTATTTTATGTTTCTTTTGTAATTACAGTAATTTGTATGGTGATGATTGATTGAAAATACAAGAAATTCCACTGCATGCAATTGATCGACTTCATTGTACTTCAATGTTTAGTTTTTCTTCGTTAGCACTCGTACCACCATGTTTGTTCTAGGTATCGCGTAGTATTGAGTAAAATCATATCCTGTTAGGAATCTTTGAGTTTATCTGCCTCCTTTTCCACTTTTATGCTGTGTTTTTTGGATTTATTTTGACCTACAAAGTAGAGCATAATTTGTTAGAAGAAGTTGGCTATCATTTTCTCAAAGAAAGTACCTTGCAACCGTTTGATGACAGCCGCCATAGGTAGCTCAACCATTATACAAAGCAAAATCGCAGTGACGTATGAAATCACATAACTTAATGCGAATGCTTGCAACTGAAAATTTGAATTCATGTTAGAATTTTTCAAAATAAATACTGTCATTCATCACTTACATAATTAGAAACATTGAGTATAAATCCATAGTCCTTGGCATCCGTAAAAATGTACCTGATAGCATTGAACTGCGTTAAATAGACGCTAAACGATAGTCTTCCAATTGCCAGCATAGTTCGATGACGCATTATAGCTGGAACCTTACCGCTTCCTTCCGTTGCTCCGTATAGCAGTGCCACACCACACATGATACCGAAGAAATTCCGATGGGCGGATGCGTAAAATGCCATCCAAAGTGATGGCTCCGTCGATTTCAGGTAGTAGAACAAGGTGGCTGGTGCTGATAGGAGCAGAACCATGAGGGGTGCTAAACGTTTTAAAACTTGATATATCCGGTGGTTTTTCAAATACTGCGGGTCCTTCTGGTAACGATGATAGGCAATACCTGCGATGATACCAGAGAAATAACTGCACGTGTGCGGATGCGATAGGATATAATCACGTTTAACCCACTCGTAGAAAAACAGCATGAACCGGAGGTGTCTGAAATGATCAATTTCAAATTTTTCATTGACAGTAAACTCGAAGCTTTATACATAAACGCACTCACTTGAAATTGAGCAAAATGACTCCTACAAAGTTAAACACATAATTGTTGATTATCGGAACAACTATCGAAATCGTCATCATTCCATAAATAAGTGCTTTAATGGACCGTGGAAAACGCCAGAGGAACATCATAAGGATCATTCCAATACAGAAAAACTGAAAATCAGCAGCCAGGTACCATGTTTGCTGCATGCACTGAAAAACATCTTGTGGTTAATATTCTCCCATAAGATTTCCTTATTTCAATCCATCAACTTACGCCCTTATCAAATTTGTAATAATTATTGATGAATAGAAAGTTTGACCATCCATTCTCCTTGCAAAGCTGCATTTCCACACCAACCAGCGAATGGCCGGTGGCACCATATCCCATCCGATCGAACCACGAAACCTGGTAAAGCCACATGATGAAGTACAGAGGGAACAGTCTCATATACCGATTTATCACGCCCATAAAAAAATACTGCCACCGGAACCTTGGACCGGATTCCAAAAAGTCCAGGAAATGAACCGCGAGCAATACTCCCCCAACGGTGAAGAACGTATGCACCAAAAATGGGAACACTGCCGAAGCCATTCGCAGCAGGGGATTTTTGAAGAGCATTTCTAGTGCCTCCGGATTCTGCATCGGACTAGCTCCGAACGCCATTAGCACATGAAGGGCGGTGATGAAGAACACCGAAATGACACGAACCGATTCCAGGAAGGCAAAGTCACGCTGTAGTTTGGTGTGAGGCGTGACAAACAATCGACGTATACTTCGGTTCAGTGAAAACTCCATCCAGACGTCATTTTCCGTCACTATTTGATTATTGTTCTGGTTTCGAGTGATAATATTATCTCGGTAGGTGGCGCGAATAACGAGAACGACTACGGAAATGAAGAGCGCGGCAAAAAGCAGGTGAAACGGAGTCATTGGTCTATTCAGATCTTTGGAGGACATGCAGTGCTCTAGAAGAGAATATCCGGATAGATTGTAGTCCCGGTGGAGCTGGTAGTTGAAGCAGATGTTGGTCAAACGGCTATAGTTACGTTTGAAATGATCCATGCCTGGGATGTAGCTAGAGTCATAGGTGTGCTGAGTTAAGAGATTCGTGGTTTTTAGTTATGAATTACTGTTCAAACAAATTATACAAATTTACTTACAGGATCATCAACCGATATTTTTTCGTGGTCATATCGCATCTGTTGCTCTGTTGATAGACTGCTCACCAATGTTTCACAGCTTGTCACGCAAAATCCTCGATCCAGCACGTACCGTTGGAAATCGGTGTCTTCGATTGAATGTTTCTGAAAGCGACGAATAAATATACGAATTAAAGACGATGAAATTCAAACAAGTCTTGATTAACTTGCACCTGAATTAAATTCCAACTTTCCGAAGAACTGTCCGGTTTGATCAAGGTCCTTGCAACGCAGTAAACGTTGTTCCGATCTCCACTGAGGCATTTGAACTTATCTTCGTAGTGGAAAACAGGAGGCATGCGATTGTAGTCTGATGCTGAAATTTGCGAAAAGAATGGAAAATTTAAACAAACAGCGAAATTCTTATTTCAACAGATGATACGAGATCAATACCAAGCGATTACAAAACTGAGTTGTTGCTGATACATCTGGATTTTTAATTTAAGCTCAGATGAACGTCACTGAAATCCACAAATCATCTTGGAATAGAATTTTTGAAGTATTAAATCTAAGCAACTAGTACAAGTCAGTTACCAATTAACCATCAATCTGAACGATCGACTATTTTAAAACAAAAAAGTCTATAGAATTGGTCCCAATTACTGAAACAGTTTTTCTTTATTTCAGTGTAGAAGTGTCTCTACACATATTATTACCATCTGGTGCCTGGTTTCTGAAAAATTTATTTGTTTAGAATGTTTGCCTATGCTGTAAAAGTTTGAGATCAATGAGTAGTGCAAGGAGGAAAAATGTTCTACCAGACATTGTCACATATTGACGGCTACAAAGAAAGAAGAAATATAATAACTTTACAGAGATGCAGGGAGTCAGGCACAGTCGATATCAAGAAAAAACCTGGTCGTTCTAGCAGTGTTTGAACTCCAAAGTTGGGGAAAATGGTACTTCAACGAATTCGCCGAAATCCTTGCCAATCAGCAAATAAAATAGACAATGAACTCAACGTATCCCGTAAAACAATCAGAATTGTAGAATTAAGATTCAAAACATACAAAAATGCAAAAGACACAGACTTACGGAAGTAAACAATAAGAATAGGGTCATTGGATGACGGAAAGTCCTCGGCTACACGGTGATTCGTTGATTATTTTTTCAGATGAGACAAACTTCGTGTTACAACAAAATCTACATCCCGAGGGGCACGCAAACACTGTGCGGAGTGCGTAGTACTCAAAATGCTCTTGGACTTCTTTATACTCAACAAAAAATTAAAAGTACGTGGACAATATTTCTAGTACTCAAAAGCTATTTATGAGGATTTATAGAACTAACAAGTATTTCTAGATTCTGCAAAATGTTGAAAACAGTATTTAAAGTACTCCGACTTATTAAATGTGTACTTAAAGTATTCGATAGAATTAGAAGAGTGTTTAAAGTACTCAAAAGTATTTTACTGAGCAATGAAAGTACTTAAAAAATGGATGATTTATAGGTTGGATTAATTATCACTTCACAATTTTTGAGACTAAAATTCACAAACAAAGCAAAACAAACAACGCTTAAATTGCTAACAAATGGATGTTCCAGTGGAGCAAACGATTCTTGAAAATTTCAGGCCTGAAGTCCTAATAGTATTTGAGATTTCTGCTCAGAACACTTCTAAGTGATAGGGACTTGATCCCGTATGTCCTTAAAGAACTGAAATATCATTAAAATGTATCAAACTACCAACAAAAACATAAACTAACAGGAACAAATTTGCATTATTTCACATGTTATGTCTGTTATTTATTTTTGGGCAATAATGGTACTTAAATTTGTAGTACATTATTTGTAAAATTTGTCATAGGCAGATAGATAGCTGTCAGACATCATAGCTGTCAAAACATCTTGTCGACGTTTGCCTCACGCCACAAAACCTTTACTCGATGTTTTGACATTTTATTTGATTCAAGCGTTGTACAAAATCTTATGAGAGGAAGTTAGAATTTCTGGCATTTGGATATGGTTAAGAAGTAGAGTGATTACATGATACGTAAATCAATCTTACATATTGTTTTTCATTCCCCTGAAAGTTTGATGACAATCGGTTCTGGGACTTACTATCAAAAAGTTTATCAAAAAGTCCCCAAAATTTATTCAAGAAATTAAAAAGACAAGATTTCACATCAAATCGATTCTGTCTCCATTGACTGCAACGTTCTTATGCCAGCGCTTGATCCAATCCTTGAAACTTTTTTAATATTGCGGTATAGCCATCAGAGCCATCTTCGATTTTTCCATGATCTCGCGTGCTAAAACGCGTTCCGGGGAGTGGTTTCTTCCCAAGTAACCACAAGCATTATATTATTGCACTTACTCAACCCAAAATCAACATCATTAATGCGTAATCTTCATTAATTCAACAGTTGTCAAGTAATGAAGCGTTAGATTAGCTTTAAGAATGTAGTGATGCATTACCAATGCAATAATGCCACTTTAGCAATGTTTTATGGCATAACAAAAGATATAGCATTAGTTCGATCTTAGTGCGGCCCTTTTCATCATTGATCCAACTTCAATGATGCCCTAGACGTAATGCATATGCCCTATATATGCATGCTATTTTAGCCTCGTGGTTACTTGGGTTGAGTCTACCGAGTAGGAAAAAGTCGCAGGGAGCCAAATCAGGTGAATTCGGTGGTGGCTGAATGGTATTTGTTTCGTTTTTAGCCAAATGTTCACGGATAACGATGGCATTATGATCCACGAATTGTTTGCTCACAAATCCGGTCTTTTTTTGGCGTATACTACACGCAAAAAAAAACCGCAGTAGAAACTACCATTTCGAGGGTTAAATTAGGCGCAAACACCAACAATTTTCACCTGACTATAAATGCGTTTGATTTTACCATGTCTGCGATTAGATCAACCATGGTGCGGTTGATATCAATATGAGGTCAGTCAAATATATCACAAATGTTGAAGTTTTTACCATAAACGTAGTAAATATGACTGAAATTTCATGGTAGTTTTGAAAATAGGCATAGTCGGGTAAAATGGTAGTTTTTACTACAAGATTTTTTTCTGTGTATAAATACTCCTTGTTGGCGATCTGGCCTTGTGGGAGGAATTCATGATACACATCACCCTTGTATTCGATGTAAACTGAGAGTATCGTTGCCAAAACAGTTTTCTAACATTCTCTATGACGTCGCACCGTTGAAAACGTTTTTAACGCAAGATTCAATACAATCCCTAGCAGCACACTAGTTGAAAATCTCTTAAAGTAACTGCAATTGGACTCAATTATGTTACACTAAAGTTGCTGCAACCAATAATGACGATTTTGTGTCGCTTGGGACCTCGATGTTGCAAATTGGGTTCCATTTTGAAAATTCTATAAAAACGAAAGCATACTGAATCGCAGATGTACTCAATACGGCGTAGCTTTTACAAATGTTAAGCTATCAAGCTTTAAATTTCATAGAATATCAATGACAGATGTGAAAACCGAAAAAATAAACTCAAATCAGATGACTGAGAGCGCCACACGGTAGTGATTCCGGGAACTTTTTGATCAAGGTAGTATGCCATTTTATATGGCGTTCTACCACTTAGAAAGAGAGAACCAATTTACTATTGATCAATTGGCACTGGCATCGAAAGCTGTTGGATGGATTTAGAACACTGATTTGACAAAGGAAACAGTGAAGGCAAAACGTGCTAGAGATGCGCAGAAAGGCCGAACAAATATCTCACTGAACACAACCAGCACTTTTTTGACGTAGGACTTACGTCTTTTTTTTCTCTTTCTGCATAGGGGCGCCGTTCTAATTTTTTTAAATCGAAAGCGTTACGCGGGTTTGGAGATTTTAAACGATAACAACTCCTCTCTGGCCCACAGAAATTTTATGATATGTGTTTCTTTCGAAAGGTAGAACATTAAAGCTGAATCCCTGATGCTAACTTAATTCATTACATTTGTTTAAACTAATTAAAAAGTACATAAAAGAAAAATATCTAAACGCACAAAGCTATTGGTCGAAAATGACATCATATTTGCGCCACGCTCTGATTGGTTCATACTGCCACAGCTCCCGTGCCAGTGATTATCGAACATGTGGGGACGACGGACCAATCATCACTTCTCGCTGTGCATCCGTATGCGACTGACGTGTTGGCCGAGCACGTTGGTAGAAAACGCCGCTCGTGAAAGCAAGAAGACCAGAATCATCCACGTCACCTGCAGCTAGCCATCCGCAACAACGAGGAGCTGAACAAACTTTTCTCCAGTGTGACCATTCCACAGAGTGGTGTCCTGCAGCCCAAGAAGACTGAAGAAAATTTCAATCGCGAACCATGTTATCAACTAAAATCCGTCCTTTTCAGGACGACCAAATCAATTTTCCAACTAAAGAGTATGTTTGATTGAAATTTCTCTTGAGCGCATTGAAATGTTTATTACCACACACCGGCTCTACATGGCGTTGCTTAAACTGCCGCGCCCCGGAGAAAATGGCCAAATCAATCGCCCACATCATCTTCGTGGTCAAGTGGGTAGCGGCGTCGCCCGTCGTTCAAGCGGGTGCCATGAAGTTGAGGGTTCGATTCCTGCTCCAGCCAGTGGAACTTTTTGCAAAACGAAAATGTCCAAACTGGTCTACTTGGTGTTTGGTTAAGTTGTTCGTAATTCGCTCTACACCCAAAATAAGAAAGTAAGATTGTAATACAATTTCGCATGATTTTGTTCCATTCTCGCTATTGATCGTAACTTGGTTAAAAAATCTAACATTAGTTGTGGGCAAAAAAGCAACAGCAATTCGCAATGAAAAATTGAACGGGTGTGTGAGGTTGTGCGCAGTGATATTCAGTTGTTGAGTAAGAGATGAGTGTCCGAATGCCAGATGGCTCACAAAAATAAAATGTGCATATTACGAGTTAGAGATACGAACCACGACCGTCAGCGCGGCGGCTCTTGATGGCAACCATTCAGGCACTTTGATAAAGTAAGAGCAATGGAATAGAAACCCTACAGTTAGTTCATTTGGCGAAGAATTCAAGGTACAGCAATGAAGCAAATGGACATATTTTCCACCAAGCTATGTGCAACCTGTCGCTAACATACTTGCATGGCATTGTTTATTTCATAAAACGCTTTGTCGATTATCAGTGTGAACAAATATTGAACACTTGACGGCGGCAATACAACAGTGGCCAATAGCGTTGCGGCATGTTGTGATATCGTCTCATCAATATTGTATATTGATATGTTGGTGATGATTGAATAAGGATCCTACAGCGATAAATTTGTTTCGAGCTATTTTTGCTTGCCAGTCGCTTGCACACACTTGCATGGCTTCATTTGTACCATAAAACGCTTTGTGGATCAAAATGGGCAAAATTGCTTTTTCTGAATCATGCGGATTTCTCAAGATATGATTGCAAAACTACAATTGCATTGCCACCTTTTCAACTTTTGGGTGTATGTTCATTGTTCAGTCTGTACAATCTCGAGTTGAAGACGGTGTAAATGTCTATTTTTATCGTAGTATCACGTGTCGCCAAACACTCAGGCTGTCCTGCAGCCCAAGAAAACTGATAAGAACGTTTCAATCGCGAACTATGTTCCCTCCGTAAACACGGGATCCATTTCACACTTACAAGCACGTTGGACATTTCAGCGCCAACATTTGATTAGGGAAAATCTGCTTTTGTAAACAAACACTTTATCTGCTAATTTATCGGAAATTGAATACAATTCCTTGAAATTGAATACATCAGCGGATAGAAATAAAGCTCCTCTTCCTTAAAGAGAGCTTAATTTGTATTTGTGACCTTTTGTTCAAGAGCAAATGACTACGAAAACCATTGTTTACAAAAGCAGATTCGCCCTAATCTCATGTTGGCATCTCATGTTTCACAAACAAAATATCATTAACAGTCAATTAGAGCAGTTTCTATAAATTTTCGTGGATAACCAATAGCGGAAGAAGAACCGGAGCCTCACACACCAATAGCATGGGGTTTCATGGTTCTTTAGACTGAATAAAATATAGTAGAAATTTATCAAACAAGCAGTCCTACGTCAACTTTGCAGTTATGTCACTGACATAACTCACCCTTTCGTTTTTTAACGAGAGTTGATAGAATGCTGACAGCATGAAATGACAACGTGATAGCGCTAAAGGATGGAAAATAATACTATATGCAGAAACTATACGAAACGTTAGGGCCGGTTCACAAACCACGTAGTCTTATTTCTGAAAATCTCAGAGCTAAAACTCCAAATCGCGACGATAAATAAAACACGTTGGCACGATCACGACGATGTGTACACGACGATGCTGACGAAGTTAGATTGCGTGGTACAGGACAATGAAACTTACGCCAAGGCAGACTTTAAACAGCTTCCTGGACAGGAATTTTATACGGCACCCGGACGGGGAAAGGTGGCAGATATTTTCAAGCACATTAAACTGTCAAAGTTTGCGAAGAAATATCTGGTGTGGGCCACCGTGTGGCAGGCCATCTGAAGAGCAACGTTTACATTGCGACCGGAACCATCAACCAGGAAATTTATTACGGAAAAAAGGCCATGGTAACCGAAACGGTCGCTATTTATTTGGATTTAGCTTTGACAAGTGAGATGACACTCGAACGATGCACGTTATCTGCGGCTGCGGAACCTTTATCATTTCTCGACGCCGATCATGCTCCATTTATAGTGGAAATCAACGTATCTAGATGTATCGATTTTGAAGATGTTTCTGATGAACCGATTTTTGATTTCTGCAGAGCAGATTTTGAAGGAATGCTAGATGCACTTTTTTGTACGGACTGGACCAATTTGGAATCCATATTAAATGTTGATGACGCTGTTGGTTGTTTCACTCGCATCATGCATTACCATTATCGCTGATTATGTCCCTCTGCGGTCTTAACCATAAGCCGGCTTGAGGGAATAAACGCCTGCGACATTTAAAGCGTATGAGATCAGGAGCACTTCGAAATACTGAGAATTGTTGTCACGAAAGGTTTGGAGAGGATATGGTTATATTGTTTAAGGTATACTGATGAGAGATGGAAGTTGGTAAGAGGGGGTTTGGGTGGGGGTCTGAATGGGATGGGTTGTTTTTTTGGGGGGTGTGAAGAGGTAGCAACAGAAGTAGCAAGCCATGATATTCACAGTATTTGTTAGAAGAGATAAATAAAGATATTCCTTGTTTTTTGTTCAATCTAAGCAGACGTGTTTCCTTGTACCCTCAAGAGGTTATGGGCCTGAGTTCATCAAGTCTGCATTCAAAACGGAAAATTTCTGACCAGTGAAGATTGAAAATGGAAAAAGTTGGAGTAAAGAAACTGAACGACGTGAATTATTCCGACTGGAAGTTTGAAGTGGAGCTGTTACTGGTCCGTGAGAAGCTATGGAAGTTCGTGGACCCTGGTGTTCGACCGACGGAGCGACCAACGACAGCGGCGGTTCCCGGTAATGAAGCGGATCTTGCTGAGTGGGACGATGGAGACAAACGGGCGAGGGCCACGATTGGGCTGCTTGTCGAGTCTACCCAGTACAGCCTCATCAAGAAAACAACGACCGCAAAACAAGCTTGGGAATCAATCCGTGGTGCTCACGAGAAGCAGGGGCGAACCAGCAAGACGACAATCCTCAGGAAAGTGATGCGGATGGAATACGTTGACAGTGAAGACGTTGGAGCGTACGTTGGCCGGATGGAAAATCATTTCGAGAAACTCGCGATCGCTGGTCAAGAGCTTGACAAAGATTTGAAGGTGAACATCGTGCTCAGCAGTCTACCGGATTCGTTCTCTACTCTGGTCACTGCTTTGGAAGGACGTCCGGATGCTGATCTGACGATGGAGTTCGTGCGAGGTAAGCTGGTAGATGAAGTTGCTGGGCGCAGAAGCTCAGGAGGAGTGGAATCAGCGTTGAGAACGGAGTTCAAGAAGAAGCCAGTTCTGTGCCATTTCTGTGAGAAGCCCTGGCACAAGCGCAAGGACTGCCGACAGTGGATGCAACAGCAGAAACCAGAAGAGCCGGTGAAAACTTTTTCGAAGCAAAGAAGCGTTCAAAAAGCGAAAGTAGCGGAAGAAAGTTGCGGTGAATTTGTATTTTCGTCAAGATCACAAGCGGTGAAGAACGAACATGGACCATCGCAGTGGATCATCGATTCTGGTGCATCGTGCCATATGTGCAGTGAAGAATCCAAGTTCCTGAACATTGATTCAAGCGTCGTCGTAGAAGTCACGTTGGCCGATGGGAAGCAGATACAATCGAAAGGTGTTGGAACGTGCCTACTGGAGACGGTGGATTCCAAAGGCGACAAGAAGACCCTGAAGCTAAGCGAAACCCTATTTATGCCCGATCTCGAAATCAATTTGATGTCAGTTTTGAAACTTACAAGCAAAAGAGGTAAGGTAGTTTTCGAAAACAACGAGTGCATCATCGAGAAAGGCGGATTGATTGCGGCAACAGCGACCGCGCGAAATGGTTTGTATTACGTGAACAGTGTCCACAAAGAAGCAAAAGCGATGAATGTGTGCCACCAACCGAATTATTTGCATGGTTGGCACCGGAAGTGGGGACATCGAGACAACGAAGCAATCCTCAAGCTGGAAAGGTTGAAGCTAGCCACCGGTATCACAATCCGTGACTGCGGTGCTGGAAGCGGTACGTGTGAATGCTGTATTGAAGGGAAGATGACGAGATTGCCGTTTCCCAAGAAGGCAAAACGGAGGTCGAAGGCAACGCTGGATCTGATCCACAGCGATGTATGCGGCCCGATGAATACTCAAACTCCTGGTGGATGCAGATATTTCCTGACGCTGATTGATGATTTCAGCAGATTCACGACGGTATTTTTCCTGAAGCAGAAGTCAGAGGTGGTCAGCTGTTTCAAGCAATTCGTTCGCGCAACGGAGAATCGTTTTGGAAGGAAACCGAAAATTCTGAGATCGGAAGGAGGAGAATTCAAGAGCCACGAGATGGCGATGTTTTGCAAAGCAGAAGGAATACAGCAACAATTTACGACGGCGTACACTCCCAGCCGAACGGAGTTGCTGAACGAAAAAATCGATCGTTGGTCGAGATGGCGCGGTGTATGGTACTGGATGCGAAGCTACCGTACAAGTTCTGGGCGGAGGCCGTGAATACGGCGAACTATTTGCAGAATCTACTTCCGACGGCTGCTGTGAATCAGACGCCATATGAATTGTGGTACGAAGAGAAACCAGATTTGAAACATCTAGAAGTTTTCGGGACCCCTGCCTACGTCCATATTCCTAAAGAGAGAAGAACGAAGCTGGACCCCAAAGCCGTGAAGATGATCTTGGTTGGATACTCGGATAGCCACAAAGGATACCGGCTGATTGATGCGAAGACACACAAGCTTGTAGTAAGTCGAGATGTACGATTCGTTCCAGATGTCACGGTATGCGTTGATGAAGATGAAGCGATCGTTGAGTACGAGTTCCTAGAGAATCAAAATCCTGCACGGAAGGTCCGTGATCCTGCCAACGATATCAAAGAAGAAAATCAAAGCGTTATTTCGGATGCGGATGAAGAATTTTTCGACATGGTGAGTGGAAACAACACCATTATGACGGATGATGAAAGTTTCGCAGAAGATTCTGGAGATTCTGTGGAACAGGAGGAGCAGGACGAAACAATTAATGATTCAAGAGATGTGAGACGGTCATTGAGGAACAACAAGGGGGTCCCCCCTCCACGTTATCCTGGAGCAGCTCTTGCGGCGCAGTCGCGAGATCCTCGAACCGTTGCTGAAGCTAAGAACAGTTCACACTGGGAAGAGTGGAAAGCTGCCATGGAAGAGGAAATGAACTCTCTGAGAAGCAATAAAACGTGGGTCATGGAGGACCTACCTGCTGATAAGCGCCCTGTAGGATGTAAGTGGATTTTTAAGCGGAAGGAGAATGACCAATGTGAAGTGGTGCGCTACAAAGCGCGCCTGGTAGCGCAAGGCTACACCCAGTAGTACGGATGTGACTACGACGAAGTATACGCCCCCGTTGCGAAGCAGGTAACCCTGAGAACACTGTTGGCTGTTGCTGGGAGGCGGAACATACTAGTGAAGTACGTGGACGTAAAGACAACGAGCCCCCTGGTTTTGAAACAAGTTCAGGAAAAGTTTGCTGCCTGAAGAAAAGCCTTTACGGACTCAAGCAATCGGCAAGGATGTGGAACAAGAAAATTGATACCGTTTTTTGCCGAATCGGATTCAAACCCTCAAATGCAGATCCGTGCTTGTACGTACGGTAGAAGGAAGGTAAATATAGCTATATTCTATTGTATGTGGACGACATGCTGGTGATCACTCCGAGTCAGGAGGAGTATAGCGAGGTAATATCGTATCTGGAGGAAAATTTCTCCCTGACGATCCTGGGCGATGCGAAGCACTTTCTTGGGATCCAAGATGAACGCACAACTACAGGATTTTCATTGAGCCAGAAAACGTACATCAAGAAGCTAGGGAGTCGTTTCGGATTGGAGGATGCAAAACCTGCAAACGTACCGATGGAGCCAGGCTTCATTCAGCAGAAGGAGGAGAGCGAGCTACTACCTTCGAACGACAAGTATCATAGTATGATCGGCGGTCTGCTGTATGTTGCAGTGAACACTCGGCCGGTGAGTTGTCCAACAGCTGAAGATTAGAACGAAGCAAAACGAACATTACGGTACTTGAATACGACGTCCAACCTGAAGCTACAACTGCATTGCGATGGTGATGAACTGACTGGTTTCGCGGATGCAGATGCGGATGCGGATCCAACTTGGCGGAGCACCAATTGCATGGGGCAGCGCGGAAGCAATCATGCGTGGCTCTTTCTAGCACGGAAGCGGAATATATTTATCTGGGGGAAAGTGGGCAGGAACTACTATGGATATTGAAGCTTTTCAAGTCAATTGGCGAAGAGGTGAAGTATCCGGTGGTCATTGGAGAAGACAACCAAAGTTGTATCAAGCAGCTGAAGCAAGATTCTGTCCAGCAACGCACGAAACATGTGAATACCAATACTCGATACCACTTTATTAAGGACCTTTATCGAAACGGATCTATTGACGTAGTCTACATTCCTACTAACGAGATGGTGGCTGATATCCTAACCAAGCCACTGGGACGTATGAAGCTGGAATATTTTCGGAATAAGCTTGGACTTCAAGTTGAGGAGAAGTGGAGAGGTAGCAACAGAAGTAGCAAGCCATGATATTCACAGTATTTGTTAGAAGAGATAAATAAAGATATTCCTTGTTATTTGTTCAACCTAAGCAGACGTGTTTCCTTGTACCCTCAAGATGCCTCCTGTAAGAACAACATTTCTTTGGATCAACATGGTTTTTATCCCAAGAGAGCAACATCTACGAATCTCGTCCAAATTTTTTTTTTGTGGGTGGGGTGGATGGGTTTGGGGACGCGGGGGGGGTGTGTATTATTTTGCCCTAAATTTGTTTTTGTTGGTGTTGTGAGTGTGTTTTTGTGTGTGGAAGTTGTAGGAATATTTTTTTCTTATTCTTGGTGGGGCGGGTGATGTCGTTATTAACAGAAAGGGGATGTTTTGGTTGGAAGTGAAAAAAATTCTCCTGTTCCCTTTTTTTTTTTTTTGGGGGGGGGAAAAAAAAAATGGGCGGTTTTTTTTTTTTTTTTCATTTGTGGGCGGGTATATAGAAGACGGGTGGGGGGGGTGGGGGGGAGGGGCGTTATCCCTGCCCTTACCTTCCGATCACACTACGACGATATTATCTCAAGATCAAACCGACAGCTGGGATTCATCTTCAAAATAGCAAATGAATTTCGTGACCCCCTATGCTTTTGATCCCTTTATTGTGTTCTTTTGGGCGATATGGACTCACCGAGGATCCTTGAGCGCTGAATATATACGCCCCAGAACGAACACTTCGCCAACGTGATTTCTTGATGCTTTAATCTCGCTATGCTTTGTATGGTCAGCACGATCCCATCCGCTTTATGTCAGCTACCCTTAACCAGGTGTACTTGCTGTTTGCCTACAATGCACCTGTTGAAAGATTTAAGCGTAGACTTTCGGATTTTTTGGCAGATGAATAACAGATTTCCGAACCTGTTCGACGAGGAGTTGACGAGACCTGCCCTAAGTGCTAAGGATAATTAATTTTATTGCTAGACCACAAATTAAAATTCTCATGTTGTTAATTTATTTTGTGTTATGTATACTTTAAAGTAATTTTGTTTTCTCCATTTTTATGTGATTAGAAGATATGGGGCTTTTGCGCCTCGCTCACAGGCTTTCCCCCATTAATATTCAATATTCATTGAGACGGCTAGTCAGATGAAGTTTAATAATAATAAATAAATAAATAAATATAAAGGTTGAAATTAATGTGCTCTGTTGATTCATTTCAACTAAACGGTTGAGTAATGTACATGTACAGTAAAAAAACTTAGAAATTGTAGGCACCTCCTCATACAACTCAATTCGGTAAGATCTGTACTCTCAGTAAATTTACTAAACGCTGTGTAAATCTCCATACAGCCTGTGTTGAGTAAAAACAATTCCGCGGTGGGTGAAAAAATTGTTCGAAGGCACTTGCTTCTATGACGACCATGCCGACGCGGCCAATTCGAAGCGACGAAAAGCAACGGAGCATAGGTGTGTGTCATGCGCCTGGATGACGCAGGAAATCGGTTGTCGATGGCGGCAAGGGTGCACCCGGCCAGTAAATGTGAGTATTTCAGAAGAAATCCGAATCTGCTTCTGTAAACAAACATTTCAATCGCTGATTTCTCGCGAAAATTAGTTCAATCTCAAAAACATAATCTACCAAATCACAGAGGAATCATGGCTTTACTTGATTGTAATGACGAAATTTATCAGAAGCAGATAATTTCCCTTCAACATGAGAGGCTCTAGGAGTGGACAGTAATTTATTGCTAGAACTAAGAGAAATTAAGAGAAAGTATTGATAGTTCCGTTTAGCGTAACGGCAGGCTGTGAAAATTGAAAGATACTAGTTGAAAAACGAGCGGAGGGCATATAAAGGAAGTATACGATCGGGCGCATAATCTTTTACCAAGCTAGTCCAGATGCTGGGTAAGTAAGGGGGGGGGAATACTTCTCATGTTGATGGGAAATTATCTGCTTCTGATAAATTTCGTCATAGATCGTAGTTTACCCCCGTATACTTAAAATTAGGTAAACCTTAGTTTACCTAAATTTATCTTATTGTACGATTGTTCAGGGTTGCGTCAAAAGAAGCTTATTTTAGGTAGTTTTTCAGTTCCGTGTATAACAATCGAAAGAATTATTCAAAACGGTTTGATAGTGTTTTTATAAAGCACTAAACTTTTCAAGTGAGTGTAACCTGGAGCTGGATAGTAGAGAAGAAAATGAATATAGTTTTTGGCTCAGGAAGGTACCAGCATGTCGGTGCCAAGCCTAATAAATTTGATGGATACAGTGAGAGATCTGACTATGGAATTATTTATGTTCTAGTCAACAATGACAGTCAGGGTTGAGGCACAAAATTGTGTTTTTCGTTCCAATGGGAATCAATACATCAAAATATTATGTCTGAAATCGATATAAATTAAATGTGAGGATCCCGTTGGGATTCAAGGAATTCAAACCATGTCCGTGTGTCTCTATCTTTTCCCTATCTTGAAGATGGTAAGAATCGTTCTATTGATTCATCGTGATTTTTGCCTAGAAATATGGGTATTGATTTAATCACAAGTGGGATCGTAAGGTTCGCCATACCCAACCTAAGTCGTTGGTCGTGTACCAGTGGTTGTTGATCAAGGTGTATCGCTTTCTGTACCTCAGAACGCACAAGAATTTCAACAAGATCATTTTGCGTCGTCTGTTCATGAGTAGAACCAATCTGCCACCAATTTCGCTGACTTGGGTTGCCAAGTTTCTGAAGTTGCGCGTTAAGGAATATTCGGTTGCCGTTGTTTTCGGAATCGTGACCAACGATGATCGTAAGGGGTTATTCATAAACCACGTAGACTTTTTAGGGGGGGGGGGGGGTTTGACCAAAGTCTACGCTCCATACAAAAATTCAAAAAATTGTATGGAGAAAAGTCTACAAGGGGGGAGGGGAGGGTCTGAGTTTTCCAAAAATGAGTCTACGTGGTTTATGAACAGGCCCTAAGCTGCACGTCCCAAAAATGAGCGTCTGTTTCTGTGTGTTACTGATGCGGCACTTGAACGAATCCTGAAGTGAGGAGGTGAGATCTAAAGTTCTGTCCAGTTAAAATTCGACATCACTCATTGTGTTGCAGCGGCACGGGAAGTGACCGCTGCAAGAATTCTTTTACAGTGGTTTGTTAATCTAGGCGCCCAATTTTTGTGGTTTAAATTTCACGGTGTTTCGTGCAGTGAGTCAAAAGTTATTCCAGGTTGAAGCCGATAGGAGAGACAAAATTCTGCACACCCACGTTGATAATCCAACGTGGTCCGCAATTAAAATCCCCAAAACGTTGAAAATCGCCAAATCAACCGTGTATGATGTGCTCAAACGTTTCAGGGAGCGAAAGAGCGTGGATCGAGTGCCTCAAGGTAAGCGTCGTAGTGGAACATATGACCGCAAGCTGAACCAGAAGGTGTTGAGAACCGTCAGAGCAAACCCTGGACTATCAGATAATGAAATCGCACAAAAATACGCTGCTGCTCGCAGTACCGTTCGAAGAATTAGTTTGCGAGCAGGATATCGTTCTTATCGAGCCAGCAAGCTACCAAACAGAACGTTGAAGCAAAGTTTCGTCACCAAAACTCGAGCTCGGAAATTGTAGCAGGTTTTGACGAAGTACCAAGAATGCCTGCTCATCGATGATGAAACCTACGTCAAAATAGATTTCGGACAGCTTCCTGTCCAAAAATTCTACATGACGACGCACAGTGGCACAATTCTGAAAAAAGACGGTCAAAAACATTTTCACCCTTTTGTCATCATTTTATCGACTAGGTGTCTTCAGAAGAGTTGCTCAAAATGTTATTCCGCATCTTTTGAAAAAAACACGCCTAACCTTTCATAAGGGCTTAACTACACTTTGAAATTCTAACTTTTCCAGCTACGAGATAACGGGTTATTGTCTTCGACAAAGTTGTAGAACAAGTAATTTTAAGAAAAGTTGCTCAAGACACTAAGTTTCCAGAACTTAAAGATAAAGAGATATAATTGATTTACTTTCAGCACTACCCTAAAACCGTTTTTTTTAGATAATTAGTACTTTGTTCAAATTTGACGATTTCAATATGTTCTAACCCACAAACCCACATCACTTCTGTCCGTATTTGTAGCCATCCTGTTAAAAAGTAAAACGTACTGGTTTGTTAGTCTTTCTTCAGAAAATTTTATTTTTTAACCAACCTTGAAATCTTACGAGCTCGATGTTCACGATAACGTCGAATATCTTTATTTATAATCTTACAAATACAATCGATTTGAGACGCCGCCAGGACCCGCATATATTTTTTTTAGTTTGTTGAACATTACGTCACATGCGACATATAAATTGGCTTATAACCTGTACCATTTCAAACTGAGGTTTTACTAGGTACCCTTCAGTACCCAACGCTGAAAATTTAAGGAATACTAGTTCATAAGATAATCTTATAAATACAATCTGTTTTGGACCCCGCCAGGACCCGCCCACCCTTTTTATGGCGGTTGATTATGACGTCATACAGACACTTGAATCACCATATATCAAAATGTGGTCACCAGAGAGCATTGGTGTGTTCAGCAAAAATATGTATTTTAATAATTCCTACAATTTATTAGAACATATTGAAATCGTCAAATTTGAACAAAGTACTAATTATCTAAAAAAACGGTTTTAGGGTAGTGCTGAGAGTAAATCAATTGTATCTCTTTATCTTTAGGTTCTGGAAACTTAGTATCTTCAGCAACTTTTCTTAAAATTACTTGCTCTACAACTTTGTCAAAAATAATAACCCGTTATCTCGTAGCTGGAAAAAGTTAGAATTTCAAAGTGTAGTTAAGCCCTTATGAAAGGTTAAGCGTGTTTTTTCAAAAGATGCGGAATAACATTTTGAGCAACTCTTCTGAAGACACCTAGTCGATAAAATGATGACAAAAGGGTGAAAATGTTTTTGACCGTCTTTTTTCAGAATTGTGCCAATGTGCGACGGCACGAGGAGATGTTCCTGCAAAGTTAAGGTTTGCTTTTATGGACAAATTTGCCAAAAAAAACTGATGATTTGGCAAGGGATATGCAGCTGCGGAGCAAAGACCAAAGTGTTCGTGACGAATTAGACGATGGACTCGAAGCTGTACAAGGAAGAATGCCTCAAAAACCGCGTACTACCTTTCATTAAAGCCCATAAAGGTCCAGTGAAGTTTTGGCCAGATTTGGCGAGCCGGGAAGTCATCCAGTGGTACCGCGATAATAACGTAGATTTCATCGATAAAAACATAAATCCACCCAACTGCCCGCAGTTCCGGCCCATCGAGAGATTTTGGGCAATAATGAAGCGGAAGCTTAAGAAAAGTGGAAAAACGGCTCGGGACGCGACTCAGATGACCAAAATGTTGAACAAATGTGCCAAGGAAGTTGACTCCGGAGGTGTGCAGCGTTTGATGGGAGGAATAAAGAAGAAAGTGCGAATGTTCATTTGAAACAAAGAGAAATGATTTGTTTTGATATTTTTTTCCTTAAAGTACAGTGAATTATCGTTGCTTTGATGTATTAAACTTATTTATACGTCAATCCGTTACCGAGATACAGATGATTTTATTATTCCGGATTCTAAATGGACAAAGCTTTATACCTACGATAAGTTGGCGCTGCTTGCCCCTACCGGAAAGAACCCCTTGTTGATGCAAAGAGAACGAACAGCCTACGAAGCATTACTCATGTTATTTATTCTGAATTCAATATTTTAACATATTGTAAGAAATAATACAACCAATAGAGAGCCATTCATCCATAGCCTGTACCGTTCGTGGTTACGAATGCGCTGTTGAAAAAAAAAATTCGCGATGTACCCTTCAATATTTTAACAACACACCCTGAGGAGGTAGAATTTATAGATAAACCACTTCAGGTAGTGTTTGAAGGTAAAGATGCACATTTAATGGTTTGTCATTGTCATAATTAATTAACTCAAAACATGTACGTCACCAATTATATCATCTCATCACAACCATAAACAGTTTTGCGATGGTCAGTTTGAATACAAAGATACGCGGGCCTTTCGTTCACAGATCTTAACACGCAAGCCGCAATCGGGGATATGACCTTCCATCATGACCATCATACTGGTTACTTAACTAAATCACAAGATCACAAGACCAAAACCGTAGGTGCTAAAATCACTTTTTTTGCGGAACTAAAATCTGAAGAGGCTCTCATAATTCCAGTTTATTTTTGACCTCACGTACTCATCGACCTCCACTACTTATGACGCCTTCCTAGCAAATCAATTGAAAATTGTGTTTGCCTTCTTGCCAAAGCATTTGTTGGACATTCCGGTTTTTGAAACTTCAGCACACCACCATTAAAGTATTTACTTCACGTCTTTAATATTCGTCAGAACTTCTAGGATATCATTTCTTCGTTTCACTCACTTTCATTTGCACTGATTTCCGCCGCATATTCAATCAGCACCGTTAGGAAAATTGAAAAGACAATTGATGCAGATCCTAATTGCGCAGATCCGCGCCTTCTTCTCCAAGCACAATAAGCCATGATTGACGTCACTGTAGTAGGAGACGGAATTCGGACAACTGCTTGCTGAACCCACTAGGCACAGAATCACCGAAAATCTCAGACACACATCCGTCCAGCTCGACGGATCAAACTAAATTGAAGCTTGGCGCGTTGGATTTCACCAGTTGGTCAGCGTGCAGAACCTCAGTGTGTGCAAAAGAATCTGCGCGCCAAACAGCATGAGGTAAGCGATTTGAATTTTTGGTTGAGATTCATTTTCGTTTGGGGTTGTCACGTGTCGAGGACCTGCGGGGTTTAGGTTTACGTGAGAGTGATGTTGGGGTTTAATTTAACAGGCTATTGAGCTCAGGTGACACTACTAATGTTGGTCTAAACGTTACATTTTTGCCGTCTTATATCCAACAATATAAACATGGATTTATATCGATGTGCCTAGTAATTCATAGGTTAACATTGGAGTCGTGGACAGTACAGTTGTTCGACGGTTGATTGAATATTCTATTCTAAGCTCTCTCATACTCAAAAACCTGAGCAAGTCATGAATATTTCCAAAATAAGAAAAACGTAACCCACTATAAAAAAAAACATCTTTATTTAGCCTATCTAGACAGGAGTTACTTGCCCCATCGCGGATTCACTACCCCAGTTTCGATCGGTTCAAGATCAACCACTCTGCTGTTAGTATTCCGTGAAAATTGGCATTAAATTAAATACCTTCTATTACAAGTCATTGCAAAAGACAACATAACAAAAACAAGCGTCCAAATCTCTGCCGATACCTATCGTGGTGGATGAAAATCACATGCGTTTCCGAATTAGTTCCACCCTCCGTCGTCGGTCTTTGGTGTAGCAATCTACCGGGTGATTAACGACAAGCATAAACGCCAAAAAAAACTTCTACATTCAGAAGGAATACAAAAGAATCACTGGTTCAAGACCAGGTAAGCAAACGATGGGACAAGTAATGGGGAAAGGGTAATGCGATGACAGCAGAAAAAAATCCAAATATTATGACATTGCGCAAGTGGTTCTTCCACTTGAACGGCCATAGGTTGGGGCTGCGGTACCTCGTTTTCATGCAGCATTTTTGGTGTTGTGGTCGTAAATGAGACGCGGTAGCCAAACTTAAAATTACGGCATGAAGAAGTCGGTTTTATTTTTATTTCGCTTATTTACTTGACGATGCGACGACGAGAAAAACAAATAATATTAGCTGGCTGATTAGTTGACGACAATTTTATTCGTAACTGTTTATCAAATCTGAAAGCGTCGTTGAACAGGGTTCATTGAGATCATTGTAATATATTTGTTTAATAGTTCTATGGATCAAACCACGGAACGCGTCGGTTTTTCAATCCGGAAATCAAGAGTTCGAAGGTCCAAATCAGATTGCAAATTTCTAACACGTCTTTAAATTTTATTGCATGCGTGTTAGTGTTTAAGGTTCACAGAGGAAATTGAGGAATTTCCAGCAAATTCTCAGGAAGTCAGAAATCTACATCTAAAAGTTAAAACACTTACCTTACCATACAGCTTGTAACTGTATAGAAGCTTTTGGCTCGTTGTATTGCATTGAAAAACTGCCCATTTTTTTCAAGTATATTTTTTATTTCATTTCGTCAAGCAAAGTAGACTACATACAATGGTTACAATGTTTTACTTACATGCTATGCATTATTTCTATTGTCTTTTAGACGAGATTGTATTTCTAGACAAAATAGTCAAAAGGTCGAAAGTAACATTTGTAAACAATGACTTCTAGTGTATTTTTCTAGGATCTGATTGCTCCCACAGACAAAATAGCACCAGAAACAGATACAGGAAGTTATAACCTTCCCGTCGGTTGTGGATATAGGTGTTAGCAACCTGGCATTTCCAGGAAATTTACGTTTTAAGTCATTGTTTACAATTGTTACTTTCGACCTTTTGACGATTTTGTCTAGATTTGTTCTTTAGACAAAGTGATGCCAATAATTACGCAATGTAGATTATACTGGGGCATCATTCGATTGATGGGTCCATTTTTTGCATAATTTGTTCTGTATGATTTTTTTAAGAATTATTTCCGTGTTCTAAGATGCCGTGTGGGAGTATAAAAATGCAATAGCGAGACTAGAACTTCTGATTTTAAACGATGTGAAATAATGTCATTGATGTAAAAAAGCATTGGAAATTCGCGGAGTTCCTTGAGTGTCTGTAAATTGATGAGCATGCAGCGCGCTTCATATGGTGGAAGTGGAAATACAGTCCAATTCAATTCCCTTAGGGCATATAAAAGAAATTGTTTTTGGACGGATTCTATGCGTTCTTCATGTATGGTACAGCACGGATTCCATACTAGGTTGCAGTATTCCAAAATTGGCCTAACATAGGGTAACGTGATGTAACGTTAGCCTAACTTAAAATTACGGTCCTTCATTCGGCCTATGTACCAAATAAGTCATTTATTCAGCTATAATCAACAAAATCATGTTGCTATCATGATGATCAATTTATTCCAAAGTAATTGAGATTATACTAATCAATTTATAGTTGTACACTTCCACGTGATTTTTGATTTCCTCAACTTTTCATGACTTCACTGGTTAAGCTGAACAGATTATCTTCACGATCTTCGGATGATCTAAATTTGGCTAAATTGAACCGATGAATCAAATAATGCACCCTAGATGTACAGAAAATAGTCACACGTTATAAACTAGCTGTTGACATATTTAAAATAACAATCATTTAACAAGAAACCCGTAGACCCAATGTTAGGAGCATATTTTTTTTCTATGTTCCCAACTATGGTCTGTTATAAAAATAACGTAGTAAAAATGTTTTAATTGGTAAAATTTCTAATGGATATGTATGAGTTTCGGATGTTTATTTTCATATGTCTCATCTTATTACAAATCAAAGGAACAAATTCTGTGTAGAGTGAATAAAAATGTTTTCATTATAGAACCCAACAAACATCGGTGTCGAATAACCGCTTGTTCAAACAAATTTGGAGAAGTTATTCTGCTTTCTAGAAGAAAAAGTTGAACAACTTTTCCAAATTTGTTTGAACAAGCGGTTATTCGACACCGATGTTTGTTGGAAATGGCTGAAAAATCACATGTGAAAATCATTCAAGTGATTTAAAGTAGTTTTATTTAAGTTTGTTTTGCGAAAGTTTGTGCTGGATATAGCGAGTACAGCTGGCAATGCCTTAAATCAGGAAATCAGAAAAAAAAACCGCACAAAGACGCAATTTATTAATAAATTTATCGAATGGGACGAAGTTGCATCCATGAATAGACTCAAATTTGTGCTTATAGACCGACATTAAATCCATATCCCTCGAAAGTTTCTGACATTATAAAATGTGTTGTGTAACTTTTCGTGATAGATACTATCAAACATCTTAATAAACTTATCTAAGCAAGTGTATAGCTAGATAAATATCGCTTACAGCTAATTACTTCATGAGCTATAATAAAAAATGTAATCGATCATTGCATATTAGGCTGAGTCAAGGGACACATTCCCTATGTAATGCATTATAATTTAATGGTGTATAGGTCTTGAAAGTTCCGGGAAGACCGTACAGTAGGTGAAGACTCTACGGCGCTGAGCTGCAAGCAACCCGGCGGGACAACGGGTCGCGGATGGTGGGGTTCCATCAGATATGATGGACAGCTACTGAATACACGAATAAGTAGCCCCGGCCGAGCGGCGGGGACTGTTTAGGATGTGGGGGATGAGCAGTTGTTGGACTCTGTTGAGATTCTTCCAAAAACCCACAAATATCCGAAAGCAGCCCTGACAAAAGCGAGCCACCCCTCTTTTTAAAAATAAGGGTAAAAGTCCAATCCTTCACCCATTTGAGCGTCTGTTCTCCATGTTAGGGCTGAAAACAGCGTCTGTTAGGAGCGGCTGAGTCACCGTCTTGTTAGTGCGCCCAGGACTCTAAATACAAAAGCCGAAAGTCCTGGTGGTGCTTGGGACTGTTAAACAGCAGCATCACGATGGTCCTCCTGCGAGATAGTAGTGTTGGTTGTGGGCCTTGCGAGCCGACACCATTAAAAAGGAATGGCAACGAATAATACACAAGGGTCTTGAAAGTTGTGGCTGAACCTCTTAATGAAGCGCATACTATTTGCATTACATATAACTGTATTGTAATGTTCTACAAAAGTGAGTTTAGAGTCTAAGATAATGCCTAAGTCCCTTACTATTTTGCATTTTTCTACTATCTGGTTTCCTATAAATATTTCAGTACGGTGTGTTTCAATTTTTCGGCTATATGCTATTGAGTTACATTTTTTTACCTTAAGTTGATGTAAACGTTTGCTACACCATGTGTCGAATAAGTTAATTTCGTTCTGGAATTCTTCTGCGTCGCTAGAATTATTTATTTCCATGAAGAGCTTCATGTTGTCTCCATATATAAGTAGGGAAACTGCCCCCATATTAATCTCATTGTTCCTATATTCATCCTACGATGAATCAAACAATTGGGCACTTGAAGGATCGGTTTCGTTTTCTAATAATGTTTGCTTACGTTAAATAACTACAACAAACATTACTAACTAATCCTCCAATTGCCCAATTGTTTGATTCATTGTAGGATGAACATAGGAACAATGAGATTAATATGGGGTTCCCCTACTTGGATTTTTTTAAGTGTGTAGGAAATGTCGTTTACGTACAAAATAAAAAGAAGTGGGCCAAAATGTGAACCTTGGGGTACCCCCGAGGTGACTGAGATGAGGTCTGAAAATTTATTTTGAAGACGAACTATTTTTTGGCGATGCGTTAAATATGACTGCAGCCAATTCAACAGTACAGGTTCCATTCCTATTTTTGGCAATTTGAAGAGTAATAATGGTGTGTCGATTCGGTCAAATGCTTTACTGAAGTCAGTGTAAAGGGCTTCTAAGTGCTTGCCATTGTCCATTGCATTAAGAATAAAAGTTACAAATTCAAGAAGAATAGATGTAGTTGAGCGACCTTAAAAAAAGCCGTGCTGTTTGCTTTTAATTTGATTTTTTACTTGCTGAAAAATATTTTCATTTACGAGAGATTCCAAAAGTGTTGGGATGTGGATGTCAGATTTTGTGCCTGATTTGAAAATCGGAACCAAATAAGAGGATTTTCAAATGTTAGGAAATTTTCCGCTTTTCAGAGACATATTAAAAAGAAGTTCTAAAGGAAGGGTAAGTTCGTCTGCAAGATTCTTCAAAAATATGGGTGCAATACCGTCTGGTCCTGGTCCCTGAGAAGCATCCAAGTTGTTTTAGTGCTTTGAGAATTTCGTGAGCAGATAATTGATTGAGGGATATATTGCTGGCAAATTTGGGAATTAATGCAAAGTATTCGCGATCGCGGTCTTCTTCGGAGAATGTGGTATATACTTGGTGGAAAAAAATTGCAAAAAGCTTGCATATTTCTGAAGGATTTTCACCTTTATTTTCGTCAAAATGCATTCGCGAGGGAAAATTGCTACTTTTCGTTTTTATATAATTGAAGAAGTTCTTGGGGCATGATTTGACTTCAGTTTCGACTTTACGATTATATTCTTCATGTGCAGAGTTGGTTGCATATGTCATCTCAAGTAACAATTCAAATGCAAATTGGATTTATTCATGTTTTATGGTAGTTTTATCAAAGCATTATGGACTTCATGTTGTTTTATCAGAGCATTTAAAACTAGTGGATCGTTCAAGCGGAAATTTAATAAAAACCTACGATAGTGCACTACGATAGTAAAATGTTATGTAAATGGTAAAGTCTCCCGAGTCGTGTATTCTAGTTCCCAACAGGCTACACAATATTTATACTCGTTGCAAGTAAAAACTGGTTTATTATCTGAGCGAAAATCGATTTTTCTCATGATCTATACGTTAAATCTAAAGTCGCAAGTAGTGCGCTGGAATTGATCCACTACACAGCGCTCATCTTTTTCAAGAATAGAACAAATAAAGATGGACTTATCGCGCTCCTCAAAAAATCTTGTTAGTCTTGTGCAAGAAACATTAGTTTTATTAACGCTTTATGGTAGTTTCAGATAAAACCATTGAAAAAATGGCGAGTGTGGCTATTCTGGATTCCCTCGGAATTGTAGCTAAGATTATTTATATATTTATGCAACAAAACTCTCGTTTTTCCAATGCCACGAACAATTTCTGCTGTTGAAAATCCATTTTGAAACTTACAATGGATTTTAGACACAATTTATTCATGATCTAACAATTTATCAGCCTTGTAACCTTATTGTTGAATTTTCAAGTATTTTTTTATTTTTTAAAAAAATCAATGTTCTAGTAACAATTCCGGGGCGCATTAAACTCCCCTTTTTTTTTTTTTTTTTTTTTTTTTTTTTTTTTTTTTTTTTTTTTTTTTTTTTTTTTGGTGGGGCGTTGAACCACTGCGTCCTTTTTTGTGGTATACCCCAGTTTACTATTCTAATTCGCATCTTAAAGCTAGATCACCATTTGTCAAGTGTCCAGCCTAAGACGCGTTTCCCAGTCAGGCAAAATTGAGTTTATAAAACCCACCACCTTTCCAGGATTTGCAGTCCAAATTTCTTCAGGTTGCATATAGCCACTGTACAGAAATTTAAGTCTGCTCTTGTACAAAGCATCACATCTGCAAAGCAGATACGACAGATATCATTCTGAATGTGGGGAGTGTTTTTTAAAATATATTTATCGGGGAATGTGTGGTGGTAAGGGTAGGATAGAAACCCAAGTAACAATTTTAGTTTTATTTCAGCCGTACAGCATTCCTCCCGGCTAAGTTGATTACACTACATTCAAAACTGTTTTGTCTACCAGCACCTCCTCTATGCTTCTTTAAAGCCGAAATTTGTACAAAATGGCCCACTCTATAGACGGTTGTGAAAACAATTTAATAAAACCTTTATAAGACCATAAAGATTTTGAAATTGTTCTACTGAAAGATGTTATGACCACTTGAGAACCTTCATAAAACCTATTGGCTGCCATTAAAACTAGAATGTGGCCAGATGGCCACAGCTGTCAAAATTCACTGTGAAATCAAGGTTGGTTTTTGTTGTTCTGCTTTGTTCGATTCTCTGCTCTTCTGATTCATTTAGCAGTAATAAAAAGGTCTAGTGTTGCGGGGAATTTTGTTTGATAGCAAAATATCCAAAACAAATTGTGTTTTCTACAGCGTATTTTGCTCCAAATTATTTTTATGGTGAATATTGGCACGATAAGAGCCGAAAATTAATGCGCCTCGGAAATTATGTGAATTTACAACAACATAAATCAAATTAAAACAAATTTATTCGATAAATTAATAATGAATTTCCTGTAAATTGCTTGGAATTGGGTGAGATTATCTAAAAGAATGCCGAAATTAGTCTCCGATCTGCAGTTTATTTGCATGCCATAGAAAATTTGATGCATTTATTTTTCTACATTTCAATTATTTCTTATATTTCAATATGGCGATTGTAAAAAAGCACAGTTTTGCCATAAAACCAATTTTTCTTCGCAATGACTATTATAAAACTATTTGGTCTCATGGTGACTTCCTCTAATGCCAATTTGCCGTTTAATGCATTTACTTGAGGCAAAATGGTTTTATAATGCTTTTTCAACTGACCATAATAAGATAAAATCTAAAGCGGCATTTCAAAACAGCATTTTACGAGTTCATAAAGTCGAAATTAAACCTTTGATAGGAGTAAAAGGAATTTGAGAAACAAGGTTTTAAGATTGTTGTAAACAAGCTGTGTAGGTTCCCATAAACCTGACTAAAATATGGAGCCTATTGGCACCTCTTGGTGCCATAATAAAACCAAATTGATTTCAAGTGGCTTTAGTAAAACCTTAATAAAACTTAATAAAGCAGGATGGTCTTAGCAATGTTACTTGGGAAGAGCTCTCTTTTTGGGCCCAAAATTTTTTTTGTAGATTGTAATTTTGGATATTTTAACCTTTTTGTTTTGAATACTTTTTGGGGTAACACCCGTTTGTTTTTTTCCTCTTTTTTTTTTTCAAATTTTTTGTGTTTTTTTTGTGGGGCAGGAACAATGGTTCTGGGCCAATAAACTGTGCATTTGACCCTTGTTTAGCAAGCTCGTCTGCCCTTTCATTGCCTTCAATGCCACAGTGTCCCGGAACCCAGAATAAATTTACCGAGTTCTCTTGGCACACCTTCCGCAATGAAAGAATGCATTCCCAGACAAGTTTGGCTGTGCATTTATAATTACTTAACGCTTTGAGTGCCGCTTGGCTGTCTGTAAAAATACAAATATTTGCATACCTATATTTTCTCTTCAGACAAACGTTAACACATTTTATTATAGCAAAGATCTCCGCTTGGAAAACCGTTGGATAGTTTCCCATCGCCACTGAGATTTCTACCCCAGGGCAGAAGATTCCTGCTCCCGTTTTTCTTCCAATTTTTGAGCCATCTGTGAAGAATTTTATGGAGCCATGACGAACAGTGGGACCTCCGACTTCCCAATCTATACGTGACGTTTCACATATGTTGTAAGAGATGTCATGGTTTTCCACAGGTTTCATCCAGTCTCCATTCATATACATCACTGGCCCATTTTGAAAGCTTTGTGAAATGCTCAGGTGACCGACTAAGTCACCAGACATGAAAGTTTTCAACCGTTTAAGTCTAAGCATACTCTTTTCCGCTTATAGTTGCACGTATTCGAGCAAAGGCAGCAGATTTAGAATTGCATTCAACGCATTTGATGGAGTGCTGCGCATCGCTCCCGTTATAGCAATGGATACTAGCCGTTGAAGTTTTGTAAGTTTTTTCTGTGCAGTAGCCTCTTTTGTTTTTGGCCACCACACAAGAGAAGCATACGTTACTTTTGGACGTTTTATAGATGTATAGATCCACATTATCATTTTTGGTCTTAGACCCCATTTTCTGCCAAATGTTTTTGAGCATATCCAGAAAGCACTAGTTGACTTACCGATCACACACTCAAGATGAGCATTCCAGTTCACACATTGATTGTTGTTTTTGTATTCTCCCAAGCGCGGAAGTAACGATCTTTGATGAAGTTTGTTAGAAGTAGATAATTTATCATCTCCATGCGAAGCGCCAGGAGTGGACGGTAATTTATTGCTAGAACGAAATAGACATGAAGAGAAAGTGTATTGATAGTTCCGTATAGGGCAACGGCAGGCTTTGAAAATTGAAAGATCAAGTTTGAAAACGAGCGGAGGGCATTATTGAACGGTAGTATCCGATCAGGCACATAACCCTTTACCATACTACCCCATGCAGGATAGGCAAGAGGAGGAAATCCCCTTGACTGGATTTCTTGAAATCTTTTTCAAGTATACTTTAAAATTGAATTTGGTACTTGAGTACACTATCAATTCAAAACAAATAATCACCTGAGTTTTTTTTGTTATTTGGCAAATAAATTTTTTGTGTGGAGTTTCTTTATTTTGGTGTTTTTGTGTTTCTTTTCTTCTAAACCAACATGCTGTTGTAGAAAGAGTGTGGGAACCAACTACTACGGCAGAGGGGTGGACCCGCCGTAACATTCGGTGTTTCCTTCGGAACACCCGAGTTCACCAGCCCGAATCTCCAACACCGCCAGATTCGCCACGGCACGCATGTGTACTTTTCCCAACACCGTTCTTGAATCCGTTCGCCGGATCTTTTGATTCGCTCCTAGGATCACCTTCTGCACTATAACTCGTACCCAGCTCTGCCTGTTCTTCCCATCGACAATGAACACCAGGTTTCCTTCTTCAAGCCGCGTGCTGTCCTCGAGTCACTTCGTGCGATGATTCAGCGACGGCAGGTATTCTTTCGACCAACGCTCCCACATCTTGTTGGCCAAGTGCTGGGACCGCTTGTATCCGTTGTGCAACTTTCCCCATGAAGGAAATGATTCGGTGTGATAGCTTCTTCGTCGACCGCTTCCTGGGGAACATATATTGCTTGCTACAACATCGTCGGATCTTGTACCCACTCGGAATCTTTATCCAAAGGAGGACCGCGTCCCCATTTGATGAGCATATCCACGACGTTCTGCTTTGTTGGTACGCATCGCATCCGGATCAGCTCCAAAATTTCACGAACTCTGAACGCAACGAACTGTTTGAACTTAAGTTAAGTTGCAGCCACGACAGTTCAATGCGAGAATCTGTCCGCAGAACAGTTCGATAGATCGGCGGAGAGTACGTTTCCAAGTCGGTCTGACTCATTAGGGCTCCCAGAACTGCTGCCATTAATTCCAGCTTAGGGATTAACTGTCGCTTCAATGGTCCGAGGCATGACCAGACTACACCTCGCAACTCCACGAAAGACCGATCGTAGGTACGTCACACAGCCATAAGTGTGCTCGCTCGCATCGGTGAAGACATCAAGCTCGATAGATTCAACTGATGACGATCCAGGTTCCCCCATGTAACACCGGGGTATTCGCAGCGCTGCTACTGCGGGCAGCAACTCGATCCACCGTTTCCACAGGCACCAACTTGGCCCATCGATTTCTTGGAAACTGTCTTATCGAATCAGCATCAAGTTTCAGAACCATTTCAATCCTTGGGGTCCGTGCCTTAAAAACTTCAGCGCCAAGGACTGACAGTGAGATAAAAAAAAAGAAAAAAAAGGACTAATTTTCTTCAACACAATCGTGACTAACAAAGGATAGCTGACATGATGGTAATCGTTATACTCTGTGTGTGAAATATAGACTGTTCCAGAAAGTATAAGCACACTTTCAAAATAACCAAAAAGTCATGTTTTTTTTAGTTTTAATAATTTTATTTGGCAAATCATATTTGTATTTGTGTTTTATATCATATTTTACTCTTGTTTAATCAAAATATTTAATCATTGCCACGACTCCTAACTTTTTCTCGAACATGACCCATTTTCTTCTGCACAGTGGTACTTCCCACCATTTTGACCACTTTTGGCCAATCTTTTTTAAATTTTTGGATGTCGTCCGCTGGTTTTATGAATTTTCGAAGCTTCGCTTTGGTTAAAGCCCAAAAAGTCTCGATTAGCCGTGCCTCCGGGCAGTTCGGCGGATTCATGTCTTTCGGCGCGAAACATACATTTTGACTTTTGTACCGTTCTAAAGTGTCCTTTGCGTAATGAAATGACGCCAAATCAGGCCAAAACACTACTTGGCCTTCGTGCTGCCTGATCATCGGCAATAATCGCTTCTGGAAACATTCCTTAACGTATTTCTGAGTGTTCATCGTCTTCGTTGTGATGTACGGACTAGATGTCTTACCACACTCGCATATTGCCTGCCAAACCATAACCTTCTTACCGAATTTTTCGGTTAAATTGCCTTCTTCGTTTCGGGGATGTCTTTGTCTTCGCTTTCAGTATAGAATTGTGGTCCGGGAAGCGTTTTGTAATCTAGTTTCACATACGTTTCATCGTCCATTATTATACACCCAGAATTTCTACACAATAACGAATCGTAGAGTTTGCGGGCCCGTGGTTTCACGGACGCAGCCTGTTTTGGGCTTCTTTTGGGTTTTTTCTGCTTCCGGTATGTTTTTAGCCGAAGTCTTTCTTTGGCACGCATGTTGTCGTTACTCGACGGGGTCCCTAGTTTTTTCGCACTGAGCACTGTTTTGATGTTATGTCATTCAGAAATGTGCAAACAACATGACGCAGCCAAAACATGTTGAAATATTTCATTATATTCAAAGTGACCGTTAAAATAAGGTGTGCTTATACTTTCTGGAACAGTCGTTATACGTGGTACATGGACAATTTCGATCAAAACTAAATCCACGCTTTTCATGCAAATATTTGTTGACTCTATCCGAAGCGTACTTGTTTAAGGTTACATCTCTCCCGTTGATGTTTGCTATTCGGACTTCTTCCCGGCCACCTTCCGTTGCCTAGAATCGACACTAAGATGCACCAACTACCGGAATTGTCATTTGTCGATGGACACTCCTTACTCGACCGCTGGATGGCAACACTCTTGGAAACGTAGTTTGCGCTTCAAAAACCTCAGTCTTTGCTAGTTTCTTTCCCTTTCACTACCCATTACTGATGCCCCTGCACTGTAAATTATGTTTCGTATATTAGCTCTCACTCGTTCCCAAAAGTACAGAATCAAACCCCATGTCAGCAAAATTTAAACCGATGAGCATCTCCTCGTGGTTGCGCTTTTTTTGCGAGTTACGTTACGAGTCGATATAGCTCGATATATAGTTGATATATCTTTCAATCATTCATGCAACCACCAGAGAGTCGATTGGTTTTAAAGCCTGTTCACTGTCAATTTCGGACACTTTTCTTACAGTGTAGATTTTGAATTATTTCACGGATCGCTGATTTCATGTTTCACTTAAATGACAGCTGAAACCCTCCACTTTATTTCGTGGAACAACCTGTTTATATTCTTGTTACATTCAGTAAAATGGCGTCGAATCAAGTGTAAGTGCGCAAACGCATTTTGCACGAACGGCAGCCAAATCCGATCTTATCGGTACGCGATCTTGCCAAGAAACTAAAACTACGGGAAAGTACCGTGTTTTTTGCTTGCAAATCATTCGACCAGCGCTTGACTGTGAATAAAAGGTTGGAAGTGGAACAAATCGAAAAGTATGCTCCCGACAAATGGACAAGAAGGTTGTAGCCATTACTGAGAGAAATCCCAATCTTTCTGTGCAAAATGTGGCTCGCAAAGTTGGGAAGTCAATATAATTCGTACAAAAAGAGAAGCAGAGGCAAAGACTGGAGGCGTACAAAGTGAAAAAGGTGCCCAGCCGAGATGACAAGCAAAATTTCACTGCAAAAATTCGTGCTAAGGAGCTTTACACCAATTTTTTGAGAACTGGCTTTTCTGGCTTTTTATACCGGAATGCAAAGGAACGCCGGGTCTGGTTTTTTATATCGCAATGCAAAGGAACGGGGTTTCCGAGCATTTCCAGACAAAGAAGGTGTCCAAATTCCCAAAGAAGTATTTGATTTGGCAGACCATATGTAGTTTCATTTTCATTTTGCAGCATTTGGTGGGGCAATAAGAGCGCAAGTCAGTCCAAAGCCGATGATGAAGGAGGGGTAATGGCGAACTAGTCTATTCAGACCACATGAACTCCATGGGAAGGAACAAGGATAGGTTAGGGTGGGTGGTTAAGGTAGGGCGTTTTGGACCGGTTAAAAATTCAGCAAAAAGAAAATCATAAAATCGTTAATTTACAATTCCGCATTACAATGATACACGGCCAATCCCGAAAAGATAGAGAGAGCCATTCCCTGTAGTTCGTATCAATGTGACCAGGTTATTTGAGATGCCACTGTAAATTTAATGTTGTTTTTACGACGCAAGTTGCCATATCAAAGTAACATCTCTCTATGATTTGCAATAATTTGAAAGTCGGCTGTCGTATACCGCACATATTTAAATTATAATTATTATTAGAATAAGAATTAGAATTGCAAGTGACAAATGCGTGCCAAAAACAGCCAATCCACCAAACTGTCCAGAACTTCATCCAATAAAGAAGTACTAGGCTCTAGTTAAGCGGAAACTCTTCGAAGACTACTAAGAAGAACTAAGAAGAAAGCAAATGGTACCGCAGATTTCAAGTGAAGATGGAGAATCGTCACGGCGGGCGTATCTGAGGATATCGTACGGAACCTGATGGCGGGTGTACCACAGAAAGTACAAGAATTTTACAGAAAGAAGGATTAACATCTTAATCAACTGTTTCTAATGTAGATATAGCTCTATTATTGTGAAATAAACAATCGTTTTGTTGAAGTGCGGGTAAGCTCGGCACCCCTGCACTTTTACTAATAAGTTAATGAGCACTGATAATTAAGGTTTTTATTATTGTTGACGTTTTGAGACACATCGCACCCACACTGAACTGTCAAATGTCAAGAAAACAAACAAAACAAACGTGAGCATCGTCCATGTACCACTGGATGTTATTATTCGCTGGCTGATTTTGAGCTTTTACAAACACAATATATATTACATTCTGTTTTGTTGGTTTACATTATCTCAACTACATTTTTAATCATCACCGGGATTCGATGAAAGGTAAGTTTGATCAAACATTTATTAAAAATCGTGATGATTAAAAAAATTATGCTGTAGGAGTAAGACCGGCATGCTTACTTGTTGGATTGCTGAATGTTGCTGAAATTACTTGATTCTTTTTAGATGCCTCGCACCTACAAAAGAAAAACCTGCTGTGGTAGTTGGAACCAGGAGCAGCTTACCCGTGCAAAGGGGGCTGTCTGGCGTGGGATTTCTGTTAAGAGTTCTTCAAACTTCTGGAATTCCAAGGAATACATTACAGGACCACGTCTCTGACAAGGTGGCAAGATCAAAACTTGGGTCAAGATAAGCCATCTTCACCACAGACCAAGAAACTGAGCTCTCGCAACATTTGCTGGACCTTGAAAGTCGATTCTATGGATTCACAATGGTCGACTTACGGAAGCTGGCTTTCAAACATGCTGAAAAGAACGAAATTTCTCATCAACACCCAAAAGAAAATGGCAGGACGCCAATGGCGGGCTGGAATTCTTAAGCGTAATCTGAAACTTGCGTTCCGGAAGGCATTCTTTTGGATTCTTTAAATATGCTTTAGATCTGAACGATTCTTTAAAAATGCTTAGGGGCCGGGGTTACCCTTATGTGTATATTTTTTTGCTACTATTATTTTGGTGCCCGAAATTAGACGTGGACAGGCTTTATTTGTCACAACATATTCGTAGCTCCTTGCATTGTTTTAGTTCATTCTGCGGCAATAAACGGATTGTACTTTTGATAGTTGCGCTTGTGGAATTGGTTACGAAAGTGGGTTCATAAATTGAATAATCCAGCTGCAGAAAACATCGAATAGACTCTTGAGTCCTACCTTCGATTTCGTAATATTAACTAAATTTAGTTTTCAGTTTGGGTGACTTTTTTTGCAATAAAAGGAAAACTAATTTTCTTCCAAAAGTTTCAAATGTGACGGAGATAGAAATAGATTTTTTCGATAGCCATCACCATGTATGAAAGATATGAAAATCAATCGCGCCTGTATAAAATGTTGACTTCACTTCTTGATGATTGAAAAAAAAACAAAAGCCAAGGAAAAACCTGAATCACATACCTAATTGTAAGATTATTGAAATTTTCTGAAAAAATATGACAGCAAAAGAAAACACGTCCACTCGTATCCAGAGCCTACTGCGATACCATATGAAGTCCAAAATACTGTTCAAATAGTGAAAAGCAAAGAGGAATTAGTTTTCTTCGGATTTTGTAGGCGAAGCCGATGAACAAAGTCGAAAGGCTGTATTAAAGGCTGCACTAAAGAGTTTTTGCTGTGCTCTGTATTTTTGATATTGACCTATTTTTTTTTATAAATAATATTGATTATACTGTACTGATTATATACACACTTAAATAGAAACTATCACAAATTTTAGCTCGCTGGGTTAACTTTTTCCATAGAGTTGCTGTACGTTATTTTTATGACAGTGGCCTGAAGAACACCTTGAAGGACCTGGATGAAACTTATAGCAAACATCTAAAAGTTTTCAGAAATAAAAGAGAAATCCTAAAATTTGAGCATTCACCATTTGGATTCGGTCATTCTGCCTCTGTTATCACTCTTCGATGGATGTATACTTCGTTCGACACTAAGGAGGTTCATCGCTTGCTTCAATCTTTCACTACTTCAGTCGGGCTGCTTTCCAATGCAGGTGCGTTCGCCGTTACCCCTGAAAGTAGATGATTACGGTAAAAAAAAACTACCAAACATTAAGTTCTTTAAATCGGATCCCAACTAAATAGGGTGAAGGTAGTTTACATTTCCTTGTGAACTATATGAATGGAATTTTCCACTATGATTGCACGCAAAAGTAAGTAAGATGTACTAAAAATCAGGCAATTATGATTGTGCCTAACGTTGACTTCCCACATTTTCGTACCATTGTTGGGTGATATTACTCCTCCGTTTTTGGCAACATTAGAAGGAAGAAAAGAGTCAAACAAATTACAAGTAGGTGAAAATGAACTAGCCGTTGGCTGTTTTGGTCTTACTGTGAAGAATCTGCTTTGCAGTTAAATGTTTCGTCCAGGGTTTGACCAGGCCCTACGTTGTGATTTAATTTTCTGAGAACGACGATGACGAGATAACGTATGAAAAAAACGGACTACTTTTTTGTTGATAATTTATTACCACCGAGCGGCAGCGTGCCAGCTCGGTGGGTACAAGATGATAACACAACTAGAACACCACTAAAACACCACAGCATTTGTCAAGTCATGGTTATTTGTTGTCCAAATTTATTTTATTAATAGCAAATTTCAGTATTAAGCATCAACCTTATCCTTGGTAGAAAATTCAATTTGGAATGAATAAGTTACACTGTTCGAACAGAACCTGTAAAATAATGACGGCTTGGATGTAACAAACTTACCTCCTTTATAATCATTAGAAATCAACGTGTGTGGGGGGGGTGTCTTACAAGTAATGTCATATCGGTTTCTCCGATTTCAGTTCTATTGGCAGCAAATGAAAGCTACAACATTCCAATAGAACGCTATTATTTTGTTTTTCCATTTGGACATTTCGTTACGGAGATATGAACGAAACATTACTTTACGGCCTATTATAATAGGAATCAAAAAGTTCTTCAGTCTCCGATTACATACTGAGCTATTTGTGTACCGAGTTTAGCCTGGTTGGCGCAGAATCAAAGTTATAAAATTATCAAATAACTGGTCAAAATTTTAATTTGATTGGATAATCCTTCATGGAGATATGACCAAAACAATACCTAAGAGCACATAATTGTGAGATGAAAATATACTATTTGCAATTCAAAACCGGAAGACCACTCGCACCAATCGAAACGGCTTGCATTCAATACACGCTCGTTCAGATCTACTCTAAATAGAGTCATTTTTACTCAGTTTCGTATTTCAAAGCTCAATGTCAAAAACTGAGTATATTGAAATAAGGAAACTGTGTAAATGCTACTCTGATTGTAAAAGCGCCGTCTTCTTCTTCTTCTTAGCATTTCAAGCTTATTGCTTACACAATTAGCTTATCGCTTGCTCTCAACTTAGTGTTCTAAATGCACTTCCACCGTTATTAATTGAGAGCTTTCGATGCCAAGTACCATTTTTGCATTAGTATGATTGTGTGGCAAGTACAATCATACGCTATGCCCAGGGAGTCGAGTAATTTTCCTTTACGAAAAATTCCTAGACCAGACCGGGAATCGAACCCAGCCACCTCCAGCATGGTGTTGCTTTGTAGCTGTGCCTTTACCGACTGAGCTAAGGGAGGACCCACTTATAACAATAGAGAATTTATAATAAAG
Source organism: Aedes koreicus (assembly GCA_024533555.2). Lineage (NCBI taxonomy): Eukaryota > Metazoa > Arthropoda > Insecta > Diptera > Culicidae > Aedes > Aedes koreicus. Next base: position 199,748 of record JAHHFK020003055.1, read on the forward strand.
CTGTTCTAAGGGAAAAGCTTGGTTAGTCCAAGGTTCAGTCGATCAACATTTTTCAAGATGGGACGACTGTATGTTGTAATCAAGAAAATTTTAACGTCTAAGTGCCGAATTCAATCCATGCCATGGATATTCTTTTCAACTTATTCTTTCGTCAGCTGCGGAACAAAGTCATCAAGAACATTAAGGCAAACCCCAACATCTCAGACCGCGATTTGGCCAAAAGGTTTCGCGCCGCAAGCAGTACCGTGCAACGGCTTCGTCTCCGGGAAGGCTTCAAGTCATCCCGTGCCAGTAGACAACCAAATAGGGATCAAAAGCAGAACAATGTGGCCAGAATCCGTGCCAGAAAACTGTATGATCAGGTGTTGACAAAATTCAATGGCTGTCTCCTCATGGATGATGAATCCTATGTAAAGGCCAATTTCAAACAGCTACCGGGACAAAAATTTTACTTGAGTACGGCTCAGGGAGATGTTCCTGCCAAATTCAAGTTTGTGTTTGCAGATAAGTTTGGCCAGATCTTGCAAGCTGTCATTACAGTAAAACAGGTCTACAGTGGTATGAAACCAACGGGATTCAGTATATAACGAATGAACTCAACCCACCAAACTGTCCCCAGCTCAGACCGATGGAGAGATTTTGGGCTATTATGAAGAGGAAGCTGAAGGTGAATGGCAGTGTAGTCAACGGCATCAAAGAATTGAGAACCGGGAATAAGATTGCCAAAACGATGGAAGAGAATAATGTGCGCTGGTTAATGAAACGTATTCCAGGAAAAGTCCGCAAATTTCTTCGAAATCGAGATGATTAATTTTTTTTAAGTTCACATAAAGTCGAACATTTTAGTTAAAACAGAATACTATTTTGTTAATGTATATCCGAAATAAGCGCAATAGTCTATGTTACACTTCTAACTGGGCCACACCTTAACAGATGAATATGCGCATTTGAATTCGGTTCGGTTTCATTTACTCTTGTCTTCGAATGACCCTCGTGTTACTTCCAATCCAGTTCAAAGCCCATTCGCCCAAACATTCAGAAGCCCATTCAAATGTGCTGATCGAAATTTAATGGTTCGACCAAAGAAAACATTGCCTTCGCATTTGGGGATTCACTCAGCGCACCAGTCTTTCTAGTTCTGTCTGAATTTTCTACACATCAACAGTGTGCGTTTTCTAAACCACGTGATCTTGTACTACATAGTTGTAGCTAGGAGTGCAATGCACTGTTTACTGACACCTGACGGAAAGGCAGAGCACTGCCTGCTACTCGTCGGTACAATGGCCCTTCGATTTGTTAAGCGATGGTTTCCGGTTTCTTTTTTTTTACCCGCACTCAACATTTGTGTTAGTCATTGTCAACAAAAATTAATAATAAGATGCTTATCCCTAGTCAGATTATTCAATGCATTACCTTTTTCTTGGTTTCCTTTCTGATCACCTCCAAGCAGTTGTTTAAAAATAATATCACAGGGCTTCTCCACGAAGAGGTAAGCGAAGACCGCTAGCCAGTACGTCAACAGCGACACCGAACAAAATACGTTTATCTAAAAAAAAAAATTGAAAACGGAAAACCCGGTCAAGAGTAATGCTAATGACCTTAACAACTGATCCTACCACAACCCAAAACGATCCTCGCAACCCTTCGTGGAAGCTAGCGTACACCGTTTTGAGTACGTTCATATGAATCAGATAGAAACCGAAGCTGAGCCTGCCCAGCACCCGGTAGTAGGCATTCTCCAACAATTTCGACGCTTTCAATCGGCCAAAAAATGAATCCCGCTCGGCGAACATCAGCACCAGGAAGCCAACGTTCAAGAACGCTGCAAAAACCAACCGATGCAAGCCGGCATAGATGGCCATCCATACCGAGGGTTTGACAAAATCATAATGATGAAACAGAGGTGCCGGTAGGCTGAAAAACACCACCAGCGGAAACACGGAGTACTGGAGCGTTTTATAGAGCTGCAAAAAGGAAATCAATGTAGCGAGAAGTGAATGGCAAACTGACTCTCAATGTTACCCCAAATTACCTTCGATTTCGCGAGATAAAGATCGTCGTTCTGCATCTTGTGATAGATTATCCCAACCAGCATTCCACCGAAGTAGCTGATACAGTGGGACTCCGTAGCCTGATAGGTCCTGGTAAACCATTCATCGTACCACAACTGAAATGCATTTCCCCTGAAAAAATCCAACCAAAATGTACACCCTTCTTCCAAACGGCTTCACTATCCGAAAACTTACTTGTTCGTCAGGAGCATCATCGCGTCCATCGAGTGGTAGTAGATATTAACCATCGGAAGCACGAAACCCACCGCGACAAGCACCAGGGCCATCGCTCGCTCTATGTTTTGAAACCTACCGAAAATAGTCATTGAGATTGTCAAAGTTTTGATACCAATCTTCACTTATCACGCAAGCCACTTACTTCCACAACATCATCAGCAAGCCAAACCCAACGACAAACAGCTGAAAATCCGCTGCCAGGTACCACGTATGAATCAAGCACTAAAAAATAAATCATCCTTCAGTGCTAATTTTCCACTCAACCTAATTCGAACTTCCCCCACGCTTACCTGTTCTTCCGGTCGGTAGTAATTATTGATAAACAGAAAGTTGGCCCACCACTTGTCGCGGCAGATTCGTCTTACCGTCGGTAGCACCCGGTAGGCCGAAGGGCTGATCGCTGTTCGATCGTACACCGAAACCGTAAAGAGCATTAGCACGGCATACACCGGTAGCGATCTCAGATACCGATTGACCAAACCCATCCAAAAGGGTGTCCAGCTGAAGCGCCTGGTTTGACTGTATTTGACGAACTGGAGCGACAGCAAAATTCCACTGATGGCAAAGAAGAAGTCCACTTGAAAGGGTACGAAAGCGAGAAATATTTGCACACCCGGTGCTGCGAGAAACTGTATGAGAGAGAGAGCGAGAGGAGCTTCAAGTGACTTCAATAAATTGATCGAAAGTTCCAGGCGACGAACCTTTTCCATCACTTCCGGGTTTTGGGTTGTCGTCATGCCCAATCCTATCACGACGTGACTGATGGTGATCAATGTCATTATCCACACCCGAATCGCATCCAGAAATCGAAGATCTTGCTGTATTTGGTTCGAGTGAAGTTTGATCGTAAGCCTGTTGATGTTTCTCCTCAGCGAGAACGCCGTGAGAAGGGTAGAGACTAGGTGGTCAGTGTGGTGGATAAAGTTTCCTTGAATCTAATTTCAACCAATTATGCTTACCCTTGCTCCTGAGCGGTAATCGATAGTGATTTGGAACATCCTCTTTGGTCAGTTTATAATCGTAGATTGAAGATACTAAGGCGAGCGTAAGCAGCAGGGCGATGACTGTATAGAAGAATATGTCCCAAAAATCTGAAACAGTAAGAGCCGTTGTTTGGATGAGTTTGCTTAAATGGAAACGAGTTTAGTGACAAACCTGATGGCCGATCGGCAGTTGCATTAGTTGTACAATGTTCTATTTCCGAATAAACGGTTAGGTTGTGCGTGGATTGTAATCGATAGTTCAAGCAGATGTTGACGAGCGAACCGTACTCCCGTCGAAAGTGGCTGATGTTGGATAGCAACCAGTCGTTGATTATGTACTGGAAGGAAAAAGATGGTGGGTGACTAATCTGTAATATTGAGTTTTTTATTTCAGTTGAAGGGACAAATTAATTACCTATTGTATTGATGGTTTCATGTCTTAAAACGAAATATTGTGAAAAGCCTGCAATTTTCAAACCAACCCATTTGAAAATTTAAGGATTTATAAATGAGATTGGTAAATACATGTATTAACTATATCCATTTTGAATTTAGCGTCTTACGCATGGTGTTCTAAAAATAAATTCTCTGTTTTTCTTCGTGATATCACCATAAAATTCATTTTCATTTTAGTAGCATTTATTTTTAGTATAATGGTTATTGCGACAAACCACAAAGGAGCGTAAAGTCCTACAGATAGAAATTCCAAATGCTACAAACAGGATACCAGTTCTCTGTCCCAATCTTGATATTGGTGCTTCATGAATATGGCTTTGAGATATTTTTCTCACAAATTCTCACTCCAGGCGACAAATGAAAATTTTATTTTGGAGATTCTTGTTCTTTTTATCTTGATAAAAAAAAACATTATTATTATTATTATTGACAAGGATGTTCCCTTTGTTACGTCAAGTTTATTGACTTACTTCACTTTAGCCATACCGAAGAAATGTCTGCTAAGCTGTAATTGTTTTAAGGTAAATGGGCAAGGGCATTCAACTCTGTTTTTCGATCAAAGCCAATTATTTTAGATTGATGTAACGCTTGAATGGAATGTGATGGTTGCTTTACGTTCAGAAAAGATAATGATCAACATGTTTTAATTATATATGGGTCATATATGTATCACAGACTGAATAAAATTGTACTCTGTCTTCGGCAAATTTGTTCTACATCATATCTAACATACGAGTTTAAGGCCTAATTGACGACCTAGAACATCCCGAACATGAAGAAGTTCAGAAAGACTAAATAAATGCCTTATTAATAGTGTGAAACGTTGTTTTAGAATATGGTACTTATGCATACGTCTTATTCAATTCTCGTAGATAAGCGTTAAACAATTTTTAATCTTTTTGGGATGTTCTAGGTTATCTAAAACGTACTTTATTTCAGAACATAAGATCTACAGTAGTAACTATAGCTTTTTAGGCTATACAAAGTTACGGTACGTATTCAACCATATTCAGTGAATATATTCGACCGTAAAAAAACATTAAAGGGCGATACGGTCAAAATTTGGTCAATATCAACTTGACGTATTTCTTTCAATTTTGCATTTAAAAAACCTGAACACCCCTCATTTTGAAGGCGTGTGTGTGTAGAATGTTGCTCCTATTTTGATTTTGGAATTCACTCTTCAGTTGTCAAAATGCCGTCCAAGCAAGAAGAGCAGCGTATCAAAATTTTGCTCGCGCATCGCGAAAATCCGAGCTACTTGCACGCAAAGTTGGCAAAATCGCTAAAAGTTGCCAAATCAACCGTTACAAATGTAATTAAAGTGTTTGGGGAACGTTTGTCGACAGCCAGGAAGTCTGGATCGGGGGGAAATCGAAAACCGGAAGCCGCTGAGACGACAAAGAGAGTTGCCGGTAGTTTCAAGCGAAACCCTAACCTATCTCTCCGAGATGCCGCAAATAAGCTGGGTGTATCGTCTACAACCGTGCATCGAGCCAAAAAACGAGCCGGACTATCGACTTACAAGAAGGTAGTGACTCCAAATCGCGATGATAAACAAAATACGACGGCCAAAGCGCGATCCCGGAGGCTGTACACGACGATGCTGACGAAGTTTGACTGCGTGGTAATGGATGACGAAACCTACGTCAAAGCCGACTACAAGCAGCTTCCGGGACAGGAGTTTTATACGGCAAAAGGAAGGGGAAAGGTAGCAGATATTTTCAAGCACACGAAACTGTCAAAGTTCGCAAAGAAATATCAGGTTTGGCAAGCCATCTGTACCTGTGGCTTGAAAAGCAGCATTTTCATAGCTTCCTGTGGCTTGAAAAGCAGCATTTTCATAGCTTCCGGGACTGTCAACCAAGAAATTTACGTGAAAGAGTGTTTGAATAAACGTCTGCTGCCTTTCCTGAAGAAACACGGTTGTTCCGTACTGTTTTGGCCGGATTTGGCATCTTGCCATTACGGTAAAAAGGCCATGGAGTGGTACGCCGCCAACAACGTGCAGGTGGTTCCCAAGGACAAGAACCCTCCCAACACGCCAGAGCTCCGCCCAATTGAGAAATACTGGGCTATTGTCAAGCGGAACCTAAAGAAGACCAAAAAAACTGCTAAGGACGAGCAGCAGTTCAAGGCAAACTGGCTTTCTGCGGCGAAGAAGGTGGACAAGGTGGCTGTACAAAATCTGATGGCAGGGGTCAAGCGTAAGGCCCGGCAATTCGGATTTGGAAAAGCGGAAGCCTAACTGAATATTTTTCCTGAATTTTATACTAATTGAACTTGAAAAAGAAATTTAATTTGATTTTTTAAATAAACGATTTCACCGATTTACACGCGTTTTCCCTTGACCAAATTTTGACCGTATCACCCTTTATGAGATAAACTAGGATGATCTAAGTCATCCAAACAGTAACAGTAGGTTTTTGGAGTATCCAAAGGGACAATATGAATTTAACAATATTCATTTAATAGTGTGGAAGGTCAGCATACATAATGCGACAATCTTGGAATATTTTAGGTCAACCTAACTGCCCTTAAGTTCAAAATATAAGATCATCAGTTGTAGCTATAGATTTTTGGACTATATTAAGCCCGCATGTTAGATTATGAACGTCTTGAAAAACGTACGTACAGTCTGTTTATACCCTGCACACACAGAATAAAATAATGAATTTTAAGAGAAGCGTAATATTTACCCTCGTTTAATTCCAAGCGAAATGAGGCATAAACAACGAAATTGTTTTCAATCTTTCATGCGCCGTACAACAATGTTTGCAATCTTTCATACAACCGGCTAGGTTCAGGCGTTATCTGGCTTAAATTTACATGAAATATCCCATTATTTTCTGCCCAATCTAGCATTCTCTTTGTGTGCATTAGATAACGCATAAAATTCAACGTTTCTTTTTATCTGTGCACTTAGAAATTATGAATTTTACACGAGACGTAATTCATGCTTGTAAAAAGTCGGAGAACGTAAAATAAGATTTCGTGTAAAATTATGTCTCCTCAAACTGACACATACGCAATTCGACAAAAGATGTGTTTGATTGAATTTATTTCCTCATCTCTTTCAACTCATTCTTATGTGCTAAAGGACGCTTGCATGTGTCGGTCTCAGGAGACAGAAAAGTGTGTAGCGCTAATTACTATAACCTTTTACAAAGCAGAAGCCACCATATTGGATTCTAAAATCGCGTCAGACATCGATATCTAGTGTTAATACGCAGTTCGTGATGAAAAAACTCTTGAATTACAAAATGGCATCGTACATTGCACAGTGGGGAAAAAAAGAGCCCGAAACGCGAAAGAATTCTATATCTCAGCTCGGAGTGGAACGATTTCTGTAAATGTTACATTAACTTGAAGGAAAATTTTCAAGAAATCGAATGGACGTAGTCTCATTGGTCGCACGGAACTGCTTGGGGAGCAAATGAGCTCATTTTACCCTGGTTCCCCTAATATTTCCTTGTTATTCAGAGATTTCTTTGCTCGGTGTGACTCAAGATCAACAAAATGATGCTAGTCCTATGTAAAATTTCTTGGAGAATCGATTGAAGTAGGTTTCGTTCACCGAACGGCTCTGTGAATGTAATATGGCTGATTTTACCCTGATTCCCCTAATATTTTCATGTTTTTACAATTTTCTTTGCTCGGTGTGACTCAAGATCAATAAAATAATGCTAGTTCTTTGTAAATTTTTTTGGGAAATCTTTCTTGGTGTAGATTTCATTATCGATCAGGACGCATTCGTCTCCTTTTTGAGGTATGACACGGTGCTCCGTCCTGTTGGAAAATGACGTGTTGGTATGCTCCAAAGTTGGCTTTCATCCATGGCAGAACGTGGTCCTTGAAAATGTTCATGTGAACCTCGGTTTTAACTTTTAATCCAGCTGTGATAAATACTGGAGGCATTTTTAAGCCATTGGACGCAACTGCCCCGAAAACCATGACTCCGGCCGGATGTTTGGTTGTAAACTTGAATTTCACGTACAGTTTTCATGCTCTTGATTTGGCCCGAGCTTGCTGCTCCAGGGACTTTTTCAGCACCTTCTGTTTCTCGTACGTTGGAGTTCTGAGCTTTGATCCGTTGAATCATCCTGATGCTGGTGTTGAATTGCCTGGCCAAATTCCACGTCGACGCCGAGGGGTTTTTCCTTATGTAATCAACCACACCAAATGTGCAGACTTTGCTTTTGCGTGTCTAGATCAATTCGGCTCATCTTTGAAACGATCCACTGTATCGAAACCAATTGATTGCACAACTGTTATTGACATGTAAACAAACATGTCATCGCAGAACAAACTAAAAAAATTAAGCCATTTTAGAGTAATCAATGTTTGAATGTTGCTAACTACATTTCGATACACTCTTTATTTTTATGATAAATTTGATTTCTTTTGACATATTTGCTTTTTTTAGAAGCACGTATTTCCTGACAAATCATCACCAATAGTCCGAATCGGCTTCCTTGCATTATTAAAAAAAATCTCGTCTTCCCAAAGAAAAATCACCAACACACTTTGTGATGCTCCCAGCAGCTGTTGGTATAATTCGTTGCAAGTCGACTTTAAGGTGTTGTTAAATTACCTTGTTTTCCGAATGAACATTAGCCTGGGACAAAATTTAAATTCCAGTTCCCCTTTTGATTTTTGGGAGCCTTTAGGATCCTATAATAACTGTGCAAACAATTTCAGCTCGATCGGTGAAACTATATTTTAGCGCGCGTGGTTTTAATTTTCCACAGGATTTTCCATGGGGAAACTTACTTTTTCAATGAAAAATCTGGCGAGGTGACCCGTTGTCCTCTAAAAATAATTTAATCAAATAAGTCTCTGGGAAATCTTCCAAGGAAACTCATCTTCGAAGACCGCAAAGCGATTCGACGCTTGTGGAAAATGTTATTTAGCTAAAATACTGATCACTATCCAAACGAACAGCTCATTGGATTGTTTTTTCTAACAACACTGCCACCTGCTGCTGTCTGCGCAAAGCAACCACGTGGTGAGGGCGTTCAATCAGCATGGAGGATATCGAAAAGGGCAATCTATTGATTCGCCTGCAAAATCAAATTAATGTGAGTAATCAATTTAATATGCTCACAGATGATGAGAGTGATCCATCATCTAATCAAAATTTGAAAAAACTTTCTCGATTGAGAAAGGAAAAAGTTCCCCCTATTGTGGGGACAATTTCGAATTTCCATGCTTTTCGCAAGGAAATCTTAACATTTGTTGAAGGTGTGAAATATTCCCTTCAAATTTCCAGACGAGGTGAATGCCGTTTGCATGCAGAAACTTTGGACGGATTCAAACTTCTTCTTGAGTATCTTACTCAGAAGAACCACATTTTTTTCACTTATGACACCAAAGCTGAGCGTCTTTTCGAGGTTGTCGTGAAAGGTCTGCCCAGTGGTGAATCTCTGGAAGAAATAAAAAACGAGTTGATAAAATTACTTGGAATTAGCCCAGTCCAAGTAATTAAAACGAAAAGTAAGTTTCCCCATAGAAAATCCTGTGGAAAATAAATACCGCGGGGCACTTATGCACTTTGATTGTTGTTTTGTTGTATTCTCGCAATGCGCGGAATAGCGATATCTAATTATGAAATTCTGTCAGAAACAGGTTATTTCCCATCAACATGAGAGGCTCTAGGAGTGGACAGTAATTTATTGCTAGAACTAAGATCATTGAAGAGAAAGCATTGATAGTTCCGTTTAGAGTAACGGCAGGTTATGAAAATTGAAAGATGCAAGTTGAAAACGAGCGGAGGGCATATGAAGGTAGTATACAATCGGGCGCATAATGAAGTGAGGGTTCGATTCCCACTCCAGCCTGTGGAACTTTTCGCAAAACGAAAATGTCCAATCTGGTCCACTGGGTGTTAGGTTAAGGTGTCCGTTGTAATTCTCTCTATGTTTTAATGTTCAGTCTGTACAACCTCGAGTTGAAGACGGTGTAAATGTCTTTTTTTAAATACAAAAATCGAAAGTGGTAACAACAAAAGCTTCTTGGTGTGATGCTAACAATTCGATTTACAACTGAACTACCACAGCGAATTGCATTTCATAGATGGGAAAGTTGGTAAAGATGAACACAAAAGGAACGGTGGAGACCTATTGTTTTAAAGCATTTTTTTAATTGTATGTCATTTATGGATGATACCTTTTTAACTATCGCCTGCTGTTGGGATAGATGGTTTGTTTTATGAAGATGAGTGACGGGAAATTCAAGCATTCCAATAACGATGAGCTTCACGTTCCCAGGACACATCCGCTTCGTGGGTTTAGACTTTTGACTATAGAACTCAGCTTTTTTTTATACACCTTCTAATGTGTTCGATAGTCCCTTGCGCTGAACTTGGCCGACTTGACGTGCCGCAAGAGCTCAGTAGGGATCAAGACCCGAAGCTAAAAGTCAGTTCCATTGTGGTTATATCACATTTATTAGCAGAGCAGCACATCGAAATTTTAGGTTCATTATTGTTTATTTGCTATACAATTTCAAATCATCCATGAATATCTAAAGTTTTGTAAAATAATGTTAAACCAATTTTTTTCGTGGCTATGATACATTATCTAAGCTTTCAGGTTCATGGTGGATGCACGGGTCCGTATACAATTGCAGCAGGACCACAATCTGCAGACATGTAAATACAAATGAAATTATTATCATTTTATATTAAAACATCCATTCACTACATTTTGTATGCTTTTTTCTAAGTCATTTTCAGTTTCGCATATATGCATCCTTGTCAGTTATAGCTCATCTAACCTACGTTATGTATTTGAAAAGATAGGAAGGTTTTTAATGCTTTTTTTTTAGATAAGATCATATTTTAAAAATTCTACTTAAAAAAAAGCTCTTTCCTACTTCATCAAAAATATATACTAATTCAAAACCTAACAGTTTACAATCATTCATGTCCTATTTCACAGGCATAAAAAATCATTTATGGGTCCAGATGAACAAGAGCTATCGAAAAATTCATTTTTTTAATTTTTTATTTTAGTTTTATTAAGATTCTGTTTTTGGATACAAGCTCATATGAAATTTATTTCGCCTTATCATTAGCTGTTTTCAGTTTTTCCAAAATTATTATGATATTAATACACATCTAATATTTATTTTCAGTAACATACCAGTAGATGTCAGACCCCTTGCGCTGAACTGGCCGGCTTGACGTGCCGCAAGGGCTCAGTAGGGATCAAGACCCGAAGCTAAGAGTCAGTTCCATTGTGGTTATATCACATTTATTAGCAGAGCAGCACATCGAAATTTTAGGTTCATTATTCTTTATATGCTATACAATTTCAGATCATCCATGGATATCCCAAGTTTTGTAAAATAATTTCAAATCAATTTTTTTTTCTGGTGGCCATGATACATTATCTAAGCTTTCAGGTTCATGGTGGATGTGCGGGTCCGTATACAATTGCAGCAGGACCACAATCTGCAGACACGTAAATACAAATGAAATTATTATCGTTTTATATTATAACATCCATTCACTACATTTTGTATGCTTTTTTATAAGTCATTTTCAGCTTCACATTTATGCATCCTTATCAGTTATAGCTCATCTAACCTACGTTATGTATTTGAAAAGATAGGAAGGTTTTGATTGTTTTTTTTTAGAAAGGATCATATTCGAAAAATTCTACTTAAAACAGCACTTTCCTTCTTCATCAGAAATATATATTAATTCAAAACCTAACAGTTTACAATCATTCATTTCCTATTTCACAGACATGAGGAATCATTTATGGGTGTACAAGAGCTATAGAAAAATTCAATTTCCTATTTTTTTATTTTAGTTTTATTAAGATTCAGTTTTTAGATTCATACTCATCTGAAATTTATTTCGCCTTATTATTAGCTGTCTTCAGTTTTTCTAATATTATTATGACATTAATACACATCTAATTTTTATTTTCAGTAAAATACCAGTAGATGTCATATATATCTTGTACCTACGCTTATTATGTTCTCTGACTATTATTGTGAAAACAAATTCTAATCTTAGTAGATCTTATTTCAATAGAAACTGCAACAGTCTTTCGATGAGTGGATGGTCAGATTAGTTACGGATATATGTATTCTACTATAGTTTACTGGCTTGCTGGTATTATTATTTTATATTTTAACGTCAGTTTATTATTTTATGTTGTGATATTAAATGATGTGACATAATTGCATTTAAATTCATTTCATTAAAATCGCTATTTCAGATGAGACTCACTACATAAATTATTGCAAGGAAACGGAACAGCACATCGAAATATTAGGTTTACTATTCTATTGCTATATAATTTCAGATTATACATGGATATTCCAAGTTTGATGAGATAATTTTAAATCAATTTTTTTTCTCGCAGCTACATTGTCTAAACTTTCAGGTCCACAAATGGAATTGTTATTATCATTCTTATATTCATTCACTATATTATTTGTCATTATAATATTCATTCGCTATATTTATTATAATTATAATATTAATTCACTATATTTTATACATTACTATATGACATTAAATATATATTGGGAAGGGAGGGAGCATCAGGGTATCACTCAAGCTGGAATTGGACAATGGAGTGGTATGACAACCGGCGTCTAGGAGGGAACAAACAGTATAATTTTCTTTATCCTACCGATTCGGTTGTGATGCTGTGAATTCTACTCCAACAGTTTCCGCGAGAGTGAAACGCCCTTCTTAACACGCCATCCCGTAGAAAGCTTAATAAGTATTGCGAATTGGGTTATTCGATTTGTTGGATCATATCGTTGGAAGGAGAATCTTATGTTCCCGCGGGTTTCGTGTAAGTGTCTCTGCTTACGGGTCCGCCCCACCGTTTTTGGCCCTTCATACAGCGTTACTGTGAATGCAACCCGGTAACTCAATTTGATCTTGCTATTAAGAGGAGCTGCATACATGACAAGGTCTTAGAAGGGAAGGTGGCTAGCTTACATACGTACATAATGTGTTCAATAGTGTTTCTATTCACCCCATTTTACGGTACAGTTGGTTGAAGAGCAACGCAAAATTTATAAAAGTTCCAACAAATCTAGGTAGTCTAGAAAATAAAAACATATATATGTATCGAACACATTCTAAATTACTTTTCAATACTGGGGAACATCCCATTCAAAAGAAAAAAAATGTCGTCGATTATCCCCAACTCGAGGGTAATGCAGGCAGCTCGGCCACATTTTTGAAATAAACTTCCAAAATTTACGTTCGTCAATCAATATCCTAATATAATCCCTTCGAAATCAAAAAGAGAGAGTTGGCTATAATGAATTTCACAACAGTTAGAATATTTTGAACCTGTACAAAATAGTGATTGAAAATAAATCAAAACATGATAAATCCGAATGATATATCGACCACCCTCATGAAAAAAAATGAACCCCCTTAAGAAATATCTCATACCATATGCTAATTATTGTTTGAAATAATACAGGGTGTTCGGTTTCTTAGTGCAAATGTTTTCAGGGGCGATAGGGGATGATATTTGAAGAAAAAAATTGTTCTACGCATATGGTCAAATCCCAAAGTTTACGAAATTATTGAACTTTTAATGTTTTGGTACATGTAAGTCTTAAATTGGCTGTAACTCAAAAATTATGTTATCAAGCCAAAATCTTCTTCCTCCATTTGAAAGCCAAAAAAATTTCCTACATCAAAGTTTCATTAAAGCTTTGAGTAATTATCATTTAGTGTCTTTTAAGGGGTGAATTTTTTTAAACATCTCTTTTGTCAAGATTTGTTTCATGTTTTTCGCTTAAAACACGCAATAAACATCAGTTATTAATTTATGATGATTATGATGATTATGTAATACTAATACCATCTATTGTAGCAAGGTAACTTTCCATAGCAGTGGAATAATCTGAAAAACGATTTAATCAGGATTCTATAGTTGTCTGTGATCATCAAGCTCCTGTATGAAGGGCCAAAAACGTTTGTGCGGGCCCGTAAGCAGAGACACTTACGCGAAACCCGCGAATATAGGGAAGAGAATCTTCTTCCAAAAGCTAGTTCACACTCACAGCGCAAGAATCGAGCCCTCGATTGACAGAATAAACCCAATAGATGGGGTCGATGAGCTCGGCTCGTTCCGCGAAATGTTAACAATAGGGAGTAGGCAGTCCCATGCTCCCTATTCAAATCGTTTCACTTGGGTGCCCTGATGGTCCCTCTCTGTTATTTCCCCATTATATGTCATTTAGTATTTAGTATAATTTCAAACTTGAATGATGTACATGAAATTACAAATTACACATTACACAATTTAAGTTACATGACCAAGTAAAAAGCGGGTACAGTAAGTCAATACGAGAACATAATATGCGTATCAACAAAATATATCTGACATCCACTGGATTGTAACTGAAAAAAAAAAAACTAAATAGGGAAGCGGAACCTATGCTCACCATAGTACATATATTCATCACATTCTGCAGTCATCCAACTTCAAACGTAAAAAGATGTTTAATTTCTCCAATAAATGGACGCAGTAACCAAGAATATATAATCCTGGCAAATAAAATTAGGTCTTGAATATAATTAAAAGCTACAAAAACGTTTCGGAGACTTGAATTTCGTAAAAATAATGAGCAGTCAGATTTTCAACACAATTTCTACAAATGCGTCGTATTGATCTAACCGTACGAGGGAATATACTCGAGCCAGACTCCAAGTTTTCTTTTTAATTGCACTATATCCTCACACATTTTCGTTGCGTAATTGCACAAACCATAAAAATCACACTTCACTTATTGCACTAGCCACAAGAGAATCTACGAATACGTGGTAAAATACTTTAAAACTATGGGATTAATTTTCACAATAATTTAAATACGCTTGCACCTATTCTGAACCGTGTCACAATCGACGTAATCGCTTGATGTTGCCAAACTATTTTCTTATGCCTCTTATTCCAATGAAATGGGTTTGGCAGTACTTCAATATCACCTCTTTGTGGGAGTGCTACAAATCGCCCAAAGTTGAACTATTTTATTTTTCCATAGATTAAATAAATCATAACATACTTCTAATTGTAGATTTTTTCAATATTTAACGAGAAATAAAATTCCGCATTTAATAATATTTTTCCATCTCTGTTGAATTTGGCGGCACGCTCACATACTGTATAGAATACACATCAACGCTAGTGTGCATGTTCAATCATTCATAGAGCATTCTATGCCCAACGTTATAGTGAGTCTTGTTGTCAATATTCTCATGGACGAATAACAAACAAACCCTTTCATTTTGACTTGGTTATATGCGTGCTACCCAACACACGTGAAGTGCTGTCAAATGATCTACTTCATGCGAAATTTTTTTTATAAAGGGCCTAGTCGAAGTTCTTACTGACAGATGTGTCAGATTGAATCCGAGTGAAACGTCAAAACACAATCAGATAGTGATAGATGGAAGCTGTTTCTTACTTTGCTGGTGAAACGAAAATAGCGTACACACTACCAAAATGTCATGTAAATTTCTGTCCCCTGAGACCGACACATGCAAGCGTCCTTTAGCACATAAGAATGAGTTGAAAAAGATGAGAAAATAAATTCGATCAAACACATCTTTCGTCGAATTGCGTATGTGTCAGTTTCAGGAGACGTAATTTTACACGAAATCTTTCTTTACGTTCCCCGAATTTTTACAAACATGAATTACGTCTCGTGTAAAATTCATAATTTCTAAGTGTGTACTTACTAGTCGACACATGCCAAATGTCAAATCCTTTGATTGCTTCCTGATAGCGAGATTGATTGTGGTGGCCATTACAGCTCTTAAAAGCCTGGATAAAACAGTTAAGCCATCATTTTAAATTGATACTAAAGGTCCAAAGTTGCCCACTTAATACAATCTGGTGGGTTTTCTCAGTTGCTTTAATTTTATACGGCGCATTGAAATTTTCTAGAAGATTGATAAAGCTATATGTTACATTTTATGTGTACTATATAGAGCTTCCTCCCAAACACGATTCAACGTTAGATCGGACTTGTATTCTTGTTATCGCACTTAAAGAATCACACCGCGCAATCAAAGTGGGCTAAAAAGCGCAACAACTAGGCTTGTTGCAAACTCGGCAGTCAAAATACCATAACCGCATCGCAAGTGCGACTTAGTATATGAGCGACAATAGAAACAGTGATGTTTTTAAAGCAGCATAGGCCCTTTTAAAAGTTTTGTTGACGTTCATATTTTTGGGTGTAGTAGTGGAGAGCGTTAACTTGTTTATATTTTTGCTTGATTAAAATCAGTACGATTAACATATGTACACAGATGGGATTAATGTTTTTCGTGATATTATTAAAATAGATACATAGCAGTGGCTACTTTTCCTTATAAAATTGGAAGAAAATTATCAGAATCGAATGTTTTACATTTCAAAGATAGCAATAGGAGTGATAATTTCTGAAATAAATGGCCTATCTTACCATAATACCACTAAAGCGTTCAGAAACTGATTAAATAGATAACGAAAACTGTTACGATCCTAAATGGTATCATTTTGTGCACCATTATACAGTCTGTAACTTTCAAATATGATCAAGGTTCATTTATTCTGTTTTCTTCTAATCAAGTCCTTTTCATAATCCGAAAGCATACCCACATAAAACCACGCCGGGACTTCTTTGAAATTTATTGTTGGCAGTTTCAAGATGATTAAAAACATGCCTGCATCTTTTCATATATTCATGTTTGTGAGTTTTCTTTCACACATAGAAGGCCGCGGAAAAATCAAAGAAAGAAGTTACAACTGAAAAGCTCACTGAGGACTGTATTTTCACCGAAAACCACACTTCTTTGATTTATCAATTACACCCCATTTATTAAAACATAAAAATGTTCAATAAAGCATTTACCATCATGTCATGGAGTTTTATTTTCAAAATGTTTGCGCCATTTTGAGATATAACCTTTGTAAAATGGCATATTTTGCACAACAAAACGCTTGTATTATTTCAGTTTTAAAAAATAGCGGATTGTTGTCTTCTAAGAAGTCGTGTGTTTGAGTAAAAGAATAAAAAATTCTAGAATGTAGTAGACCGCGGAAAAATCAAAGAAAAAGTTACAGCTAAAATATCGATTTGAAGGGGGTTCCCAAAAAATGCTTCATATCTCAATAAAAAATACAAGATAGCAAGATGATGTTTTCTGCAAAGTTTATGGAAATTGTGAGTTCTACAATTTTGTACAATATTTCAAAAGCCTAGAACGCCACACAAAAAAGATAAAAAAAAATTGTGCTCCGATGAACGCAGTTTATGGACGACTCTTTTTTCAGATGCACCTTAGTCTTACCACAAACTTCTTTGAAGACACCAATTTCATTACACGTCATCTAAGTGCACTTTTTATTTTATTCCTGAAAATCGCCCTTTCGGACAAATGTGCATTTCATTACATCTCTAAAATGCAATAATTACTAGATTAATTATATGAACTTCTTTTAATTGTACTTTAAACCTGATGCACCGGTCTGGAGTTTTGCGTGACTTTCAGTTCAACTCGCAGTGATAGCTGTAAACTAAATTGAAATCACATTGTGACTTATAAACTATCATTGGTATCCAGCAACATCAATAACAAATCAAAAAAATAGAAAGTTTCATATGCACAACAAATTAAATACATCGTGAGCTATATCTTTCTAGCTTTCGGTTGAAATTTGTCTCAATCCAGTTATAACAGGGTCCGAATACAAAAGAAGGCTTTGTAATTGATCCGGATTCATCGCTGTACGAGTATTCCTTCTCGAATTACTCCTTCTGAATTCTTTGATATTCTTGTTGTTGGGTTCTGCTGTTTCCTCAGACAGTTCTCCAATCGACGAGTGCGCTACTTATAATATCTGTTCCATGGATTAATACCTTTTGTACAGTAGCAGGAAGATTGTATCAAGGATACTCCTTCACTACCCAAGTAACAATTCTAGGGGTTTTTTTTTTCATTAGGGCGAATCTACAATTGAGAGATTCTCTCCGGGCTCGCTCTCTGTCATTCATATTCCAATCACCTTTACGTTTTTCATTAAGTAGAGTATGCTAGCCAGCACTGTTGTATTTCGATCTGTACTATAGAATCCCTCGAAAGTTTTATAATGGCGCTGTAATAAATGAAAGAGAGCGAGCCCGGAGAGAATCTCTCAAGTGTAGATTCACCCTGATGAAAAAAAAAAAACCCTAGATTTTAAGTTTTATGGATTCCAAATAGGGTATTGTAAAACGACATCCATAAAACCCTCTTCAAGGCATATTTGACTTGATTGCCTCCTCCAAAACCCCATAAAGTTTAAAATTTGCCTAGTTGGCCTACTCTGGCATTAAGACGATAATAATAAAAATATGTTGTACAAAGAGATGTTCGCTCATCACCATAAGGCACCAAGAGTGGACAGTCATGTTTGCTAGAATGAAAGATATGAAGAGAAAGTGTTGAAAGTTCCGTCAGTGTACGGTAGGTTGAAAATTGAATAGAAGTATTGAAAATGGAGCGAAAGGGCATGGGTAAAGTAGTACTCGAACCAATGACGTTAACTTTGCCTAACATCCCACTGCGGGGTAGGTCAAGGCACGGACAAATCCGCCACCTCAACAGGCAAAAGTAACGTGTTAGATCGCGCTCATGTACCACTGATAGCTTGTGATAGTTTTCTTGCGGTAGTTTGTGCACACTCTGTTTTGATGCGTACATGGGAGAGGAACCCTCTCCCAATTTTCAACCTACCGTACACTGACGGAACTTTCAACACTTTCTCTTCATATCTTTCATTCTAGCAAACATTACTGTCCACTCTTGGTGCCTTATGGTGATGAGCGAACATCTTCTTCTACATCATAATCATTACCCCACGCACGGAGAATACAAAACATAACAATTAGAGTATGAAAAATATGTTATTATAACCGAATTGAAAACCGTTTGAAAACCATACTATCAATGTAATTTGACATCTATATATATCTCTTTTATGCCACTTCCTCTGGACGCTTTCCAAAATAACTCAAAACAGTTTTATTCACACTATAATAAATTTTAATCAGTCTCAACAAATTTATTTCGAAAGTAAAGTCTTTTGATTGAAGAAAAAATGTACCTATGTCAAATAAAACGTCAGTAAGTAAAATATTTTTCTCAGCATGATTTATCATAATTTATCACTAGTCTCAACCTATAGTGGTCAAATTTTAAGTGCCAAATTAAATTCATCGGGTAAAGTGCTTGAAAAGAGCTGAAAAACTTAGTGCGCCTCCGAAATACGTGGTACTTTCTAATTATGTTTTATTTAGAAAAAGTGTAATTCTTCGTTGCAGTTAAATTTTTTGCTCAATCACTCTTATTTTTTTTTTATCCCACATAAACTGCCGTATAGCAATAAGCCGTTTGAAAAAAAAAACATATCAATATAACTTTATGTAAATGATAAACCTTCATGAAGATTGAAATAAAAATGGCAGCAGCATTAACATTGACTTTTCCTGAGCCGTTATTGAAAATGCTGATTTGTCTTCATGAAAGAATCTATAAATAAACGATGTTTTTTGATTTGGCATTTGTGAAAATAATTTTGAGGCTGAACTGTTTCTTTACAACGCTAATTTGCTATATGCAAGACCGTTTAAATGTCAAACAGCTTATATGGTAACGAAGCTGCTGCCAGAACAGTTCAAGCAACATCAAAAGTTAGTCCACAGCAATGCCGTATAAAATAATGTAGACATTCGAACGAGGCAAAACATGCCTCACGATAATTCCATCTGGTGGGTAGGAGAAAAATGAAATCCTTCATTGGCCAAAAAAAAAAATACAGTGGTTTGAAAAGTTCTCCGTTCCATTCCCAAAGTGGGACTTAAAATCATCGTGGTCCATAACCGACTTTTCCGAAGCAACAGCTTCTCCGATAACTTTAGATTCAAATGATCCAACCGCTCCGAGCGGCTCTGCTGGTGGTGGAACGGTGCGGTCATTGTCACACAGAAAAAAAGCGTTCCCGAAAATGAAAACGGACCGTGAACTTGTTCAGGTTTTCAGGATTTTTCCCTTTAAACCTTATCTAGTTCATGATGACGTGATTCGGTTCACGGTGTAATTTTGCTTTTTCTCGAATTCATGACTGCAGATCACGGATCTGGGCACGGATTTTTTTCCGTGCAACTGACTGATGTTGTGATTTTTTTTCACTTTTCTTAGTTTGTTGCTATGCGAATCCATCTTTGTTTTATATTATTACTAGCTGAACCCGGTGCGAGTCTTGCTACGTTTGCAACTAAATGAATGAAAATTTAATAGAACTGGCGCTTTTGTGGTTTTTAGGAATGAGTTTTGTTAAAATATTGTCGTTTGCTAATGTGTGTAATTTTTTGCAAAATTAAACTTAGGTGTGTGTTTTTAATTTAACCCTCGGATCGTTAATTTTGACCACGGTCTTTCTGTGTAGTAGCATTTCATAATGTGCATAATGTACACTCAAAAAATATGGTCCCTTAAATTCATGTGTGGCTGCACATACCTTACTACAATTTTCGTTTTCATTAAATTCATGTGCGGCATATGCTTACCATAACCGTGCCAAATACTTTGAATTTATATAACTCATGAATGTCATTTGACATCATATGAAAAGTATGTGTCACCTCAAATACACTTTCTTGCAACGCACTTTACGCTTTGCTCTACCGAAACAAACAAAACAATGATGGAGGAAGATGGAAAAAGTTTCCGCGAGTTCGTGCTAAACGAATTAAAGTTAAATGGTAATCTTGGAAGCTTTCGAACGTAAGTCAAGAAAAAATAATGTTCAGTGAACGATTTAATAATTCTACAAATTTGGCACAGATGCAGCAATCGGTTTCATCAAACTATTGAGTATTTATAGGGATGAGCTGGAGAATATTTTAACAGGTTCTGGATCTTACGAATTACCATCGAATTTTGACGAAATTTTCAGGCGAATCGTAAATTGGCGTCAGAAATGTGTAAGTTACTTTGTAGATATTCTTTTTCGCATTATTTTCTTAATTGTTTTTTTTTTTTAACAGGAAATCGGTATTAACGGATCCGAAATCATCAAAATACAAGAGGATTGGCTGGAAAACACATCAGAAGAGTGTGAACCGATAGATTTAAACCCATCAGAATCTAAAGAAAACGCTTTCACTGTGTCCGTTTCTTCACCAAATTTGCAATCGGATGATTCAGATTCATTGGATGCGGCTCCATCACCTGATGTTGATTTGAGCAAATTGTTATGAAAAGTCAATAAACATATCTATTTATATTGGACAAGAAAACAATTTTCTTATTAAATTCGCTTAAATGAATCTTATTGCATATAGCAATTTTGTTCATTTTTCGAAAATAAATACCTTAAACCTAATTGAAACCATTAATTAACATCCCTTACATGATATGCATGACCAATGCATTCTATTTAAGGAATTCATAGAAAGTATGTGTCCAACTTATGGATTGTATGCCAAGTCCTCATACATTTAATGAAAACATTCATTGACGATAATTCATTAATTTCGCACATACTTTTCATGTGCTAACCCCCATTGCAAAAATCCATGTGGGTTTGCACATGAATCTAATGGGGATTTTCTTTTAGGGCTGTCGTCCGACATTCTTACGACATGCCCACCCCATAGTTGTCGACCGATTTTTTGCGATGTGTACGTTGGGAGTTTCTCCCAGTAATTGGTGCAATTCGTGGTTCATTCGCCTCCTCCACGTTCCGTCTTCCATCTGCACTCCACCGTAGATCGTACGCAGCACCTTCCGTTCAAAGACTCCAAGGGCGCGTTGGTCCTCCACTAGCAATGTCCATGTTTCGTGGCCGTAGAGAACTACCGGTCTAATTAATGTCTTGTAGATGGTCAACTTTCTGGTTCGGCGAACTTTGTTCGATCTTAGCGTCCTTCGGAGTCCAAAATAGGCTCGATTGCCAGCCATAATGCGCCTTTGTATTTCTCTGCTGGTGTCGTTATCGGCGGTCACCAATGAACCCAGATACACGAATTCGTCTACTACCTCGATTTCACCATCGTCGATCTGAACTAGTGGTAGGAGGCTAACATTGTCTTTTCGTGAGCCTCTTCCCTTCATGTATTTTGTTTTCAACGCATTAATCACAAGCCCAATCTTACCAGCTTCAGCCTTAAGTCTGATGTACGTTTTCGCCATCGTCTCAAAGTTGCGTGCTACGATATCAACGTCGTCGGCGAAGCCAAATAGTTGGACAGCCTTCCTGAAGATCGTGCCGCTCGTGTCTATCGCAGCTCTTCACACCTTCCAATGCAATATTTCACAACAAACACGACAATCCATCACCTTGCCGGAACCCTCTCCGAGATTCGAAGGGACTCGAGAGCGTCCCTGATACTCGGACGACACACATCACTCGATCCATCGTTGCTTTGACCAACCGCATCAGTTTTTCCGGAAATCCATATTCGTGCATGATTTGCCATAGCTGGTCTCGATAGATTGTATCATACGCTGATTTGAAATCGATGAAAAGATGATGTGTGGGCACGTTGTATTCGCGACATTTCTGCAGCATTGCCGAATCGCAAAAATCTGATCCGTAGTCGCGTGGGTACCCATGAATCCCGATTGGTATTGCCCCACGAACTCCTTTGCAATTAGTGACAGGCGGGGGGATAAAAAGTGGGGGGGGAAATCGGTGGGGGACCCAGTAAACACAAGATCGCATATAATAACGGATATGAGTATAACGTGGAGGCGATATGCGTACATTTAACATGGAGTTAAATGAACGAATGAACGTATATCGCCTCCACGTTGTACTCATATGCGCTATCATATGCGATTCTGTGTTGCCTGGGCAGTAGTGTGATCGCACGATAATTGCAGCAATCCAGCTTTTCGCCCTTTTTATAGATGGGACAGTCTATTCCTTCCATCCAACCCCCGGGTAAACTTTTCTCCCCCCAAATTTGGGGGGTTCCCGGGGGGGGCGCTGGGGCGGGGGCTCCCCCCCGGTTTTTTATTGGGGGGTTGGGGGGTGGGGTACACCCGGGGGTTTTGTTTTTTTCCACCCGTTTATTTTTTTTTTTAATTTCTGGGGGGGTGGGGGTGGGGGCCTGTTATCTTCTGCGCGTGTTTTTTATTTTTTTACCATTCCTCTTTTTTTTGCTTGCGTGGGAACCTCCACATGCCAAATTTGGTTCCATTTTCTTGATTACTTCTTGAGTTATGCATAAATTTGTGTTTCATTTGTATGAGAGCCATCTCTTCCAGATAAGGGATTAGCCTCAAACCACCATAAAAACATTTCTTGCCTTCAGAAAACCCCACATGCCAAATTTAGTTTCATTTGCTTGATTAGTTCTTGAGTTATGCAGAAATTTGTGTTTCATTTGTATGGCAGCCCCCCCTTTCAGAAGAAGGAGGAGTGTCGAACCAGCATAAGAATCTTCTCTGGCCCCAAAAACCCCTGCATACAAATTTTCATAACAGTAAGGATGATTCTCATGTTTGGTTTCAATTTGTGTTTCATTTGTATGAGAGCCTCTCCTTACAAAGAGAGGAGGGGTCTCGAACCACCATAGAAACATTTCTTGCCTTCAGAAAACCCCACATGCCAAATTTAGTTTCATTTGCTTGATTAGTTCTTGAGTTATGCAGAAACTTCAGTTTAATTTGTATGGGAGCAGCGCCTTCCTGAAGGAGAGGGGTCTCAAACTACCATAGAAACATTTGTTGCCTTCAAAAACTCCCACATGCTAAATTTACTTTCCTTTGCTTGATTAGTTCTCGAGTTACGCAAAAAAAATTCAGTTGTATGGGAGCCCTCCCCCTCTTTCAGAGAAGGGGGGAGTCTCTTACTACCATAAGAACCTTTCCCGGCCCCAAAACCCCTCCATACAAAATTTCACGCCGATCGGTAAAGTAGTTTTCGAGTCTATACGGTTCAGACAGACAGACAGAAATTCATTTTAATGTATATAGATTGCCTTCAAAACCCCCCACATGCCAAATTTGGTACCATTTGCTTCATTAGTTCTCGAGTTATGCAGAAATTTGTGTTAAATTTGTATACAACCCCCCCCCCTTACAGAAGGGGGAGGGGTCTCGACCCACCATAGAAACATTCTTGCCTTTAAAAACCCCCACATACAAAATTTGGTTGGATTTGCTTGATTAGTTCTCGAGTTATGCAGAAATTTATGTTACATTTGTATGGGAGCCCCCCTTCCCTTCAAGAGAGAGCGGAGGGGTCTCAAACCATCATAGAAATATTTCTCTCTTTCATAAACCTCCAGCTGCCAAATTTGTATGGGATCACCCTCCCCCTACTAGAGAGAGGAGGGCTAGCAAACCACCATAGAAACATTTCTTGCCTTCAAAATCCCCACATGCCAAATTTAGTTTCATTGACTTGACAAGTTCTCGAGTTATTCAAACTTCTGTTTCATTTGTATGAGAGCCCTTCCAGAAAGGGGAGGGGTCTCAAACCACCATAGAAACATTTCTTGCTTCCAAAAACTCTAATATGCTAATTTGATTTCCTTTGCTTGAATAGTTCTCGAGTTATGCAGAAATATGTAATTCATTTGTATGTGAGCCCCCTGTTTCAGAGAAGGGAGGGGTCTCTTACTACCATAAGAACCTTCCCCGATCCCAAAAACTTCTCCATACAAAATTTCACGCCGATCGGTTTTATTTCTATAAGGTTCAGACAGACAGACAGAAATTCATTTTTATACCATTAACGACTGTTCCAGAAAGTATAAGCACACCTGATTTTAACGGTCACTTTGAATATAATGAAATATTGTTGTCCTTTTGTTTGCACATTTTTGAATGACATAGCATCAAAAAAAGGCTCAGTTTTGTGTTACCTATCAAAATGCGCGGTCTTACTCCGGAACAACGAAAAAGTATCGTGCACAAATGGTGCACTGTGAGCGGTCTCTCCTTGAGAAAATTGGCCAAGGAAGAGGGTGGAAGCGTCGGAGCGGTACGATCTGCGATTCGAAAATATACAGAACAGTGTACGTTTGAAGATGCGCCGAAGAGTGGTCGGAAATCCGGTCCTGTTAGTCCGGATATCGATAAAAAGATCAGGGATGCCTACAAGCGAAAACCTGAATTAATCCACCGATGGTGAGACTGAACCCTTCTTACACTTCACCAGAATTACGAACTAAAATGTGGCCAAAATGGTACTGTATACATATTTTCATCAGAAATTCCAGGAAGAACCAGGAATATTCGATATGTCATACATTCAGTTTATAAAATGAATTATTTGTCAATCCTGAACGTATTGTTCATCGATGTGATTAAAATATTGCCATTAATAGTCTTTAACGACCTGTTTATATTAGGTATATAAAAGGAAAAATTACATAAATATTAGAAATTCCATATAATCAGTCCATAGAATGAATTATTACACAATCCTAAGCGTCAATTTTGATTATCGATATGGATTCAAGATGCTTAACAAGTACATGTTCGTTGAAAATTGTGTAGTTATAGTGAATGGAGACTTTGTGTAATTTTCGAATATACTCGTTGCAGTTCAAAACCGGACCACTCGAGCCAACCGATCCTACTCTAATTCTATAGAGTCGCATAGTGTGGCTAGTCCGCTGAATGTGCTATACAACGCACCAGATGCAGAACAATAGAATACAAGCGGCATCGATTGGGGTGAGTGGTCTTGTTCGGTTTTGAACTGCAACGAGTATATTTTCATCTCACAATTATGTGCTCTCAGGTATTGTTTTGGTCATATCTCCATGAAGGATTATCCAATCATAATGAAATTTTGACCAGTTATTTGAGAATTTTATAACTTCAATTGGGCGCTAACAAAACTAAAATCGGTACACAAATAGCTCAGTATGTAATCGGAGACTAAACTGTTTGATTACTATTATAATAGGCCGTCAAGTACTGTTTCGTTCATATCTTCGTAACGAAATGTCCGAATAAAAAAAAAATCAATAGCGTTCTATGGGAATGTTGTAGCTTTCATTTGCCGTCAACAGAACTGAAATCGGTTCACAAATGGCTGAGAAACCGATGTGACATTATTTGTAACACACACACACACACACACACACACACACACACACACACACACACACACACACACACACACACACACACACACACACACACACACACACACATACATACACACAGACATGTGCTCAGTTCGTCGAGCTGAGTCGAATGGTATATGACACTCGGCCCTCTGGGCCTCGGATAAAAAGTCGAATTTTCAAGCGATCTTAATACCCTTCTTTTGGTGTAAGAAGGGTAAAAAGAGAAGTTGTAGAAATATACTATGTTTCAAATATTCAATATATAAAATGAAGTATTAGACAATTTTTAACCGTCAGTTCTGACTATCTCATGCGTCATAAAACGTAACAGATGCGACACTATAGAATGCAAACAGGATCGATTAGTGCGAATTGTGTTTTCCGGTTTTGAACTGCAACGAATTATGTGCAATTATATGCTCTCAGGTATTGTTTTGGTCATATCTCCATGAAGGATTATCCAATCCTAATGAAATTTTGATCAACTATTTAAAAATTTTATAAGTTTAATTTGGCGCTAACAAAACTAAAATCGGTACACAAATAGCTCAGTATGTAATCGGAGACTACCACTGTTTGATTACTATTATAATAGGCCGTCAAGTACTGTTTCGTTGATATCTTCGTAACGAAATGTCCGAATAAAAAAAAATCAATAGCGTTCTATGGGAATGTTGTAGCTTTCATTTGCCGTCAACAGAACTGAAATCGGTTCACAAATGGCTGAGAAACCGATGTGACATTATTTGTACCACACACACACACACACACACACACACACACACACACACACACACACACACACACACACACATACATACACACAGACATGTGCTCAGTTCGTCGAGCTGAGTCGAATGGTATATGACACTCGGCCCTCTGGGCCTCGGATAAAAAGTCGAATTTTCAAGCGATCTTAATACCCTTCTTTTGGTGTAAGAAGGGTAAAAATTTTTGAAGGCAAGAAATGTTTCTAAAGTAATTCAAGACCCCTCCGCCCTCTGTAAGAGGGGGCTCTCATGCTAATGAAACACAAATTTGTGCATAACTCGAGAACCAATCAAGCATATGGAACCAAATTTGGCATGTGGAGGTTTTTGGAGGAGAGAAATGTTTCCATGGAAGTTTGAGACTCCTACGCCATCTGGAAGGGGAGGGGGGGGGGTTTACATACAAATGCAACACAAATTTCTGCATAACTCGAGAACTAATCAAGCAAATGGAACCACATTTGGCAGGTGGAGGTTTTGGAAGGCAAAAACTGTTTCTAAGTTGACTCGAGCCCCTCCCTTCTCTGAAAGGAGGGCTCATATACAAATGAAACACAAATTTCGGAATAACTCGAGAACTTATCAAGTTAATGGAACCCAATTTGGCATTTGGAGGTTTTCGAAGGCAAGAAATGTTTCTAAGGTGGTTTGAGACCCCTCCGCCTTCTGGAAGGGTAGACTCCCATAAAAATAAAACATAATTTTTAGCATAACTCGAGAGCCAATGAAGCAAATGAAACCAAATTTGGCATGTTGAGGTTTTTGGAGGCAAGAAATGTTTCTATAGCAGTTCAATACCCCTCCCCATTTTGAAGGGGAGGGGGGCTCCCCCTACAAATAAAAAGCAAATTTCTGCATGACTCGAGAACTAATCAAGTAAATGAAACCACTTTTAGCATATGGAGGTTTTTGGAGGCTAGATTTCTATATACATAAAAATGAATTTCTGTCTGTCAGACCCTTATAGACACGGAAAGTTGTAAACCGACCAACGTGAAAATTTATATGAAGGAGTTTTTGGGGCTGAGGAAGGTTCTTATGATTGTTTGAGACCCCTTCTCTCTCAGGAAGGGGCGCTCTCATACAAATGAGACACAAATTTCATCATAACCCGAGACCTAATCAAGCAAATCGAATCAAATTTAGCATGTGGGGGGTTTTGAAGGCAAGAATGTTTCTATGGTAGTTCAAGACCCCTCACTTTCTTTCTTCAAACAAATGAAACTCACATTTTTATTATAATCGATGAGCCCAGTGTGATGGTTCGAGAACTAATTAAGCAAATGGAACCAAATTTGGCATGTGGAGGGTTTTGAAGTCAATGATTGTATGGTGGTTTGAGAAACCACCCCCCTCTGGAAGGGAGGGCTCCCATACAAATGAAACACAAATTTCAACCAAAGATGAGAATTATCCAGGTTACTTAAACACAAACCGTGTATTTCTTGGGTAAGAAGCATGTTTTGATAGAAGTTTGAACCCCTGCTTATTCAAGAAGAAAAAAACTCATTTCGAAAAAAAAAACCATAAACGTGACAGTTATTTTAAATTTTCCTTCATTTAGTTGCAAGCGTAGCAGCGCACGCACCGGGTTCAGCTAGTTTGAAATAAAAGCGCAACCACGTGGATTTGCCCAGCCATTTGTTTGTTTTTTTTTTTTTATGTTTCTGACATGGGATTCGATCCTGTATTTTTGGAAGGAGCTGTTATTGAATCCGTGGTTGATCTCACTTGGCCATGGTGGCTCGTTAGAAGATACTTGATTAATGAGTATGAAGTTATAACTCTCGACAGCGCTTTAATTCTTTTTTTGGGATAAATGAATTATTCCCGCTGATCCCAGCAGCAACATCATCTTGCATAAGTACGATAAAAGTGAAACAACGATTGGTTGATCTTCACGAAATTCATTTCGTGCATTATACAAAGAGGTGTAATGATAGCAATTCACAAGATAAAAAGCAATATGAATGTTTCATACAATATACGAGACATTTTTTCTATGTACAAAATCCATGTTTACGAACCGAGTGAAAGCTATTTTACGAAAATAAATTTTCAGTGCAAAATAGCCTATCTAGTGAAGTAATAAAACCCTCATAAATTAGAAGAAAAGCTAAAAGGCAAAAGGATTATTACTCGAGTAGCATCCTTGTGATAGCATAAACATATTCTTTGAAATCTTATACTTTTATTTCATATCCCGATGCTAGACACTGCAAAAAAGTTCAGCATCTTTAACGATAAATATAATATATTTTCCTCATGGATTGGTTCATTAATTTATCAATGAAGTCTGCTGTTAAGGTTTGATCCACTCAGTATCCACTTAGACCTCAACATAGTTGAAAAGAGTTGGATTTTTCGCATTTGTCAATTATACAATGACATATATACTCACACACTCAAATCAAAACTTCCCAATATTATTAAATAACGATCATTCACCATCCACATGTGTTATGATACGATAAATTAGATGATACCATTATTACTATACACCAACGCGGTCCTACGTCAACCTCGCAGTTATGTCCCTGATGTAACCCATCTCAAATTTTTTCGCATACTAATCAATTTGCCAAGCGATAACCGCTTGATTTCTTGCGAGACATCATTTCAAAGACATAATGAACGTTCTTCAAAGATCGTATATCATCAAAAGAAAATTCCTTACAGTTTTATACAATTAGATAGCAAAACAAAGTTTCCTATAGCAAGTATCGTTTGAATTGAAAATCCTTAAGACAAGTTCACTTATCGTGGTGCAAATAAAGTAAACGAAAGCATGTGTCAAAGTTGACGCTGATCTATCGTAAAATTCCAATGCCTCAATTTTCTAACCACTTCTGGTAAATAAACTGTAAGTACACTGGTTCAGTTAGAAAAGGAAACATTCGTCTCTCTTAGCCTTACTGTGCTGATGATAATGTCGGAGCGTAATAATGCAATTCGGATGTAAATGTT
This sequence comes from Aedes koreicus, assembly GCA_024533555.2. Taxonomy (NCBI): domain Eukaryota; kingdom Metazoa; phylum Arthropoda; class Insecta; order Diptera; family Culicidae; genus Aedes; species Aedes koreicus. The sequence goes on from JAHHFK020003055.1 coordinate 229,328, forward strand.
TTCCCGCACTAGGCCAATCAGCTCGACATTACGCGAATGAGTGCAAATACAACCTAATTAAAATTTAAGTCGCAAGCACGTTCTTACCCGGAAATCTACACTGAACTTCGACTGCTGCAACCGCACCCGTTGCTGTTCATCCAATTCTTTCACCAGTTCTTCACACTGCTCCAGGCATATTCCCCGCGTCAACACCTCGTGATGATACTGGTAGGGATACTTTGAATATTTCTGCAACAAATCACCAAACCATGAAAACGTCTTAATTAACACTTCTTAACCTTCCCTCGCGAACACGTACTTTGATAGCTCGCCAAACCTCCGACCGATCGTCAGACTTCACAACGCTCTTGACTATGCAGAAAACTCCGCCCGGTTTCGACCTTAGACAACTTTCGATGCTTTCGTACTGGAACAGTGCCGGCATTTGCCAGTACTCGGTCACTGGAAATTTGGAGACAAACAGACACAGAAACAGAAAGCAACCATAAATAATCGGTTCGACCTTTGAAGGTAAACTGCCTAGATTTAACTACTAACTGTTATAATCCACTATCCCGAAGCCCCGGATCGATGACGGCAAACACTGAACTATCAGCAGTGCCACAAGAATCACTTTGCTATCCATGATTGCGCTTTTTATTAGTCGGACTAATTGTTTTGAACACTTGACCCACGCTTGCAGCAGCAGCTTGATTCGAATATCGACCGGTCGTCGCGCAACTTCAAACGGTTATGATCACACCACCAGGACGGACCTAACCTCTAAGCTGCTATGGATGCGTTTGACTCTCAAATAGACCAACAAAGGGAATAGATGCCTTCAGAGCGCGACAGTAATACAGATCAGCAGCACGGCGAGAAATAGCAACTTCGAATGCAACTGCTCGAACCGTAACGATTTATACATTCAACTTGATCTTCAATGGAAAATACCAACCGCGGCGAACATTGGATTAGGGAAAGACAGAAACTTGCACTAATTGATCGAGATACGCAAATCTGCCTCGCTTGGGAAATCGAATCGACGCATGCTTCGGAGGTAAATTTGCGTCTGAGGGTGTGTCAAGAGCATAAAAAAGCGTGATTGACTATTTAAATCACCGAGCACCCGTTTGTTTCTACTCGATGGAGCTCGACGGCAAACGCGTCCATATGGAAAAAGCATCAACAAGACGGGTAACGCCTGTTAATGCCTTAGTCAACAACAATTGATCGCCAATGGCTGATAAAATGATAACAAGCTTGCACACTTACACACGTCACATCGCCTCAGACCGGAGAGGGTGGAATCCCTCAGATTGCCCATGACTAATGTGATCGTAGCCTCGGGTTAGTACCGACTGACGTGATTCGGTCAACTACCATCGCTCCCTCTCCATCCCTCCCATTCAAACGATATGGATTGCTACGATGCGACGTTGTTTACAAACAAGGCACAATTCACACGTCATAAACCGGGTGCCCCGCTGGTGAATTGAATTGTTCTTTAATGCAAACTTCGAATATAGCTTATGTGTTTTAATGTGTGGTGACATTGTGAAGCTTTTAGGAGCCATCCGTGCTTTGTTTGGTTTTCTTGTCTTTCTTTCAGGAGTTGATAGTAAGACGCATCGTGCACGCACTTTAAGCTCAGTCCAAATGACTCACCTGTAGGTTAACACCTTGAAAGCTGACTAAAGATGTGAGCATCAAGGACGGATTTATTTGCTAAGAAGTGCAATTTTTGGGTTTGCGTGTTTGCGTTCCAAGGATTTATGTTATTGGACTCGGAAGAAATCACTAATTTTCGAGTTGGTGTTAAAGGTGTGCGATGTGTTAAGTTATGACGTTTTTCTTTATCTCGAAATGAAATTTTGCGAAATCTCACGGACTATAGACGAATTTCACGCCAACTCATTTCAGAATCCAATGAAACTTTGTGGGTGTGTAGACTATGTCTTTTCAAGCAACTTTGCATACCTTGTTTTTTTTTTTAAATTATCTAGACTGCCATTTGAAAAGGGCTTAAGTTTTTTGATCGATTTTTTTTAAATCAACTAAAAAAGGAAAAGACTTACAAAAAAGTGATGTATGTGTGACTTCCTAGAAAATCGTTATGAACAAATTTTAAAATCGATTCTTACACGCTAAAAAAAAAATATTTTAAAATTTAAAGTCAATTGCAAAAAAATGTCTATCTTAGAATTCGACGAAATTTTTTCTTAATAAAGGCGATATAATTGCCTAAAAATTCGCCATACATTGCAAGATGGGCACTTTTAAGGAAAAAAAGTTTTTCAAACAACAACTCTTTCATGTCCTATTTTTACCCTGTATCATGCAAACTCGTCTAGTTATGGTATTCAACACCCCTATAGAATCCAATAAAGTTTACCAGTCATAAAGAATTGAATGCATTGAACATCTTTGCAAAAAACAATAATAATCTATGATGAAGTTTGTCAGAAGTAGATAATTTATCATCTCCATGCGAAGCGCTAGGAGTGGACGGTAATTTATTGCTAGAACGAAATAGACATGAAGAGAAAGTGTATTGATAGTTCCGTATAGGGCGAACTATCAATATACTTTCTCTTCATGTCTATTTCGTTCTAGCAATAAATTACCGTCCACTCCTAGCGCTTCGCATGGAGATGATAAATTATCTACTTCTGACAAACTTCATCAAAGATCGTTACTTCCGCGCTTGGGAGAATACAAAAACAACAATCAATGTGAATAATAATCTAGACTAACATTTGAAAAGGGTCTAAAACATTATATATCCCTTTACATCAGTAAAACAGAACAAAACATGTACGTTTAAAAGTCATTCATCTGCTTGTTCGGATATTCCTATTGGTGGAAGGAAGGTCAAGATTTGTTACAGTACGTTTAAAAGGTATGGGAAAAATTGTGATAGAGGGGGCTGATAAATCTAAAAAAATAGCGGACGTCATAATTGAATCGTCTTTAAATGGATATGTATCAAGTTTTTTCACATACAAAGTAAACTTCTATGGATTATCCTTTGAATCAGAAAACCTTTTAGCTGAAATAGGTACAAAGCAATGAACTTGTGCACCAGGTATTGTCTTTACGTGGCTATATAACTTCTCAAGTTCTTCTGACATTTTTGCATACTGTTCAGCTGATATGAAGCAGAAATTCTGTTTTGTAATACTTTTATTTGTCTGTTCAACTGCCCAGTTATATAGTTCCCGAGGAGTTTTGATTGTGTTCCCAAAATCTTGAGCAAGGCTTGCTCTCTTTGCCATTCGCTTGAGAGTACCAACAATAGCATCATATAGACCCATGAGACGTTGCAAAGAAGTGCCATTCTGCTTCCAATCCATACTTGGACTTGAAATTGCACAAGCAGGCAAAGTTCTTTTTGTTCTTATAATGGGCTGCTGCTCCATCTGACATGAAAATAATGTTTGAGCAATGTATTGAATTTTGTTTAAAGCAATCTAGCAATTTTGATAAAAACAACTGAACTGCTATTGAGTCATGGGTCAATACTTCAGATATTATGATAAAGCTTTTGTTTTCCAATTTATCGTCCTTCTTATAATATACTTCAAAGTTTTGGTAATAAACAAGATCAACCACCTGATTTAATTGTATTATCACTAAAGTTAAAAAAAAAAAAATTATAAATAAGCCCTTTCCAAATAGTAGCCTTGATTTTTCAAACCTTCAAAGACCCTTAAAAATTCAAATTGTCATTATAATAAAATTTAATTGGCTTCTGTGCGGTTTTAGGACCAAATTATAAGGCGAGTTAGCGCGATACACGGTAAAACTAGGACATGAAAAATTTGTTGTTAGAAAAACTATTTTTCCTTAAAAGTGCCCATCTCGCAATGTATGGCGAACTTTTAGACAATTATATTGCCTTTATTGAGAAAAAAATTCGTCCAATTCTAAGGCAGTCATTTTTCGCACATTGACTTTGAATCTTAAAATAATTTTGTTTTAGCGTGTAAGAATCGATTTTACAATTTTTACATTTTTGTTCTTAAAGTTAAGACAATTTTTAAAAGTCGCACATACATCACTTTTTTTTGTAAGTCTTGTCCTTTTTGAGTTATGTTGATTTAAAAAAAAAACCATCAAAAAACTTCAGCCCTTTTCAAATTGCAGTCTAGATAAATTAAAAAAAAAACAAAGTATGCAAAGTTGCTTGAAAAGACAGTCTTCACACCCATAAAATTTCATTGGGTTCTGAGAGGGTGCTGCCAAGCACTGGATGAGTTGGCGTGAAATTCGTCTATATTTTCCTTGCAAGCTTGCTATTTCTTGTTTCATTTCGTTTTGTGGAAATTTCCGTTGGAAATTTTCTTTATGAATTCAGTCATAGAATGGAATAAAATAGAAGTTAATTATATATTAATAATCTGTCTTAATGCAGACTGATGGAGGAAAGTAGGTGTTCATAGCGATAAATTCAGTCCAAATGATCCCAGTCTCAAAACAATATGTTGATTTGTGAGAGACATCCTAGCTTAATCATTCCGCTTGTTCAATTGCAGCGAGGATTTTCAGACTACAGGGTGCGGCAGAAAATAATGCGAAAATTTGTTCTATTTCTTTCAAATCCCATTTTCAACTAATTCAAGCAATAATATCAACATTTTCGAGTGCAGTTATCTTTATAAAGTCCTTTTAAACAAATTTATTAAATGTGTCCTCGATTTTTATTAATAACATCCTCGAGCCGACGCCAGAAGCCAGAGCATGCCTTTCGGACGTAGTCCTCCATCGTTGACTGCCATGTGCGTGTTATGGTTGACTTCAGGGTTTTCACACTAGGGTGTAATGTTTTGCAGGCTCGTGCTTCAACATATGCCCAAATCAAATAATCCAACGGATTAGGATCTGGACTGCTAGGGGGCCACAAATCCTTCGGCCAAAACTTCATGTTATCGTTCAACCATTGTTGGGTTCGATTGGACGTGTGACACGGTGCTCCATCCTGCTGTAGGACAACGTTTTGGTCCTCGGAGAAGTTGGCCTTCACCCAGGGAAGCACTTGGTCCTTTAAAATACCGATATACACTTCGGTATTGATTTTAACTCCAGCATCAATGAAAACAGGCGGCATTTTCAAACCGTTGGACGCCACCAAGCCAAACATCATGACACCAGCCGGATGTTTGGTTTGAAATTTGAATTTCACTTTTTCCGGAACGTTCTCCATTTTCTGCGGTGAAATGAACCGGTCCGTGCGGCTGTTGGCCACAGCATCGATGCTGAAAAGCTTTTCGTCGGAGAACAGGATTATCATTTTTTCCTTCTTCAACAAGGAAAGCAATCTCTTGGAACGAGTCACTCGTAGTTCCTTGACCCGGTCCGTAATCAAGTGGCGTTTCACTCTGGCTCTGGAAGATGCATGCAGGTCTTCTTTGATGATTCTCCGCATGGATTTCTCCGAAATATTGGCCTTCTTTGCAAGTTTTCTTATGGAACGCACCGAGTTGCGAGCAATTTTTGCACGGACCGATTTGATCACGTTCGGCGTGCGTGCAAAGCGCGGACGTCCGCTTCCCGGCTTCCGCTACTTAGGACCATCCTGCAGGGACTTTTTATGCGGTAAACTGTTGCCAAATGGCACCCTACCACCTTGTCAATCTCTTTCGGTTTCTTCTGGGCGAGCAACAAACGGATGATCACTTCTTTCGCGAACATTTTGACGAATTTGCAATAAAACAAATAGAATGTTTGGATGCAGCACTTGAAAGTAAACATAAACAAATACATTTTCGACGGAAATTAGTCACTAGCTAACCCAATACCGTCGAATTAACCCAATACTCAAGTTTGAACATTTTCACATTATTTTCTGCCGCACCCTGTAAAAGTCTAGATTCTTATAACACGTCTCAAAACAACGCACTTCTCTCGTGCTTTCCTTTTGACAAGTGACGTTTTACATACATTTCTGCAGACACTCACGTCATGCTACCGTCTTGAATAAACTAAAACGTCTACAGCAGACGTACAGTTTAAAGAGAAGAAAAAAAAAAAAAAAAAAAAAACCCCTTTTGCTATAAATGTTCAAATTTTTTTTTTTGAAATTTTTTATCTATTTTTTATATAAAAAAAAAATTTTTTTATTTTTTTTTTTTAAAAAAAAAAAAATAAAAAAAAGTAGTTGTTTTTTTAAAAAAATATTGCGAAGATATTACTGGTAAATTTTTGTTAATAAGTTTGTTGTAAAAAAAAATCCGGATATAAAAAAAGATGGGGGTTTTTTTTCTATGTATCACTATGTTTTTGCAAAGTGCCATTCAATATTTGTGGAACAGTGCAGTGAGTAAAATATTGTTTAAATAAACCGTACATTGCCAGCTAAATTATTTTTATGATTCAGCTCACAAATTGACCTATGGAAAAAATAATTATTCATAATAAATGACAGCCAAGAAAGTACTTGCTTTAGAATATTTAAAATGCTAGAACGATGAAGAAAACTCTTCACTATCAATCCGTTAAACACTATTTTAGGTGTTTAAAAATACTTCCGTTATTTATGCATAGGCAGTCCTCCCTTAGCTTAGTAGGTAAAGGCGCAGCTACAAAGCAATACCATGCTGGAGGTCACTGGGTTCGATTCCCGGTCTGGTTTATGAATATTTCGTTAAGGAAAATTTCTCGACTCCCTGGGCATAGCGTATGATTGTCACATAATCATACTAATGCAAAAATGGTACTTGGCATCGAAAGCTCTCAATTAATAACTGTGGAAGTGCATTTAGAACAATAAGGGGCTTATTACGGTTTTCATTTCACGGTGAAAATGAAGTGAAAACCAAAAACCTTATTACGAATGTCACCCAAGTGAAAAAATGTGAAAGAGTTCATCCGAGGTGACGATTTAAATGAACTTGTTGTTATTATGGTTGCCACGGCACCATCACGCCACCGAAAAAAAGTGGCGCAAACCGTAGATTTTCTGAGGGCTACTACGATTTTCACTTCACTATCGCTTCCACCTCACGAGGTTCATTTTTGATCACGGTGATACCAGTAATATCATAAAAAAAGTGAGGTGATGTGTAAGTGAGGTGAAAGTGATAGTGAAGGTGAAAACCGTAATAAGCCCGTAAGTTGAGAGCTAGCAATAAGCTAATTGTGAAAGCAATAAGCTTGAAATGCTAAAGAAGAAGAAGACAGTGTTAACGCTGCTGGGCAACACGATGGAGTAATCACTGACGGTGTACCAAACTGAGCCCAGCCGCTCGACCGTTGCGTGACAGATGAGAGGAGAAAAAACGCAATAGAGTAAAAAACAAAACAAACAGGATGAAAGTGAACAAAGTGCGAAATAATTTAGTAAATTTGCGTTAGATTTAGTTAATAGGAGCAAAAATAGACTTGTAAGTTTAGTGTAAACGAAATTAGAGGAACATTTGGCAAACATCTCCCGCTACATCTCGCCTAACGTGAAAGCACTCGATCTACGTTTGATTTTTACTATCTAATTAAATGGTAAGTAGTCTAAAGTATAGTGATTAATCAGTGCGATTTAAATAGGAAAGAGTAGGTAGAGCGCGAAAGAGTAGAAGCTTCTGAAGCAAAGTTTGGAAACAAACGAACGTGGTTTGCACTTTTGAACATTAACTACTATATTCATAAAAGACTGGCATGCGCCTATAAGCAGTATAGGATTATATTTTAATATTGTGTTTAGTGGTATTACGATTAGATAAACCATTTATTTTAGAAAACATCACACTGGGCTCTTCGATTACTCCAATTGCTATCTTTGAAATGTTACCAGAACAGTATAGTGAAAAAATATTACAACATGTCTTATAAAATAATATCTCTCATTAAAATTATATTTTTGATATTTGGAATGATTTTTCCTGTTTTAAACTTTTCCAGCACTCGTAGGATATTAATACAAATCGAATTATATTTTTTTCAGTAACACATATCTTGTAGGTAATACTCGCAGAGCAGGAAAAAGCCGGGTTACAGAAACGGTATTACAAATTTATTAAAGCGATCTTGACGATAGAATTTAGACTAACAGCGCTGGGTGAAAAAATCATATTTATACCCTCTCAGGTTGTTTATACGTTCCCATGGTACCCATGCTTATAAACTAAGAACTTCGGCAACGAGTTTGTTATTTACTCTCGGACAACGTCGATTGTGCTATCGGTCTTTACCGAGCTACTTTGATTTTCAGCATATTTTGTTTTGTACACATATCATGCTCTCGTATTGACTTACTGTAGCCGCTTTTTACATGGTCAAGTTATTTAATTTGTGTCTTAAAATTCCATGTACATCATTGAAGATGGAAATATGTATGAATTGCATTTTTGTCTTCTATGATATTTTAATTATTTATGTGAGGAAAGTAAGACCTTGTAAAGAACGAGCAAAGTATATGTATTTCAGTTTTGATTCCTTACATATTGGATCAGCTTATAAAAGCACATAAGTCCTATACGCACAAGCAGTGAATGATGCGTTTGAAAATTTTATTCTTAGATTATATTATACAACATAGAGACAGGTTCTAAAAGAAAAATATAAGCATAATCACCAGGGCACTCATACTTTTAGAAAAGTTGTTTGATTTATTCCCATCGACAGATCGGATCGGCAGTTTCTACCATGGTATTTTTTCAGTGTAGAAGCATTTCGTACACTCAAAAACAATGCACCTTATATTTAAAAACAAGCCACCTTATATATATAATTTGAATTTGGGCAAAGTGCAAAGTTATTGCTCTGTATTGGTGCTGCACTTATTTTTTTATTAAATGTGGTCAGATTCTATTCATGACCCATAGAGTAATTAACCATATGTGCAATAAATATATAGTCTTTAAGTGCAACAGCTGAAAAGATATTAATTATAGTTTTCATGAATTGTATTAACTTGTCCTTGTAAAATTCAAATGAGTTTTATGTGAAAAGGTGCATGGATTTTATTTTTTCATAACAAGGTTAGTATTGATTTTTTTGTATCTTTTCATGTAATAAAACGAAATGTGTGAATAAAAGCACTCCAGGAATTCAAGAGAGAGACTCAAATCGCCGAGAATAGTTTTCTCAACCTCTTTCGACCGCCAGTCGTAAAGTTTGTTGAAGATAGTTTCCGTGCAATCACTATCCCAACTTTTTGAAGCTATCGCGTTCAGCAGCTCTTCTGCGGGAAAGGAAAAAATGCTCGGCAGATCTGAAACATTCAAAATAAACACTGTTAACATGGCAAAGAAGAACATCTATAGTAATTTATCACCTTCAAAAATTCAGTGACTTCCGCTGGCAAACCAAGTACCTCAACCACCACACGGTAAACTTCACTTTGCTTCTCCGTTTTGCAGTTTTTTTTTTTCTTCTAGAACGACAAAGCAGCTGATTGTTTTTCGCGCATAGTTATTTATTTCGTTTTAAGTGCGAAGATGGAAAGTGAAAACACACTTGAATGACACTTCTCGCCCCATTGAAAATTATATGCGGACCATATCAGTCTCATTGGAAACGAACCTGTGTATTAAGTGACGGGTGTTAAAAATTATGTGCGGCAAATGAAAATCATACTGGCTCACATGATTTCAATTCGAAACAAAAATTGACCGATTTTAATAATAAAAATTATTGATTTATTTTCAGTGTAGATAAAACAAAATATTTTCAAACTACGCCGTATCCTGTCAGTTTGAACGTTATTTTCTCTTGCATAACCTTTGATTACTTCTTATGTATAATGTAGCACTGAGAGTAGCTCAAACACCCCCCTTTTGTGATTAAAAAAGGGTTCAAACTTCTATCAGAACATGCTTCTTACCCGAGAAATACACATTTTGTGTTTTAGTTGCCTGGATAACTCTCATGTTTGGTTGCAATTTCATTTGTTTGACGCGTATAGTACTGCTCTACTATTGGTGATTGGTGTTCAAAACAAGAATAATCGCATCTGTGCTTTGTTAGCCACGAATTGTGTGAGGATTGCACAGTTGTTGAGGCTCCAGCACCGCTAGTTAAAATCTGTCGGCATCATCCACCATGAGGTTTGAAACTTGCCGGTAATCCATTTTGTTTTTTAACGATCATTTCAGGGCCAAAAGGTGCATGGTTTGGCAGGCTATTTGTAGTTGTGGTTTGAAGAGCAAAATCTTCAAATCTACAGGTGTGATTAACAAGCAAGTTTACGTCAACGAGTGTCTTGCCATTATGGTAAAGCGGCTCAGGATTGGTATGCAGGAAACAACGTCAACATTGTACACAGTCCTTTGGTCCTCCGAACACCCCAGAACTTCGTCCAATTGAAAGATATTGGGCCATTGTGAAGCAAAACCTTGGGAAATCGAAAGGAGATGCAAATAATGAGAAAGATTTTATTTAAAAGTGGGGAAATGCTTCCGGAAAGGCGGTTGAGGACACTGTGCAGAACTTTATGGATGGTATCAAACGTAAAGTTAGAGCATACGGATATAATAAGTCCGAATAATAATGTTTTGATGTAAATGAGTTACAAATCAACCCTTCATTACGTTGATTTTTTTTCGGATTTAGAAATTAATGGAAATAATGTTATACTGCGAGTTTTTCTTTGGCTAGATTTTGCTGTGTGCATACCTTATTTCAGTTGATTCGTAATGTGTCTCACTTTGATTCATAATTGTGACCAAGTTTCGCACTGATCCATAATTATGGGCTCAACCAACCAAAATTATCACCTAAAAATAAAGGTTTGCTATGACTATACATCAAGAGTAAATGTTTTCCTTGAAATTTAATAGAACGATAGTTCTCTTTTTGTTTTCAATGTTATGGTGACATGTCAATTCATTTTTTATTCAAAAAATAGTTGGAAAATATGCCTTAGCTGATGCATAACTGTGGGGTGACTGTATTGCGAATTGTGGCGATCGATTTGCTGGGTTCCACGTGAGTGCTATTACGCGGAGCTGCATACTTCGAAGGGATGGTGGCTACCTTATATGAAAACATATATGCAGGAAGATGCTGAACTTGTAGTTTTAAAAGGAAGAATGCCTCAGAATGTTTTTGGCCTGATTTAGCGAGTTGCTACTACAACCGGGTGGTGGTTCAGTGGTATTGACAGTAGGATGGATTTCATTGTCAAAAACCACCCATTTGCCCTCAATTCCGCCCAATAGAAAAACATTGGACGATTAAAGACTGTATTCGATGAAATTTGGACACACAAAATAGGTCACCAAAAATTTTCCTTGAGCCCGATTCTTTTCAAACTTTCTGGAAATAAAGTACTACTAAATGGTTAAGTTTTGACATCATTGGTTTATTGAACCTCTTCTCCCAACCCAAATGCCCGCACCTTTGCCTTGACCCCTTTCATCAAATTTTGGGCAATGATAGGACCGACTTGCTTACTTACTTTTAACCACACTTTCTTTAGTTCAAGTTCATTTTCTATCAGTTTTGGAGTTTTAACGAGCTTTGCCTTCATGATTGCCCAACATTTTTCAATTAGGCGAAGTTCCGGAGTATTTGGAGGGTTGACGTCTTTTGGTAAAAAAAACTACATTATTATCTTTGTACCAGTCTAAGACGGGCCGGGCATAGAGGCAAGATGCCAAATCCGGCCAAAACAGTGTCGGGCCATCGTGAGATCTCAAGAAGGGCAGAAGTCGTTTTTGGAGGCATTCGTCCTTGTAGATTTGTCCGTTGCCGGTCCCAGAGGTGATGAAGGGCTGACTCATTTTGCCACATCCGCAGATCGCTTGCCAGACAAGGAATTTTTTGGCGAATTTCGACAGTTTCTTCTTCCGTACACTCTCCGGAACGGCCAACTTAGAGGTGGCGACGTAGTGTTCCTGTCCTGGCATTTTTTTGGTGTCGGTTTTAATGTAGGTCTCATCGTCCATCACAACGCAGAACGGTTTTGTGAGCCACTCCCTGTACAGTTTTCTTGCATGAGTTTTGGCCACCGAGTTCTGTTTATCGCTCCGGTTTTGTGCCTTCTGGAGCTTGTACACATGTAATCTAGAACGTTTAATTGTTTTCTGCACAAAACAAACTGAAACTTTCGCCTTTTTCGCAACATCCCTGATCGGAATGTTGGGATAACGCTTAAATTGGTTCAATACCATCCTGGCCTTCTCCGGATTTGATGTGCCACGTTTTTTGCCACTATCATTTTTCCGCTTGGTTGTCTTACGGTCCTTGAACGTTTTGATCACATGAGATACGGTTGAATGTGCGATTCCGAGCTGTTTTCCGATCCATCGATGAGAAGCGTTTGGGTTTTCGAAGTGAGTGCCCAACATTTGTTGGCGCACTATTTCTTCATTCGAAGCCATCACTGAAATCACTCGACCGATTTTCACGAAACTCATTACACAATTGACACAACACAATGAAATACATTCAGTTAAAATTTCAATAATTTTTACCCACACGCCAAAAAGTTACGAACAATTGCGTGTGTCCAAATTTCATCGAATACAGTCTTTATGTTTCGTCGTCCATTATTGTACAAGAACTATTTTGCAAAAACTTGGTGTAAAGTTTCTTAGGACGAGTTTTTGCAGTGAAATTTTTCTTGTCATCTTCTGTTGGGCACCTTTTTTACTTTGTACGTCTCCATTCCATACCTCTGCCTTACTTTTTGATCATATAATTTTGATTTTCCAACTTTGCGAGCCACATTTTGCACTAAGGTTGAAATTTATCTGAATAATGGCTACCACCTTCTTGTTCATTTGGCGAGAGCATACTTTTCGGTTTGTTCTGCGTCCAACCTTCCGATCCACAGTCAAGCGCAGGTCAAACAATTTGCAATCAGTAAACACGGGAATTTTTGGTAGTTATAGTTTCTTGACAAGATCGCGTACCGGCCACGTCGGATTTGGCTGCCAATCCGTTCGTACAAAATAAGTTTGCTCACTTTCACTTGATTCGACGGCATTCGACCAAATAGAATAAGAATGTGAACATGTAGTACCACGAAATAAAGTAAAGAGTCTCAGCTGTCATAGAATTGAAACGTTTCAGCGATCCGTGAAATAATTCAAAAACTAAACCGAAAGAAGAGTGTCCGAAATTTAACGTGGACAGGCCTTATTCATTAGCAGAATATACTATCAGTCTGAAGAGCTTATGAACAAGCTGTCGAACGGTTTGTCTGTATAGAGATTGTGTAAAAGCTGTCCTACATCGTTATAGCGTTTCTATACAGCTTGAGGTTGTTTACATGTCGTGGGGAAAGCGTTTTGATAACTATAAATGTTACTTGCGCATTCCTGTACATATTTAATTTATGTGGAAAAACAGTTAGCTAAATTACACTGTCAAGTTATCAAATTTATGTAGTCAGCCTATTTACAATTCTTGCATCGATATGAAATCCTGGGGAAAAAAAGCGTCGCTGATCAGGTCCATTTAAATAAAGATTTAAATCTCGACATTTTGTATCATATTTCATGTCACTCGCACCCTTTTTGCGGCACACTAAGCAAAGAGTAGTAGGTTGAATTCCTAGGCTATCTTCCCACGACTTTACAAAGTAACACAAAGCTCAGTCGGATTATTGGATGCAAATGATTAACTTAGCATATAGTTTTCATCAAAAGCACTTTTTATTAATTCTTTTGAAGCATCTCCGCGCCCCTTGAATCACCTGTTCGCCGATGAAGTCTATATAGTCATTTTTGCCGGTCAGCAAATTTGCCGCCGGTTGCTCCACGAACAGGAAGACCACCAGTCCGAGTCCATATGATAATATCATAGCTAGCACCGTGAATGTAATCTACAAGGGAAATATAGTTATTACGAATAGGATGAAATATATGGTAGGAATTATTATATAATTGATAAATTAAGAACTCGTTCGTCAGCCCGTTTGCCAAGCGCAATTGGATGGGAAATTTTTAATTTATTCTCGCTGAGGCTTACCGGTGTAAACGCGTCATTAACTAGCGGAGCACGTACGGCACTAGAAATTGCCATCAGTATCAGGTAGTGACTGTGATATACGCTGTACGTCAGCTTGCCCAAGGGCAGAAGGGATCTGTGCTCCAGCAGAGATCTCAAGCGATCTAAGGACAGGTATGAGAAATTACAAAATGTAATCATCTGGAATGTTTCAGATCGATTTGTAATTACTTTGCTTGTTGAAGGCCAGTTCAATGAATGTTACAGCGCACAGAAATCCCCAGCAATTTTTGGCGATTGATCCGTAGAATGGCATCCAGGAATACGATGCCCAGTTGATGTCGTAAATGAGGTAAGCTGGTGTGTAGCAAATTATGACCACCGTGAGCGATAGGATTTGCACTGCCTTGAAGATCTAAAACCATAATGAAAGCATTTAAGCATTTTGGAACTGTTCTGTGATTATTTGCTGTACCTTTCGGTTGACGAACTCATCCCCTGCGGATTTCACCCGATGATACACCATTCCAGCCAGCACCCCGTAGAAATACCCAGCACTGCTGGTGTGAAAGGGTTTGTACAGACGAGCGAACCATTCGTCATCGGTGAACAATAGTAGAACAGGCCTGAGAACAAAAAACGAGAAAACTATCGCAGACGCTCGAATTCATATTACATAATTATGGGGACAACGATTATCGATTACTGCAATAACCAACTATATCAAGTATGCATATTTTCGAATGTGCATCGCCGTTCCTATGGAAGCGAGAAACTAAACCAGTTTTTCCTCTATTCCCGCACTCATATGGAAGCCTGCCCAACCCACACGCTGCAGAAATTATAATTACACTGATTTGTTAAACTGTAATTGCCACTGGAGACCTTGACAGGTAAGGAACTGTCTACTAAGGGGCTGACGATCCATGGTACAATGTCATGATCACTTTCTTGCGTGCGAGAACCGGTAGAATTTCATTCAGAATGTTTAATTCAGTGTTGTAACTAGGAAAGGGTAGGTTGTGAAGTACATTCGGTAGCTCTTTTCTCTTCGATCTGGTCACGCTTCAGTGCAAACTTACAGTACTGGCAATAATAAAGTATACATTCAATTTCGTTTCATAAATTTGCACATAACTTCGTTGTTTCAACAGATAGTTCCCCAATTTGTATGGGTGAAATTGAACTCTTTTACTATCAGACTATCAGACAACAGCATTTGTATTTAACTAGTTGAAAGTGACAAAAATAAATTATACAGCACAATAATTGTATCACCCAACACCAGGGCGGCACTTTCTTCTTCTTATTCTTCTTCTTTTTCTTATTTTTTCTGGCGTCCAAGCTGCAGTCGTCACTGACAGCTCGGTGTGTGAAGGGCCAGTTGCTTTAACTATATGCCCGGAGTCATTTTTGATTCTCTGGTTTCAGCGCTACAACTAGGTCACAGGTCAAGTTTGCCTTCCTTTACAAAGTTGCATACTTCCTTGTATTGTTCCAGATTTTCTGATTTGAACAGATCTACTAGATTAGAGTGTTCTATGGCGAATGAGTATTTGTTTCTGACGTTGTTAAATTTTCTGTCACCAGTGGCCTCACAAGTCGGGTTGTCCGCTCGTTTCATTTTGGCGAACCAGAATTTTGACCAGCCATGTCATGGCGGCACGGAGTACTTTATTGTTGACAACTTGACATAGGTAAAAGAAAAAGTAACAACTCTCATTCGTCCTGCAACATTCTTCTGCGAATGGTTGATGGTTTATGTTTTCTGCCAATAATCATAAAATATCAACTCCACTGCGTAATTTTATCATGACAGACTGCCAGCAAGGAAGCATGTCTTAGTAGTAGCAAAGTAGTAGAAAAGTTCACTGCTTCCCGGCAGTGCAAAAATCCTTAAAAATTCCAGCAGTTTGGTTTAATTGTTGATAGAGCTGGTTGAGGACGAAAGTGATTGACAACGCAGCGGCAGGATGCATGAATCTTAAGAGAAGTTCGTCAAAACCTAAGATTAGTAGTGAAGGTAAGCTTATCTCTGAATATTTCCGAAAGAACAGTACGACTTAAGCTACAGTAACAAGGCCTGAAGAATAAGTTTGTATCTATTGTTTGTATTGTTTGTATGCAACAAAATCAGAAATCTGGATTTTTTCAAGAAACACGACGCGGCTTAACGGAAAAGGGAGAGAGATAGGAATTTTTGGAATAGAATGTCCTGAAAACAGCTAAGCACGGCGAAGGAAATATTGTGTTGAGGGGGTGCTTCGCGTGGTCTGGTGTTGAGGCCGAATCAAAGGCATTATCGATACTAACAAGTACATTGACATTCTGTGCGAAAATTTAAGGTTTCCTTGCTGAAAGTTGGTCTAGAAAATGACAACATATTTCAGCAAAACAAAGAAGCCAAAGCACATCGCTCGCAAAACTACTTCTTTTTTCTGTGGATCTCGTATAAAGCTGATGGAATGGTAAATTAAAATGTAAGGTTTTAAAATTTAGTTTTTTTGTAAAATAAAATATTACTTTTTCTTACACTTATTTATGTTAAATATTTTTGGGGGAGTTTGCTCATTAAATCTTCCGGTGCGCTTCCAAGCATCTTGCTATGAAGTACCTGTTGGTCGTTCACCCACCGATTACACTAGTTGGCAAAATCGGAACTTTTTTCGCTCCCGTCGACATTTCTGGTTGATGGTTGATATTTAATATATTTTGCTACGCTGAATCCAAATATGGGCTCAGAAATGCTGTAACACGTCCAGTTTTTGAGAAAAATGTGATTTAAACTCACAAAAACACGTACTTCCGTAGTAATATGATCTACCTAAGCAACAACAATATTGGCTCTGCCCTTTTCAAGTTGGACTTGGATTTTATGGAATGGACCTCCCTGAATCCATTCTTGAACACAAATTTTTCGTAACACGTAAGATTGATGAAATAAACCGGGACTTCATTCACAAAATTACGAATTTTCGTGAAAATCAAGATTTCCTATTTTGAAAACATTAATTTCAGCTCCACCCTTTGAATGCTGGGCTTGGATTTTATGAAATGGACCTCCCTGAATTCATTCGTGAACGCGGATTTTTTGTAACACGTAAAGTTGATGTAAAAACCGGGTTTACAGTCACAAAATTACGAGTTTTCATGAAAATCAAGACCCGTCCATTAATAACGTCGCTCAAAAATACAGATTTTTAACCCCCTCCTTTCTTTATCACATATTTTGTATGGATTTTTGAAAAATTTTATATGCTCACCCCTCACCACCTCCCTCTCAAAGCATAACGTAATTTATGAACGATCCCTTTAGCTGTGCCTCTTTGAGTATATTGAGTATATTGATGTTGCTTCTTACAGCAGTTTGGGAACTGAAGACCTTCAAAGTTCATTCGTTAATTCAAAAGTCAGCTGCACAGAGCCCTTCAGAAACGCCTCATTAAATACTCTATTCAGCAGTGCCGTATTTTTAAGTTAGGATAGGAATGAGCAAGACAGCATTAAAACACCCAAACACTCAAAAAACAAAAGAATAGACAGAGACAAAAGACTCTGTGTTAGTCACTATTGCTCGAGAGAATAAGGAAAAGATATGTTAAAAAAGAAAGCAAGAATCCTCAAGCACGTAGCTTAATGCGGCATTTTATAGAGCTTGTTGACGTTTAATTTGCGCACACTACTGCAAGATTTGAATCGAAGCAGTGCGAGTGAGAAGTCAACGAAGTTGTGGGAAACCAAACCGTGCATTAATCCCCACATGTTAGACAAAGAAAGACGATTAAATGTCGAAAAGGTCTATTGGCGTATTTGCGGCATAAAATTTGTGTCATTATTGCTGTCTTGCTTTGGCGTCAATTAATGCTCATGTTGACTCTCTTCAGCCTTGCACAATCATTTTTTATTCATTCAAAGCTAGCTATTTGAGTGTTACGGACGCGTTTTTTTTATGTTTGTAAAAATGTCGCGAATTTGTCTGAACGATCCGCAAAAATTTTGTTGCATTTGTGGAGACGTGATATTGAAGGAACAGAGAAAGGGGTTTACACCTTTGTTGGAGACAGTATATCAGCTGTATTTTGACAAGGAGCTTCCAAATCGTGAGTTTCCATGGGTTCCAACATACTCCTGTTGCTCATGCTACCGAACATTGCTTGGTTGGACGAAAGGTACGCACAAAGGCTTACCTTTTGCCAAACCTATGGTGTGGACTAATCCAACCAATCACATGAGCGATTGTTACTTTTGTTTGACAAAAATTCATGGATTTTTCAAAGCTTTGAAGCATAAAATCGAATACCCATCAAGGCCAACATTGCACTCCGAAGCAATGCCAGTTCCAATATCTCCAAATATTGCTGGACGTGCTGATGAGTTGGATTCGGAACCAGGCGAATCTGAGAAAAGCTTTTAGGGGGGTCCCGATTTTTTTCCCTCGGGGTCTGGGGGACCGCATGTTATAACCCCAAGGGGGGGGGAAGGTTTGTTTTGGGGTTTGGGGGCCCCAAAACAAAAGGGGGCGGGGGGGGTGAAAAAGGGGGAGGGGGGAAAAAGATGTAAAGGGGTCATCTCATGGGAAGAGGCACCTGCTAATATCAAATATTTTTTGGGGGGCGGTGTGTGTCTGTGCAACACGCGGGGTGGGGAGACGTTAGTGTATGCGCAACGACTGGGGGCTCTGAGGTGAAAAAAGCTGGAAGGGGTTCGGGCGGGAATAAGTTTTTTGGGCCGTGGTTTGGGGGCGGAGGAAATTATAAGAAATAAAAACACTTTGGGAAGGATAAATATTGCACAGGGGAAGGCGCAAACCCCTGGGTGTGTTTGTGTAAATACAGCGGATCTGGCAATAACGGAGTAGCATCCGTGGGCGGTCAATCATGCTCATGCTCACTTATTTATGTGAAATATTTCTTTTTCTATTTTCAATCAAGTAAATTTTGTCATTTAAACATATTTTTTCACATTTAAAAATTTGATAATATATAAAGGTGATGACCCAGAAGGGGTTAAATTTAAATTTTATAAACACTAAGAATGATACGTTGTATAGCACATACAGCGGACTAGCCACACTATGCGACTCTATAGAATTAGAGCAGGGTCGATTGGCTTCGAGTGGTCCGGTTTTGAACTGCAACGAGTATATTCGAAAATTACACAAAGTCTCCATTTACTATAACTACACAATTCATGCTATGGACTGATTATATGGAATTTCTAAAATTTATGTAATTTCCCCTTTTATATAACTAACATAAACAGGTCGTTAAAGACTATTAATGGCAATTTTTTAATCACATCGATGAACAATACGTTCAGGATTGACAAATAGCTCATTTTATAAACTGAATGTATGACATATCGAATATTCCTGGATCTTCTTGGAATTTATGATGAAAATATGTATCCAGTACCATATTGGCCACATTTGAGTTCGTAATACTGGTGAAGTGTAAGAAGGGTTCAGTCTCACCATCGGTGGATTAATTCGGGTTTTTTAATATAGTGTCGATCTGGTAAAACGAGAGCTAGCAGAATCTTTCGAGCAAATGGAGATCAAATTTGCCAAAGAATCAGGAGGAAAAATAAGCTAAAAGTATTTTTCAACTATCCTGCAGTTCTGTCGCACATCTTATGAAATTCCTTCTGTATGTTCCGTGTTTGGATCGAAGTAGAGTGAGTGCCAGCATCGGTCTCAAAATTTATTATATTTGCTCCAAGGAGAACCATGTGTCTGTTTTGTGATTGCTTCATCAGTTGAGTAGCAATAAACCGCTTCTTTTGCAATCCACATTTCTCTTTGGGGTTCAGCTGTCACTTTCACTATTAGAGACACTGGTGAAGTATCCATTGTTCTATTCACCTCTAGGACGATTAGCAAGCATTATTAAATTGAAATATTCTAATTTAGCACGTAAAAGCATACAGAAAAAATAAGGGTAAGGTTCGAAAAAAACTGCTTAAGTCTTTAGCTTTCTTTGTTTACAAATAGAACTGACGTTATGAGGTGTATATTCAAAAGGGAGTAGGGGAGAACAGTACAAAATGCACTTGTGGGGTAGAATGACCCACTCAATAAATGTGCTCAAATCTTCAAAACTATAGCTTTAATGGAATGATACTTTATCAATTTTTACACAAAATAGCATAACTCATAATTTTGTAGTACAATAAGGCACTAAACACACCAAAATATGGTCAAAATTGAAGAAATCTTCATGACTGTACCTCACATGTTAATAGTGTTCTTAGAATAAGCTTATACCACATGCGTTAACATCCATGATTCATAATAAATTCACTTCATTTGTATCGCTGTCAACCAAACTTCAAGATGGTATCAAAACTTCACTATAATTCCACGTATTTTCAGAATATTTAGACAAAACTCTGCAAGACTAAAAGGGAGAGAAACACCAGTGGATACGTTAGAACATGGTAGAAGAGCGCGGGGGGGGGTAAGGGTGGGACCAATCGGGGGTATAATCAGACCCCTATTGTTAAAGAGGAAAGGCCACCCAGTAAGACGACAGGTGGACAGCAGCGAGAGAAAAAAAGCGCACAAATAGGCGGCGGGAAGCCGTACACGAGCAGCAAAGCGCAAGCGATCGGGCAATTGCGGAGGGGGCACCGCAAGACGAGGCGTATCGGTGATTGGGGAGGGATGGAAGGGATGGGAGGAAAAAACTAGACAATAAGAAGAATGATTAGTAATTTCCATTTAATTCCAACTACCTTTATTGCTTATCTTGACAGATACGCGTATTTCGTCTACAATGTGCAGACTTCTTCCTTCGCCACCTGCCGTATTTATCCTATTTTCTAAATACAAACACTTGTACCTACAGCTAACATTTCTTGTACCTAACCTATCCTGAGTCCAAAACAAATATTATGCTTGATATCTACCTCGCCTTTTCTCTATACCCAACTAATTAATTCGGCGGCGGCGGGGGTTCCGGTGGCGTTGGGCTTGGTTTGGTGGTTTTGGGTGTTGTGGTTTGTTATTTTGTAGGTTTTGGGAGGGGTTAATTCGGGGGGGGAGGGGTGTGCGGGAGAATTTGGTAGGATTTGTTGGTAATTGGTTGATATTTGGTGAAAAGTGGTGTGGAAGAATTGTGTTTATGTTGTTTTGAAATAATTTGTTGGTGTGTGTGGGCGGGCTAGTTTTACCTCCGGGGTTCTTTTTTAACCTTGTTGTGGTGGTTTTCTTTGTTTGTGCAACAAATATTTTGTTGCGGTAGTATTTATTTTTATATACGCCACCGGCGAAGAAAATATAGTAATCTTTGGTGGAGCCTAACGACGATGCCAATTGGTTGTTCCTGCTAGAGAAAACTAAGTCCAAGCCAAATTCCCCTAAGTTGAGTTTTTTAGCTTTTGTGTAATATCTTTATCGAAGGGGACAGACACACGTTTCAGGGGTTCAGTTGAATCGGAAAGGGTTGTTTGTGATTTTAAATTATAATGTTTTTGAAGATTGGAAATATATTCTCAACACCATGGGATCCCAGTACTGAACAGCAGTTTCTGCTAGAACCAAAGATGTGAAGAGAAAGTATCGATATGTCCGATAGAGCTCGGCAGGCTATGAAAATTGAATAGAAGTAGTTTGAAATTGAGCGTAGGGCTTTGTTTTGGCAGTATTTCGAAGCAGACATAGACATCTTTGCCAAACATCCCACTGCGGAGTAGGTGAAAAATGTCAACTGGCAAAAATGTCTATATCTGATCGCGCTCATACACTGCCAAAGGCACAGAATGGTTCTAGCGATGTGTAACCACTGTTTTTACACTCCCTAAAGACCACATGTGATGGGAATCAATTTCCAATTAGAGGTTTTGAAAACACAACTTCTTGTTTTTATCAGTAATGTTTTTCTCGTCGTTGTTTACTTAATAATAATAGTGTTGGTAAATAATAAGTTAACGGGTTAGGAGTTTTGACCAAAGTCTACGCTCCATACAAAATTTGGAGAAAACGTATGGAGAAAAGTCTACGAGGGTAGAGGGGGATTTCTGAGATTTTCAAAAATGAGTATGTGGCTTATGAACAGGCGCTTTACACGCAAGTATTTAGCTATATCCTCCTGACTATTCATTTTTCGTTGCACCTTGAAATGAACGTCCAAAGCAGCTGCTCTTCTGAGATTCCAGTTTTTGTAAATTGGTTTAAAGCAATTATTTACTGATGGGTACTTGAAAACACTTCAACTTTGAATCAAAACAATCAAAGCAAACTTTCAACATCTTGACTGTCAAAAAAGTTGTACGCACACTATGATACGTGCTAATATATGTGAACGTATTATCGAATATTTCAATGTGCTATCACCAGACGTCGGTGCAATCATATAAAGAGAGTATCCTCTATATTATTCTAGAAAATAATATCTGGGACATCTTGTTCATTTACCATCTTTGGTATAATCATGTTAACCTACTGCTGAGTGTAAATAATTTACTTCTGGTAAAATTCTACCCAAACGTATGTAATTTGAACCCAATGGTTGGTAAACATAATTATACCCAACGTTGGCTTCCTACACTTAAATGCTTCGTTGGGTACTTTTTTCTAATCGTGTATATAATGAGGAGTTGGCAGCATATCACAATGTTTTGCTATCTTTATTCCATACCCATTGGCTGCTTGAGCTAAAAAGATGTGGCGAGATGTTGCAACCTCCTCACTTTACAACTCTGAGTAACTTATTATAGCCGTGTTTTTACCTCTTACAAGCGGTGCATTCTATCCCAATATTGTGGTACCATATCCCAGTGTTGTGGTGCGTCTTACCCCAATTTTGGGGCGTATATTGAGCAATGAAACAGGCGTTTTACCCCGGTGTCGTCTGGGCATCAAATTGGAAAAGGTTTAAAAAATCATGAAAAATCATCGTTTTGAATTTAAATTACATTTGATCTGCAACGAAAACATAGTAATGCAACATACCAAATAACTTCTATCTAAATTTCAGCTTCCATTCACTAGTAATTCACGATGTTGCTTAAACGGTGCGTTTTGTACCATCCTCCCCTAACAAAAAGCAAAAATAAAACGATTAACAACGATTAAATTTCAAGGCATAACGAGTTACTCGCGAGTAACACGGTGTAACAAAGTAACTCATAGTAGGCCTGTCTCATCCCTTGACTTTATATTAAAATAATTTTGTTAATTACTCGTAACTTTTTTGGTATTCAAGTTTAAACAGTTTCATTAAGGTAATTATATTTATTTTTATCATATAAAGGGTGTCCACGATGAAATTGCCACACTATGAAATTGCTCTAACTTTTTAACTGTTGGGTAGAATTTAATGAAAATTTGAGTGGATTTAGTTCATAGTGCATTATTTTGACGTCCTGTGATCAAAACTCGCGGAAATGGAGTCGAAAGAACAGCTCGTGCGTGATAAAATCTTGCGGAATCATCACGAGAACAAGGATCTCTCGCATCGTTCCATCGCTAAAACGTTGGGAATCGCGAATTCCACGGTGTCGCGAGTGATTAAGCGGTTCGAGGAACGGTTGACCACCGATCGGAAGCCCAGAAGTGAAGGAAAAAGTATTCCGTACAACACCAAAAATCACAACCGCGTAGTTGGGGCCTTCAACCGAAATCCGAACGCCTCCGTTCGGGATGTGGCTAAGAAGCTGCACCTAAGCCGAAGTTTTGTCCAGAAGGCCAAAACTAAGGCTGGGCTTCGAACGTTCAAGGTACAAAAGGCCCCTAATCGCGACGAGAAGCAGAACAAGTCCGCCAAAACCCGTGCCAGGAAGTTGTACCTCAACATGCTGACGAAAGTTGAATGCTGCATCATGGACGACGAAACATATGTGAAGGCCGACTTCAAACAGATCCCGGCAACCTGTTTTTCACGGCCAAGGATAAGTTCAGCGTTCCGGAGCATGTCCGCACTCAGAAGATGTCCAAATTTGCGAAGAAATTCCTTGTTTGGCAAGCCATCTGCACGTGCGGGAAGCGGAGTGCACCTTTCGTGACCCAGGACACGATGAACGGACAGGTGTACATAAAAGAGTGCCTCCAGAAGCGGCTGCTTCCTCTCCTGAAGGCCCACAACGTCCCAACAATCTTCTGGCCGGATTTGGCCTCATGCCACTACTCCAAGGACGTGCTGAAGTGGTATGCGGACAATAAGGTCAATTTCGTGCCGAAAATGTTCAACCCTCCCAACACTCCGGAGCTCCGCCCCATCGAGAAGTACTGGGCGATTATGAAGCAGCACCTTCTTAAACGACCTAAGGTAGTGAAGACAGTCGAGGAACTGAAGAAAGTATGGGTTTACATGCAAAAAACGGTTGATTCACAGGTTGTGCAGAATCTTATGGCCGGGGTTAAGGCCAAGGTGCGGGCATTTGCGTATGGACTGTAAATAAAATACGAGTAAAATGGTAAAATGAAGTTTAATAGTTATTTCTCAATCCCTGAAAATTTGATGGCAATCGGATGAAAACTCGAATTTTGCGAATCAATTTTGTGTGTGGCAATTTCATCGTGGACACCCTTTATTACAGGTTAATAGTTGTGTGGATTAATTTTTTTAGAATTAAATTTCAAGACAACATAAATTTTGTATAAGTTCTAATAAATAGTTAGTTAACAGCTAATTTTTTTTCATAAAATTTCAACTTTTTTACATAATTATTTATTGGGTGAAATTTTAAAAATTATTTAAATTATTATTGAAAAATAATTTAAGCTTTAAATAAGATATCCTATCTGGATTAGGTTATAAGATATTATTGAAAATAAATATTTAAATACTCATGAAGTATCCTGTTTATGCTGAAAATTCAATAAAATAATGGTGTTATAGTCTTATTAACGGAACCTGTTATTGAAAATCCACATTGAATCTCACAAAAAAAAATATAATTTTCAATCAGAATAAATAATTCGAATATGTTATAAGTTGAGAAAAGTTCTTCATATTAAATCACATAGATTATCAAGTCCTGTATATTGCATGTTAAAGAAGGCATAAATTGCTATAATTTTATTTAAATTTTATTTAACCGCTGCTATTGCGCTGCTATATTTGGGCACCCGATGGTTCCTGAGAACCTAGCTGCTAATTTGATAGCGCTTTTAGCAGCGACCGGTGCGGTGTGAGGCAATGATGTTGCGCTGCTAAAATAGCTTTTGCACCGGACCGGTACGGTTGCTCTGATTGAGTCGTTTTGACTAATTTTTGTAGAAAGTGAAGTCACTCAAATTTGAGTAAGTGTTGTTTGGATTTAGAAGTGGACAATTTAATAACATGATTTATAGTCGATGTTCAAGAAGACAACTGTTTGTTTTTGTTTTTCTTATCATCGAGAATTTCAGCCTCAGACTGGTTCATCTCCCATCGTTGTCACTTAAACACGTTTTCAGTATTTTTTGTGACTTGTCCTGGGGTGAGATTTGAACTCATGACATTGGCTTGAGAGGCATGGAAGATAATTACTACGCCGGGTCCCTCCCTTGATTAATCTGAATAAGATTTATAGAAAACCGCTTCCCCAACGACGCTGAATAATGTATCTTACCTCGTTCCGGTTGCCATCAGTGGTGGTAGTGCGAGGACCCACATCGCCAAACCTGGTCCAAGCAGGCTGAGCGACACCATGAATGCTATCCAGTACTTTGCAGAACGCGGAAATCTTAATATAAAGTGAAAGGTAATCTAGTGTGACGAAATTGAATATCATTAACTCTTACCTTTGCATGGTCATCAGTGCTATCACTCCAACAAGGTAAAACTGGAAATCGGCGCTGAGATACCAACTTGGTTGAACGCAGGTTTCGTCTGTTTTCAGGTAGTTGTTTAGGAACAGGAGATTTACCCACCAATTTACTTGGCAGTTTTTGGATTCCACGGCTATTATCCTATCGTACAGTGGTCCTATCCGGAGATGCCGGAAGATGGTAGCAGTAATCATAATGATGAACAGGTACAATGGTAGAATTCGTTTCAGTCGATTCGTTAGTTTTTCCCATAGAAGTGACCATCGGAAAACGGATTGCTTGGTCATTGAATCTAGTAAATTCACGGACAACAGGATGCCTCCGATGGTGAAGAAGGATTGAACCAGATTGGGGGTGAATAGCGAAAGAGATGCCATCACGGGATTTCGAAGAGTCTGAAAATCATGGAAATCATGTTACTTCTTTGATTGATTTCACTATCGGATTTCACCTACTTCCTCAAACAATTCAGGATGCTCACTCGGTACGTTCATCAGCATGACCGTCGTATGCAAATGGATAATGGTTACCATCGTAATAAAGCGCAGCCCTTCCAGAAACATGAAATCTCGGCCAAGTGGCGACTTCGGGGGGCTTGAAAGGGTTTTGAAGTTGCGAGGAATGCTGCATATGGTGGCAAATCGATTTTCCATCATCTGCGGAAGCACACTAAAGTGGTCCGGAAGATCCGACTGACTTCTAAGGTAGTAATCGAAAAAGGTACTCAGTATTGCCATGCCGAACACGAATCCGATAAGCGCGATGCAAAGCCCGTCGTAAATGCTAAGATTATCGTTGCTGGAACCGCTGCTTCCCTGGCAGTATTCGATGTCGGAAAACGCTTCCAAGTCGTACGATGATTTAAGGTTTTGATTGATACACAGAGTGATGGCATCTCCATACAGGCGCTCGTGATCCGGTAGATCGGAGAAATATTTCCTTTTGAATCGGTACTTAGAGAGTATGATAAATAATCATGATATAAATTAATAAGATAACAGTCTTCGACTGCAAACTCACAACATCCAATAGACATGCTTACAGAATTGTTCACAAACTGATGAAGCAGGAGCCTTGCCCTCAACTTGTGGCACTCCATTCATAATACATTTAAATGTCAAGGGATGTAAAGAATGTGCAAAAGTAATCAACGGAAAAGTAGTGTTATTAATAAAGCATATGGGAAAATCAACAGTAAAACGTTTATTCAAAAGTTCGTCAAAATGCAAATATGCAACATGTTTTGTTTAGTCACTTGGATGTGTTGTATCCAAATGCTCGTAGCTTTCGTTTGACACCATCCATGAGTTTTTGTACAGCGTCATCCGACACTAATTTTGCAGCCTTTTGCCGCTGGCGCCTGAAAATTTTCTCATCTTATGCTATTCGTTTTTCAACGATTTCTTTTAACCAGAGCACAATAAACTCGTTCGGGACAATATTTACATTTGAGCAATGTACCAATTCTAAGCCAGCTTTCCATAATGGCATGGTGCCAAGTCAGGCCACAACAGCACCAAATTGTTAGGTTTCCGAATGAATGGCAATAGTCGTTTATTAAGACATTCTTTCACGTAAATTTGTCCATTTATTGTGCCATTCGTGATGAAAATATCGCTTCTGAGACCGCATCCACATATAGCCTGCCATACGAGAAACTTCTTTGGAAACTTTGACAGTTTTTTTTTTGCATAAAATGTCTCAGCAAAATTTCTTCTTTGCACCGATTTTTGAAACATCTAGTCCCGGAATCTGCTTTGAATCAGCTTTGCAATATGCAATGGTACTCCTTCAACATTGTGTCATACAGTGCGGGAAATAAGTATAAAGACAAACTACTTTCTTAAAATTTTCATATTACATTCTATTCTGTGTAAACCAAATGCTTTCCAATACATACTCAGCAGCAAGTTAAAAGTTCATCATCAGTAGTTTTCCCTTTGAGACGAGTCATTTCAAAACAATCCAAAAGTTTATTTTTTCTCATGAGAAATAAATATAAAGACAAGATCAAATATTTCAACAGTATCATTTATTTATCGAATTTCAATTCAAGAAAATAACAAATTAGTAATGTGTAGCTTTTTCCTTTTCAGAAATAACCTCTTGCAGACGTCTTGGCATAGAAGTTATGAACGATTTCAGTTCATTTGGATCAAGTTTAGACCATTCATCCAGAATCGCTAACTTTAATTCTTTCACCGTGTCATACTTTTTTCCTTGAATATAAACTTTGCAAAAAAGCAAGCCCCAAACATTCTAGATTGGATTTAAATCTGGAATGCATACCGGCCATTCCGGCACAGGGATGTTATGGAAGTCCAAGAAGTTTTTTGTTGCTGCCGATGCATGACAAGAAGCGATATCCTATTGAAAGATCATGTTCTCATTAGAGGTTCCAACCCGGGATATCCCGGGACAAAAAAATCCCGGGATCTTGAAAAATTCGGGATTTTTCGAAACCCGGGATAAGATTTTTCACCATCCCGAAAATCCCAGGATTCCCGGGACACACATTTCTTACATATTTTTTTGCTTTGATACTTCCCAATAAATTTCACTGTACCGTTTACGCGCATTCAATATAACCCATACAACGCCAACATACATATTTACTGTACCTACATCTATGTTATACATCATTCTTGAAAATGCATAATTCCTTTTGTATTGGTTCAGTAGGCATTCGCATTTTTGCCTTTACACTTTAAACACACACACGGGGGCGCGCTAACGACACAAGCTGTCATTTCCATTCAAAACATTGTTTTCATTCACTGATTACTGCTTCTGTGTTCATTGAATAATTTCGGATTGCCGTTACATCAAAGTAAGTAGTAATACAAAATTATTGCAAATGTAGCCTTACATCCAATTATTTTAAAGGCATGGCTGAAATTTGGAAACACTTCGATAGAATTGCGGATGACAAAGAAAAAGCACGATGTCGGAAGTGCGAGCAAATTTTATTGTGCAAGGGCTCTTCGATCAGTGGCTTGCTCCGGCACATGAAGCACAAATACGATATGGATTCCAAACCCCCCACAAATCCTAGTGAGTCTGCTGCGAAAGTTAAATCATCCACACCGAATGTCCCAGTGAAACAAGTATCGATGCTCAAGTTCGTTAAACGTCAGTCACTGGCGGAAATTGTAGCTCGGCTGGCAGCAGAGGACGGATTTTCGATCAATGCAATCACCAATAGCAAGTTCATCAGACAATCGATCGCAGATCGTGGATATTCTCTTCCAACGTCGAATACATCCGTCATGAAGCTGGTCGCCGAATACTATGGATACGCTCAGCAAACGCGGGATGAAATAGTGAAGCGTATCGATAGCGGTGAACTGGTTGGGCTCACTTTGGACGAGTGGACAAGTCTAAGCAACAAGCGCTACTTAAACGTGAATGCCCATTTCACTGACGGATCATTCTACAACCTGGGTCTCGGCACAATTCGTGGATCACTACCTGTTGAAAAGGTTTTGGAAATGGTCAAAGATATGGTCCGGAAATTCGGTATTAAGGATGGAAACATTATAGCATCAACGACTGACGGAACTCGAGTGATGACGAAGTTTGGAAGATTGTCGGATTAACTTCATCAGCAGTGTTACAATCATGCGATTCACTTGGGGGTTTGCGATGTCCTGTACAAGGATCAACCACTGGTACCAATTGAAAATGAGGATTCAGATAGCGACGATTCGGATGGTGATAACTACGATGATGAAGTTGGTTCTTCGGGTAAATATATTGGAATGTTCATGTTCATATTAAAGAAAACAGCTAATTTATTTGAATTATAGACTTGTACACCACGCGATTTGGAGAGTCTCTGAAACGTGTTCGAAGCGTCGGGAATTTTTTTTCGAAAATCGCCTGTTAAGAATGCACTGCTTCAAGAAAAAAATCACGAAAATGTTACATAAACCACTTCAACTGTGTGTGGACGTCAAAACTCGCTGGAACTCGACTGAAACGATGCTGGAGCACGTTTCGCGGTTTTGATTTCATCAAAGAGACACTTTCCGAAATAGGCTTTTCAGGTCTTATGTTGGACAGTGATTTCGAGGTTGCAAAAAACCTTCAGGAAGCTCTTCAGCCAATCAGACTCACTTCGGAAGCATTGGGAAGACGGGATGCTACATTACTGTCTGCGGAAGGCAGCTTGAGTTTCTTGTATTCAAAGCTTAAGAAAAGTTGGAAACGACCTCTTCGATGCAATCACGAAAAGAATCAACGAACGGTGCCAAAAGGAAATAATAACAGCGCTGAAGTTCCTTCAAGGTCTTCCAGTTCTTCAAGTGCCAGCAGAACTGGAATGCTAATCGAAATCGCAAATGATTAAGTTCATCAAGGAACTGGGAGTTCGGTTGTTGCAAGACTGCCAAAGATAGACCGATGGTGATGCTGCTGAGTTGAATGCTGGATTGTCCTGTATGCATGACGATTCAGGATCGACACCATCGAGCATGCGTGAAGAACTGGAATCGGCTATAAAGGAATATGCCAACCCGTCCCAGACTGATTCGGCAATGATTGATTTTTCAAAAGTAATTGCGAAAGAGCTGTCACTTTTTGAGCTACATGGTAAGTTGAGCCCGAATCTTGAAATCATTTTCGGCGGCTTAAAATCAATCAAACCGACGTCAACCGATAGCGAGCGCATCTTTCCGAACTCCGGAAATATCTGTTTTAAAAAGCTAACCTCACTGTCCGATGAAAGCATTAATAACATTTGCTTCTTGAAGTCGTATTTTCAGAGAACGAATTCAAATTGATAAGACCAGATACTTGATTTGAACCATTGATTTTTTTTTACTGATGAATAAAACATATTCCTAACCACAAAATTGCGTTTTCAAGCACATTGAAATTTTTTCCGGGATCCCGGGATTTCCCGGGACAAGCAACAAATTTTATCCCGAATCCCGGGACAAGCAAATTGGTCGAGAAATGGAACCTCTAGTTCTCATCCATCTCATTGTCAGCTAATGAAAGAAGAACTTCCTCCAGAAGCTGGCAATA
This sequence comes from Aedes koreicus, assembly GCA_024533555.2. NCBI lineage: Eukaryota > Metazoa > Arthropoda > Insecta > Diptera > Culicidae > Aedes > Aedes koreicus. The sequence goes on from JAHHFK020003055.1 coordinate 259,989, forward strand.
CATTTCCGAGTTCATCCGTGTTGAAATGAAACAAACGGGTGTCTTTTCAGATACGCTAAATCCTGCCCAAATCATAACGGTACCTCCACCAAAATTCCTTTTTTCTTTAGTTGGCCTGTTTTGCCTTTCATCACACCACCGACTGCTGAAACCATCCGGCCCATCTAGTTTGAACTTCTTTTCATCACTGAACACCACATTAGACCACTCATCCTCCCACAACTGGTATTTTTCAGCAAAGGCAAAACGGGCCTCTAATGAGGATCAAGAAGTTTTGGGGAGGGTTTGGTGTTCCGGGGGGAAAATTGGGGGTTAACACGAAAAATGAGAAAAAGGCGGTGGGTAGAGAAAGGATGATTTCGGGTGGGGTTGGGGGGGGGGGGGAACCCGTGGTGGGAGGGCCGGCGGTTGGTTTCCCTCCCCTTCCGGGGGGGGTAGAGGGAGGGCGGGGCGGGTTGGTGGGGGGTGGTATCTTACCACCGGACAGTAGGTAATTATGCCCTACATCCTCCCTCCTTCCTGTTCGCCGCCCGTGGCCGGGACTTCGTCCTTGGTGGAGGGGGGTTGTTTGCTGTCCCTCGGTCATTGCGGTCGTTGGGTGGTTGTCCGGAACCTGCACAAACAAAAAAAACATAATGAACAATATTTATCTGATATAAATAGCCCATGTATTCCTTACAGTACCAATTTAGACGAAAGCAAACAAAAATTTGAAGTCTTACGCAACAACAACACGTCCACGGGGAAAGACAGTCTGGCGATGAAATGCGTCTTTATATTTATTTCCTTTGAAGACGAGATCAACAATTGAATGTTGTCACACACACACACACACACACACACACACACACACACACACACACACACACACACACACACACACACACACACACACACACACACACACACACATGCTGTAAGTGAATGAACCGGTCATGAACATTTGTGCTTTCAATACATATTCATTGATATGCGTGTTGCTCAAGTTACTCTCACTGAGAGAATGAAACCATTGAAATCATTTTGTCGTTATATTTATTTCCCGCACTGGATAATTTTCGCGTTCGCGATTTCGCGCTCTTGTTCTGCGTGTTGTTACGATTTGGAGCAATACCTACTTTGAAGGACTTCAGACCCGCACTTCTCTTCACTTTCTGGGCGAACGATGGAGAATTTTCACTTTTTTGGCCACATCTCGGACTGAGATATTCTTTTTTTTTTCTTTAATTTTTTTACCACTGCCTTTCTCTCCACGACGAATCGAGAATTATGGCTGCCTTCGGGACCGACCTGTCTCTTTAACGTTAGGCGCTACTGAAGGTTTTTTTTTTGCAATTTAGCAACCATCGATTTTGCGACATTCAACGACTTTGCAACATCGCCGTGTGACTTTTCCGGATTTTCCACTTTTTTGTGCAAAATTAGTTCGCGCCCGCGTTTTTTATTCGACGCCATTTTACAGAATAAAAGTGTAACTACTTTTTTTGCTGTGTAAATTCTTTAATCACATGACTACGGAATACACTGTATTTTTTAGGCGGAGTTGAAAGAGTTGGTTCATTTAACTTACAAATTAACGTGATTTCAAAGAATGTTTTGCCTTTGTCGTCAATTTAAATAAATGCAGCAGTAAAAGGTGAATCGATAATTATTGCACACTTTCAAACTTGCGTAACTTTGGGCAAAATTTGGTTAATTTCGATGAAGTATGTAACTTCATCGAAATTAACCAAATGTTGCCCAGTTTATCTTTGGAGTGTATTGTTTATATCCGCTCAGTTGTGCAGTTGTCAAAGAGCTTCCGGTCGAGATGGAAGAAAATCAACAAACCTGTTCTCTCACATGCAACATCCTAAGTTGTCGAATCATACACTCCGTGTCATAACTATAGAACCAGTCATTTTATTGAGGTTTTTGAGTAATAAAAGAGAATACATATTGGAAATGAAGTGCAAAGGATTGGATATGGTCTTTATCTATTTTTATAAGAATGTTCTTACATCTTGGATTGTTCTGGTAAGTTACTCAATAATGTAAACAAAAAAGCAATGTTTCATAACTATAGAACCAGACGTAAAATTAATTTTCTCCAAAAAGTTTACATTGATTTTACATTGATTGCAGCATGTTAGTAATGTGTAGGACCTCCTTTGTTCTCAATCAGTTCAAACAACCTATTCAGCATACTTTCAACCAGGTGGCGACATGTAGATACTTGTATCTCGTTCCACGCTGATGAGATTGCTCCTTTGAGCTCTTGAACATTCCCGTACTGCTTGTTGTCTGCATACACTCAGTCCCCACAAGTTTTCGATCGGATTATGATCTGGAGAACAAGCTGGCCACTCCAAAACTTGGATTTTATGTTCAGATAACCACGCCATGGTCGCTCGGTTTTTATGAACTGATGCGTTATCTTGTTGAAATACCCAATCACCACGATGGTTTTGCTGCAAGAATGGTAGCAAATGGTTTTGAAGCATCTCGATGTACTCCTGGCTGTTCATTCTTGTTGACGGAAAAGCAATCTGCACCACTCCGTTTTGAAAAAATGCCCCCAAACTATCAAACTGCCCCCTCCAAAGTTGCGAGATGAAAAGTAACGTGGCTCTTTCCGTAAATCTCTCCAGTACGAAAAGATTCCATCTGGCCATCGAGATTAAATTTCTTCTCATCAGAAAAGATAACCTGAAACATTAAACTACTTTAAAAAAATGTCAATCATGAAAAAACATGATTACACACTTTTCTCCAATCTCTACGCATGTTGGCACGGGCGAATTCAAGTCGGTTTGCTCTATGACGGGGCAAAAGTCGTGGTGATTGCTTTAGTTTTTGTCGCCGAATGTTTGGAGAGTCTTCAAAAGTTCGGTAGACTGTTGAACGCGAAACGTCAAGCATAAGGTCAGCCTTTATCTGGTTTAGACTTTTGAGTGAGTTGCTTGCAGCGTTGATTATTCTGCGTTGACATCTTTTTGACAACTTTTTCTTGGGTCCACCTTTCTTATTTTTTCCATATCCATCAGGATTTTTCAAAAAATTCAAAACAACGTGATGAGATCTGTTCAAACGACGAGCGATTTCGCGAATACTGATATTACAATCACGATAAGCCAACATCTTCCCTTTTTCCTGCTCTGACAAATACGTTCCACGTGGCATTTTAGAGCTTATACAAAACACGTCATCACACGTTAATTGGTGAAAGAAAACTGAGCTGCAGTTGAAGCGAATGGCTTAATTCAGGTATTGGTTCTATAGTTGTGAAACAGCAAATTTTCTAAATTTGTCTTTTGCTATTCATAAAGAGTGTCTATTGATGCAGATGTGTAGTGGTGTAAGTCAGCTCTCCTACACGGTCATTACGAAATAATGAATAAAGAAAACAAATACACTCTCAAAATCATGTAAACGTTTTTTGAGTGGTACTATTGTTATCTCTTCTCAGAATAGAGTGAGCAAACTTATTATCTATGATTATCTTGAAACTTCAAATAAGTTTATCCCACTTCCGAGAATCTTAATCAACTTCTGTCAATTTCATTATATTTCCACCCAATCTTCATAGATTTTCCGAAGTTCATAGTACTTCAGAAAACAATTTTCAAAGAGTTCGTTTAGTTTCTAGAAGCTTATATAAGTTCTGACCAATTCATGTAACTGCCGAGACTGTTTAAAAGCTGTAGAATATGCAATTGAATAATATAATATATAAAAACGATTCCTGGAAAAATTAAAAAGTTTGAGAACATTCCCTCCGTGAAACACGAATTGAATCTATCTTCAAGATATCAAACCCCCAGAAGGCTTATCAAAACTGCTATAGTAAAATGTATCCTCTCTCCCAGAAGATAAACCTGAATTCGAATATCCCGATCCCCAGTAAACCTTCCGAAAGTTTCTATGCAACGGGCTTCTCGAAAATGTATCTGTATGAGCTATTTGTGAGTGCTAGTCATAACCAATCCATCAATGAACCGATTGTTCACTTTGGAGACTTCATTACTTTTCATTTCCAAGCAATCGAAATAGTATTCTGAATCGAAATTTGCCTCCAAATTAGTCGTAAAATCCACACTAGTCACACTTCCGGGAGCCTGCTCATTTTAAACTAGCCAATGTTTCCCTGAAAATGCTGTGACGGTAAAAAAAAACTTAGAAAACCATTCGTTATTCAAGAATGAAACGAAAAGGCAATTCGCTAGCATCGAGAGCAACTTGAGGTAATGATCAGCATCCGAGGCGAGCAACACCACTTTCTGTCCGGCGCCAGCATCGCCCGAACCAAACACGGACAATTGCTGCAATTTGGACATATACCAGTTTTAAAATGATGCGAAATAGATCCGGTATAAAACAATATTTACAACACCGATGCAGCGATGTTGTTGCGTTTGGTTTAAAAAAATAAATCCAAACCACGATTTGGACCGCCGTTGAAGACGCCCTAAAGTAGGAACATGTTTCTTCTTGCTGGGATTGATGATTTGCAGGAGAAAGTTTTCCTTTCCGAACGGTTATTGTATCAATTAGCATGTCCATGATACTGGATTCAGGTTTGGCTTGCAAGAACCAATTATTTTTTTATTTTCACTTTTTTTCCGGCAAATCCAGTCAACTAGAACAAATCGATATTTCCAGTTTGATGATAGCCTTGTTTTTATGCATTAATACAAATGGAAATAGAACAAAAAGAGGACTTAAAAGTATTCATTTTTTTGGGATTAAAAAGTAGCTATGAAGGATGTTCATTGAAATCCATAGAATGTAGTTCTAAAATGTAATTCAAAAATGAATTACCGTGTAGAGTTTTGTTGACAATTGTCATTTTGCATTGGCCAAAACATATACAACTTTCTGATTTCACTTGCGCTTGAGTGAAGAAGTTTTAATAACTTCACCGAAAAGTTTCATTTTATATTAAAACTCTTGGTTACTATTTATTCCAGTGACAACAAGGTAGCAGTTGCGCTAAATACTTTTAGAATTAAAAAATGTATATGATCTTTATATTTGTGACATCTAGTTTTTAAATGGCTCCAGACAGTCTTGGCATAATCGAACCTTACGTGGGCGGAATGTGTCCAAAAAAAAAACATGTGTGACAAATATAACTTGTATTGTATAATAAATCGACCATATCAAGACTATGTTGCAAGTTTCGCTCAACCGGAAAATTTGCCGCGTTCCACAACGTTAAGAGACTACTCGATGATTGCCAGAAGCATCAAGAAAGATCCGTGCCGTTGCCGCCGGATTATTTTCCTGGCGTCCTGCAAAGAAGCCTCTGATATTGGTGAAAAACCAAACGAAACGGCTCCTGTTTGCTCGGTCTTACATAACCTGGAGTGTGCAGATATGGCGATCGGTACTGTTCAGTGATAAGTCGCAGTTCAACATCATTGAATGCGACGGAATGTGCCGTGTACGCCGACCGATCGGAAAACGGTTGGAAAGTTATTTCTGCAATTTCCGATCTCAACCCAATCGAGAACCTTTGGGAGATCGTAAATCGAATAATCAACCGCTAAAATGGGCGCCATAAGGATCAGCTGTTTGAGCAAATCCAAAATGCTAGGGCAGAGATTGCACAAAGCATTATTGGCAACCAGTGCCAGGTTGTAATCGACAATAATAGATTCGCATCGAAATATTGAAAACCCGAAGATAATCTGATGGCCAATTAACGAGGTTGCATTTGTTTTGTCTGAGAGGATAGTTTATTGTTGTGTTCATTTGATAATATTATCATTGTTTCTGAGTAAATACTGTTTTATTCGACACAATAAATTTGAATTATGTTTATTTTGATCACCTGAATGCCTTTTTATTTTTGTTAATTTACCACGAAATTGTTACTGTACTGTAAATATATATTTGTGCATCTGCTTAGAACCAACTGAATGGATAATAAATTTGAAACAAATCCTGCTGCCAACCCAACGCTTTTATCAAACATCCCAGTGATTTCTCGTGGAAGTACAGAGGATTCCTTGGCTTCCAACAAAGCGAGTATCACGTTCAATCATTCCTACCCTTTCGTTATTTGACCTGCATTCAGGCGGGGCCGGTGCCAGTATTGCCTTAATTTAATATCACCAGTTTATGCACATTGAGGATATATGTTAGTACAAAGCATCATCTGTTGGTTCTCTGTGTAATAAGAACTGATCTGGGAATAACTAAGTAGCAACCTCGGGAGATCAATCATACTCATGCTCGTTTCTAGGAAATGAACCTTACAAGAGATACTGATTGTGCTTCATGCCAGTTTCCGTTAGCTTGGGTCCCAAAACCATCGAATATCGTATTTTGACCTCATGCGATTTGCATTTTGCTTCATAAATTGGCATCAAAAATTGAAATTTTGATATTTTTTGAGAACCACTCAAATAAATGCCTCAGCTTAAATGTAAATGCTTCCAACGCATTTTTTTTTAAATTTTTCAGGCTTTAATAAACAACTTTGCACAAGAAAGTGTGTCGATCCGACCTCACCAGAAAAAGTTAAGACTGTTGAAAGCCAGCATATTTTAGCAAAAAAACAGCAAAGTACAGTAAACCCCTCGACATGCGCGGATTCTCTCGATGGTGGTCTAAAATGATACATGAGCATTGACCTTTGTTGTTTCACCAGAAAATATCTCGTGATCCTTCGTATATAGCAAGTTATTTTCTTGGGCAAAGTTGTTCAGTAGATCAAGTTACAGTATAATCTGGATCTCGAGATTATTGACATACAGCAAGATGGCATCCTCAAAAAGATATTCGAGGGGTCAGAGCTTTTTGAATGGTGTACACATTAGATCAGAACTCGTCCGCTACGTGGCGCTAGTGTTCATGTGAACTTTTTGTAATATATGTACTTACCTTACCAATCAGACTAAAGCCGGTGTGGCCTCTGCTGTACACAGAAGTTGTTTCCATTGTAATCGGTCCATGGCTGTACCTCGTCAGCCTCGCTGTCTGCGGAGGGTCCGCAGGTCGCCTTCTACTTGATCAATCCACCTTGCTCGTTGCGCGCCTCTTCTTCTTGTACCTGTCGGTTCGTTTTCGAGAACCATTTTCACAGCGCTGTCGTCCGACATTCTTACGACATGCCCAGCCCATCGTAGTCGACCGATTTTTGCGATGTGTACGATGGGAGGTTCTCCTAGCAACTGGTGCAATTCGTGGTTCATTCGCCTCCTCCACGTTCCGTCTTCCATCTGCACTCCACCGTAGTCGTACGCAGCACCTTCCGTTCAAAGACTCCAAGGGCGCGTTGGTCCTCCACTAGCAATGTCCATGTTTCGTGGCCGTAGAGAACTACCGGTCTAATTAATGTCTTGTAGATGGTCAACTTTGTGGTTCGGCGAACTTTGTTCGATCTTAGCGTCCTTCTGAGTCCGGAGAGGGGGGAGAGAGGAAGCAAGCCAAAACTTCAGGGAAGTTCTGCAGAGAACTTCAGGGCAGTTCTTCAAAGAACTTCAGGGAAGTTCTGCAAAAAACTTCAGAGAACTTCAGGAATGTTTTGCAGAGAACTTCAAGGAAATTCTTCAGAGAACTTCAGCGAAATTCTGCAGAGAACTTCAGGGTAGTCTTTCAAAGAACTTCAGGGAAATCTTTCAGCGAACTGCAAGGAAGTTCTTCAGAGAACTTCCCTCAAGTTCTCTGGAGAACTTTTCTGAGTTCTTTGCAGAACTTCCTTGAAGTTCCTAAAGTTGCCCTGGAAGTTCTGCAGAGAACTTCAGGAATGCTTTTCAAAGAACTTCAGGGAAGTTTTTCGGAAAACTTTAGAGTAGTTCTTTACAAAACTTCAGATAAGTCCTTCAGAGAACTTCATGGAAGTTCTTCAGAGAACTTCATGAAAGTTCTTAAGAGAACTGCAGGGAAGTTCTGCAGAGAATTTCAGGGAAGTTCTTCAAAGGACTTAATGGTAGTTATGCAGAGAACTTCAAGGAAGTTCTGCAGAGAACCTCAGTGAAGTTCTCCAGAGAACTTCAGGGAAGTTCTGCAGAGAGCTTCAGGGTTGTTTCACGTCTGAAATAATGGGAGCTCGTCGATGGTGACGTTAAAATTACTACACAAACAAAGGATGGACTTTACTTTTGTCATGATGTCGGTGGCTTGTTTGACGAAATGTACTTTAAACACGAACCGAAAGACTATTCATCGAAAGCTCGCCAAAAAGTTAAAAAGCTGTTCTGCTGCATAATGGAAATAAGCATCCTTCTATTCCAGTAGAACATTCCAAATTGCTGAAGGAAAATTATGACAGTACTTAACTTCTAGTGGATTCCTTGTGTTATTCGAAATATTGTTGGGAAGTGAATGGGGATTCTAAAATTATCGCTTTTCTCATGGGTCTTCAAGGTAGGAGATGTTAATTTTGCATGTATTTCATATAAGGGTGAGCAATATTTGGCAAACGACATTAATTTGTCGAATCTATGAAGAGCAAATAGATACTGCAGTGAAACATCACACACACAAATGTTAACATTAAACAGGTTTAAATGTTTGTTTTATTCCTCGTATATTAATATCAAATAACATCCTAACCTGAAGTTCACAGAAGAACTTCCATGAAGTTCGCAGCAGAAAATCCCTGAAGTTCACTGCAGTACCTCCTTGAAGTTCTTTGCAGAACTTCCCTGAAGTTTTCTGAAGAATTTCCCTGATGTTCTCTGAAAAACTTACCTGAAGTTCTCAGAAAAATTTCCATGAAGTTTTCTGAAGTACTAAGTTCTCTGAAAGTCTTCTCTGCAATTTTCTGAAGAATTTCACTTAAGTTTTTTGGAGAACTTCCCTGAAGTTCTCTATAAAACTTCCCTGAAGTTCTGTACAGAACATCCCTTAAGTCCTCTGCAAAACTTTCCTGAAGTTCTCTGCACAACTTCCCTGAAGTTCTCAGCAGAATTTCCCTAAAGTTCTCTGAAGAACATTCCTGAAGTTTTCTGAAGAACGTTTCTGAAGTTCTCTGAAGAACTCCCTAAAGTTCACTGAAAAATTTCCCTGAAGTTCTCTGCAGAACATCGCTGAAATTCTATGAAGTACTTTCATGAAGTTCTCTGAAGAACTTCCATGAAGTTCTCTGAAGAACTTCCATGAAGTTCTCTGATGAACTTCCATGAAGTTCTCTGAAGAACTTGCCTGAAGTTCTCTGCAGAACTTCCATGAAGTTCTCTGAAGTACTCATCCGTAGTTTTGTGAAGGACTTACCCGAAGTTGTCAGAAGAACGTACCAAAAATACCCATATTGGAGTAATCAGCCTCTTATTTGCACTAGCAATAAACATTTATTACATATGTTTGAAAATTGGAAATATCATTCTTATCAATATGCACCTCTAGGAGTGGACAGCAATTTTCTGCTAGAACCAAAGATGTGAAGAGAAAGCATTGATAGGTCCGTAAGAGCACGGCAGGTTGTGAAATTGAACAGAAGTAGTTGAAATTGAGCGTAGGGCATGTTTGGAAGGCGGTATCTGATCGAGCAGATAAACTTTTACCTAGCTACCACAATGCATAGTAGGCAAGAGGAAAGGGAGCCTGTCAAGAGGGGCTCCCTTCCCTCTTGCCTACTATGCATTGTGGTAGCTAGGTAAAAGTTTATCTGCTCGATCAGATACCGCCTTCCAAACATGCCCTACGCTCAATTTCAACTACTTCTGTTCAATTTCACAATGCTTTCTCTTCACATCTTTGGTTCTAGCAGAAAATTGCTGTCCACTCCTAGAGGTGCATATTGATAAGAATGATATTTCCAATTTTTAAACATTATAATTAATTACATGCTTCGTGCAACAACAAACAACATGATTAGTTTAAATGTATTTGTTACATAAGGAGTGTATCGAATATAAGCTATCCACATACATTTGCGTTGTACGCATGTATTTGTGATGGTTTTTTATGCTCTGAACACTGCATGCTGTGCGTTTGACTGTCAGCTTTCTTTTGTTTACTTGTTTGTGCGGTTCAAATTCTGCGTTTTCAAAATGTCGCGTATTGAAAAGGAAGTGAAAATTAAGGTTCTGGACACATGGCTAAGTGAGAAGGGTATTACTATTTGGGCTCAAGCGTCCAAAAAATGCGATGCAACACTTGTCCGGAACTTGATGAAGAGCATTCGATCCAAAGTTCGAAAATTCGTGAAGGAATAACTTAAATTTCATCCGGTCTTCATTATGTTCAAGTTTAACCTCGTACAATAAAGGATCAATTTTTTGTATGAATAAAATATCGGTTTTCAACATAATTTGAAAGAAAGTTTGTGGATAGCTTATTTTCGATACACTCCTTAGTTCATAGGCAGACCAGTGCCACGCAGTGAAATAATTCTGAACTATGAAGTCGACGGTCTTCCAGACCAAGATTACTCGAATAAATTTTCTGAATACAATAATACATATATTACATATATTACAAAAAGTTCACATGACGAGTTCTGATCTAATGTGTACACCATTGAAAAAGTTCTGACCCCTCGAATATCTTTTTTGAGGATGTCATCTTGCTATATGTCAATACTCTCGAGATCCAGATTATACAGTAAGTTTACATACACACTAGCGCCGCGTAGTGAGATAATTCTGAACTCTTAAGATTACCATCTTGAAGGCCTTGATCTACTGAACAACTTTGCCCAAGAAAGAACTTCCTATATACGAAGGATCACGAGATATTTTCTGATGAAACAACAAAATCATAATGCCCATGCATCATTTAAGACCACCATCAAGGGAATCCGCGCATGTCGGGGGGTTTACTGTACTTCGCTGTTTTTTTTTGCTAAAATATGCTTTCAACAGTCATAACTTTTTGTGGTAAGGTCGGATCGACACACTTTCTTGCGCAAAATTGTTTGTTAAAGTCCGTGAAGTTTCATTGAAATTTTTTTTGAGTGTTTACATTTAAGCTGAGGCATTTATTTGAGTGGTTCTCAAAAAATATCAAAATTTCAATTTTTGATGCCAATTTGTGAAGAAAAATGCAAATCGAATGAGATCAAAATACGATATTCGGTAGTTTTGGGACCCAAACTAACAGAAACTGGCATGTAGCTCCGGGTCTCAAGACTTTTTTCGGATTTTGTCGACCATTGTTATGGTTATTTTGAATGCATTTCTACCATAATGACCATTGCTTAACAGGTTCCAATTACAATCAATTACCATTCCAGGTACAACGACAATGTATTGCGATATCTAAATCACACTCGATAAAACCGAAAGCCCATCAAGTTTGAACTCTCATGTTGATGTGCCCCACTGAACCAACACGGCTCCTCTCTATAAGGTCAAGAGTCAGTAGTAACAATAAAAACAAACCGTTAACAACACTCGCTACCAACGTGATCTTCCTCAGCGGAACCGATTCCCAAATTAACCAGCACATCCCACTCTATCCTATAGCAGCGATTTTACCCCATCATTAGCGTACACTCAATGTACATAGGTACTTACGTTGAAATCCACTTGAAATGATTCCACACGCAGTTCATCGCGTTGATTTTTGCTCAGCCCACCGATTGATTGCAAACACTCGTCAATGCAAATGCCACGATCCAGTAGATTGTGCCGGTAGTAGCGTACGTCGTCACTGAAATTCTGTTATCGGGAAGATTTTTTGTCTCCTGGTTTTCAAAGTATAGCACCAATGTCATCTAACCTGCATTTGCTGCCATAAAGCGCTGGAGAACTGAGGCTTCACCAGGGTCCGTACCATACAGTAAGTACTTCCTTGTTTCAAACATCTGCCATAGTCATCAAACTGATGCAGTTTCGGCAATGAACTGTAGCTGAGCTCTTCGGTTCAAGAGGAAATGCTAAATTAGTTTCAAATTACGATGGAATAAATCGCAAACACTAATCACCTGCAGCATCCCTCGGAACGTAACCAGGTTCACAACCGACAAAGGGAATAATCACAGACCACAACAACGCGATGTAACCGAAGATGACCCCAGTTGCTTTCCACATGGCGCTCGTGCTAGAACTGCGCCGCCACGTTCGGACCGCTACCGCTACATCTCTCGTCTTCGATATCTCGTCTGGACTCAAGATCTTCCTACCACCACGCACATACCTAGATGAACAAAAAGAGCTGTTAAAGAAAGCACATACGCGTCCATTCTTATGAATGATCTTCGCTGCCATCGCGACGCATGCTAGCCGCTGGCGGGGGTGCTCACCATGTCGGAATGCAGTAGCTGATGGATCAGTGTGGATGTTAGTTTTAAGTTTACGAGCTGATTTCTATCATTATTGAACATTGTTCTGATTATTACCGTTTAAAACACCTCATCTGGCATAATTTCGGATAATAGGTATCGAATAGCGTTTTTTATAATTGCGGTATTTTATTACCTTGTGAATGTTATATGTCAATCGAGTAATTCTTGAATACCCCAAAACTCCATGGCATCCCGAAACCTTCAACCCTGGCGCCGGAATCGGCACCTAATTTGTTTTCGGACGGTTTCCGTAATTATTTCCGATATTCTCTCGCTCGTCGGATAATTGATACAATTTGTTTGACCTTGGTCGGACCGCTCTGGTGTCGAAGACTTTTGCATTACTACCGTTCGTGAGTCCACAGTGTACCTACACATGGATTTACATATCCAAACAGTGAGTGCCAATATTGTACATGATTGAGACCTGCTTCTGAGAGCAAAGCACACCGATAGCATGTATGTACTCGTTTATTTATTGTTTTTGTTTGGTCTGATCGGTGGTTGAGCGTCGAGTACTATCCAGACAATAATATTGGGGAAAGGCGGTAAAGATGGCATGCTAACCTATAATCACTAACGAAGTTACCGCCGGAGCGCTCCATACAAATTGATTAACATTTTGTGGTACCCGGCTGTATGGTTGGAGTAGCGTCTAGTTTATCTCTATTGGTCGCAAGTCATCGTCAGATGCGCGATGAGTGTGTTTTTCTCTCAAGTTTAGAAGGGTTTTGCTGTGTAGCCCTTCAGAAGAATAAAGGGTGTTACGATTAAAATTTGGTCGATTAGGTTTGGTTTAATCTTGCATTCATAAGACACCGAAGCACGCCTCATATTGTAGGTGTCTCTATTTTAAATTTTAACATGTGCTCTTCATTTATCAGAATGGCGTCCAAGCAAGCGGAGCCAATTTTGCTCGCACATGGCAAAAATCTAAACAACTCATATGCCGCGTAAGTGAAGTCGTCAAAAGTGGCTGAATCAACGGTCACGAACAAAGAAACATTTCATTTTCTGCGTTATCTAATGCACATATATGGAATGCAGGATTTGGCATAAATTCAAGGGAGATTTCATGTAAATTTAAGCCAGATATCGCTAAAACGCGTAAACGTTGTTTACGATTGCTTTGGCTTACAATAGAACTTTCTTGTGGATATGTTTTATTGGCTTATCAGATATCTTTAAATTTGAAGGTATACTCTTCTGTGGGACTTATGTTTTTTGAAGCCTGTAACTATTGAAAAACAATAAAAAAAAAAACCTGTAAAACGACCATTTCACCCCATAAGCGCGCACTATTTCTACTGTGGTGAGTCCCCGTTTGGACCCCTCTTCCCCAATCTGATGTTTCTCTTCTGTGATGAGTTTCAAGTTAACTTATTCGCTCTTCACTCCTAAGGAGAAATCCCATAAGCAGATGTCAGTGCTCGTGTGAAACATGGCCTTAGTTGTCCTATTCGGTCACTCCACCGGAAAATCTCGTAACATAGTGTCAATTTTGCGTAACAATATGCCGTAATTTTTTTTTTCTATATATATAGATAATTTATTTGAACAGGCTCAATTGAACCAACTTTACAGAGCCAAGTTCTCATATTTATATACATCAATTATCTTAAAACTAAAGTTAGGGGGATAGAATTGATTACTCGTGGCCGTCTCGAGGTTAATAGAAATAACAATTTATCGGATGGAAAGATGGGCGGGAATTTTAAGTATGGTTTAGATAACAAATTTATTTTAAATTCTAAATTTTCTTAAATCTAATAACTATGCAATTTTTGGGTTTCTTTTGACTTGAACATTTTTGAGAATGAAAAAAAAAACACAAACACAGATAAAAAAAAACTAATAGTAAACATACAGGTTAAACAAACTACAATCTAAGGCTAATGTTACATGGAAAAAAAAATCCGTGCCCGGATCCGTGAACTGCAGTCATGAATTCGAGAACAAGCAAAAATACACCGTGAACTGAATCACGTAATCATGAACTAAATCACGTTTTTAGGTAAAAATCCTGAAAACGTGAACTAGTTCACGGTCCGTTTTCATTTTCGTGAACGCTTTTGTTTCTGTGTAGACAAAAACACATAAATGAGTTTCACAAACTCCAGATCACGTACAGCCAAAATATCTCGACCCGGTACATTGAGTTGTCTACCTCGAGCCCGAAGGGTATCATAAAGCTCAGATCTGACTCCACGATGCTCAGCACATGACCAAATAATGTGATCTGCGTCCTGGTAACCTTGTCCAAATTAACAGAGATTGCTGTCGCTCAGCCCAACACGGTATAAATGAGCGTTCAAATAATAATGATTGGACATAAGACGAGACATGACACGCATGAAGTCTCGACCCACATCTATCCCCAGAAACCAAGATTTCTTCGGCACCTTTGGGATGATAGAATGTTGCCATCGCCCCAAATCTCCTTTACTCCATTTATACTGCCAGCTGACGAGTGACTATTGACGAAAAATAGTAAAAAATTCATTGAGGGCGATTTGTCGATCATAAATATCGCCTTCCAAAGCACCCACCTTTGCAAGCGAGTTCGCTTTCTCATTGCCCGGAATATAACAATGAGATGGGACCCATACAAAGGTGATGATGAAACTCCGGTATTTTCCTTAGAAGCTCCTGTATTTTCATGAGAAAATACGAGGAGTGCTCTACCGGCCTCAATGAGCGAGGAGCCTCTATAGAACTGAGACTATCCTTGAAAACGAAATACTGATCCGGTGTAAGTGAGGCAACAATTTCCAGCGAAAAGTGTATTGCTGCTAATTCAGCGACATATACGGAACAAGGAGCTTAAAGTTTACAATTGGCGCTATGAAATTCGTTATAAAGCCCGATTCAACGTAAATTTGGACGCATTCAAGTGATCATAACAAAAGAATTAAACAAAATCCACGGTTGATCAAAACGTCAAACGAAAGGGTATTAATTCAGCTTCTTTACCGCATCCTCGAAGTTTTCGCTTGACAATTGCCCAGTATTTTTAGATCGGTCTGAACTCAGAGCAATTCGAAGGATTAATCTCTTTGGCGACGAAATTAACATTGTTTGCAGCATACCATTCTAGTAACTCCTTAGAGTAAAGGTTGTACGGAATCGAATTGCACCACTTTTAAATGGCTGTAACTTTGTACCCGTTGGGTATTTTCTAATGAAATTTTGGGTGGAATTAGTTCAATGTGTATTTGATCACGCTGTGTAAGTTTCACTAGCAGATGTGCAATCGTTTCGAAGATGGAGTCGGAAGAACAGCAGCGGCGCAAAGAAATTTTGCGCACGTACCTCAAAAATCCGGATCTTTCTCATCGTGCCATCAGCAGGAAGCTGGGAATGCTAAATTCTACGGCGTCTCGTGTTTTAAATCGGTACCACAAACTTTTGACCATCGATCGGCAAGAAAAAAGTGGCAACAATGGATCTCCGTATAGTGTTAAGGATCACAAGCGGGTAGTTCAAGCTTCCAAGAGGAATCCCAACAGTTCAGAACAGTTTACAGAATTTTCTTTCGAAGGGTTAAGGAGTACATAACGATTTCGATCATGACACTTTTCGGCTAAGGTGAAGAACCCAATGCAGAGTAGGAAAGCCGATAAAGAAAGAGATAGATATAATAAAAGGGAAATTCTAGGGGTTTTTTTCATTAGGGCGAATCTACAATTGAGAGATTCTCTCCGGGCTCGCTCTCTTTCATTCATAAACCAATCACCTTTACATTATTCATTCTAATATTTGTAGAGTATGCTAGCCAGCACTGTTGTGTTTCGATCTGTACTAAAGAATCCCTCGAACGTTTTATAACGGCGCTGTAATGAATGAAAAAGAGAGCGAGCCCGGGAGAAAATCTCTCAATTGTAGATTCGCCCTAATGAAAAAAAAAAAACCCTAGAATTGACATAGGTCGAGATATGTATAAACACTCCCGTTGCATTTTACTCAGTTTTTTAGTACAATTGTATACTATCTCTTTTTCTCTCACGGAAATGTTACTCAATTTTCGTAAAAAGTGGATCTACTCATAATTTAGTAGATCAACTTTTTAACGAATTTTTAGTAACATTTCGGTGAGAGAAAAAGAGATAGTATACAATTATAATCAAAAATTGAGTAAAATGAAACGGGCGTGAAAGGAACAGGTGGAATAAATGACGTTTACTTTTGTGACAACTGACTAAGAAAGTGTTCGCATCTGTGCGCTTATATTTTGAAAGGAAAACGAGAAACTATAGATCAAATTGAAATGAAAGTCTTCCAGATGATGATGTTGTTTTAACTTTTCAACTTGTTTTGCTTATTTTTCTTCAAATAGCAACGCTCGGCTCGGTTGGGTCGGGTTGTCAAATTTACACACTTAGATTTTTTCACAGAAATCTGTAAAAGTTTACCGAATTCTCAACAGCTGAACGTTCGGTAATCCGATTTAACGGATTTCGGTGAAATTTTACAGTTATCTGTAAAAATATTACCGGATTTCGGTAAATGTCTACCGAAATCCGTTAAATTGGATTACAGAACGTTCAGCTGTTGAGAATTCGGTAAACTTTTACAGATTTCTGTAAAAAAATCTAAGTGTGTAAATTTGACAACCCGACCCAACCGAGCCGAGCGTTGCTATTTGAAGAAAAATAAGCAAAACAAGTTGAAAATTTAAAACAACATCATCATCTGGAAGACTTTCATTTCAATTTGAGTGTTTCCTATTTGTTTTTAAAGTGTTTCCTCCTAATTTCAAGTTTATTGTGACATGTGAAAAAATGAGTGCATCAAAACCCCGTGGAAGGAATTGGACGCAACAAGACAACGAAGTGCTTTGCAGGGCTTGGCTGGATGTTTCCCAAGATGCAATCTTTGGGACAAACAGAACGTCGAAAACCTGTACGGAAGAGTATTCAAACTATACAGTGCACAAAATATTTAGCGAAATGAAACCGGTGCGAGAATAAATTTGAGTCTTACTGTGTTACCTTTTTATGAACGACCGGTGCGAAAGTGGGTGGCTAAATCAAAATAGGAAGCTCTTTAAAATCCCACCGGTGGGGATGGTGTAAGCGAGTTTATTTTTCTTATTGATTCTGTTTCCTGCAACCAAGTGCCAATATCTAGAACTAGATTTTAGAGGAAAATACCACAACCGTGCCAAAGTGAATTTTGATTCGGTGTGCAGGCTTAGTTCGTAAATTAATAAGTGCAAGAACAGTGTATTAGACATAGATATCATGTTACTAACGGAAGGTTTCCGACACGTCGGCGACGGCCGGGTCCAACAGGACTTAGCCATCTAGGACATCGAGGAGAGCTCGAGGTTTGCAAAGCAACAAATAATTTATTTCTACCATATTTTGAAGACAATACCTAATATCTTGCTTTATTTTATTTTGTCTATTTTGTTTTTTTTTGTTTTTCGTTATGCTTGTCTCTTTTCAGTCATTGCTTTTGGCGGATAGTGTAGGTATGTACTTTCAGCGTATCGTTAACCAAAACGAACCCTGCTGCAAGCCTTTCCCCAACTGTCCAACATTCCAGTGATTTCTCGTGGAAGTGCAGAGGATTTCTCGGCTTCCTTCAAAGCGAGTATCATGTCAACACGTTCCTTCCTATTCCCTACTTGACCAGCATTCGGGCACGGCCGGCGCCGGTATTGCTTTATAATGGGTCACCAGTTTTTACACATTGAAGATGTATGTTAGTCCCAAACATTATCTGTAGGTTCTTTGTGCAAATACAGCTGATTTGGCAATATCGGAATAGCATCCGTGGGTGGTCAATCATGCTCATGCTCATGCTCAAGTACAGGGTGTTTAAAAAGTTCGAATACACTTTAAAAAATGTGTTAAAAAAAATGAAAATACAAGGAATTCTTTTCCGAGTCAATTTTTATTGAGAACCTTTACGACATATTAGCTGGGAGCCAAACTCCACCCCGCCTTTGTGCTGTATGACGAGCTTGAAAAGTTTCTCAAAAGAATCGAACGGGGCACGCACCTGGTCCATCGGAATCTCATCCCAGATCATGGAAATGATCTTCTTTAATTGGTCCATAGTGCTCACTTGATGTTCGTCTGCTTGGCCAGCATTCGAGCGGTGGCGAAGAAACTGAATCTAACCAAAACTTTCGTGCAAGTTGCGAAAAAACGTGAAGGACTACACACGTACAAAGTTCAAAAGTTTGCCTAAAAATATATGATTTGGCAAGCAATTTGCTCGTGTGAGGCAAGCAATTTGCTCGTGTGGAAAGCGAAGCACCCCATTCGTGACAACTGGAACGGTCAATGGGCAGGTGTACCTAAAGGAATGCCTCGAAAAGCATCTACTTCCTCTTCTGAGGTCACACGATGGTCCTACGATTTTCTGGCCGGATTTAGCCTCGTGCCATTACTCGAAAGAGGTTTTGGTACAAGGCTAAGGAGGTCAATTTCGTGCCGAAGCATCTCAACCCCCCGAACGCACCGGAAGTGCAGCCAATTGAAAAGTACTGGGCCATTATGAAGCAGGCACTTCGGAAGCATCCTAAGGAAGTGAAATCGGAGGAAGATATGAAGAAAAAATGGAATGCCACGCAAAAAAAAAAAAATTGGTTCAAATGTTGTACAGGACCTTATGAGTAGTGTAAAGAAGAAGGTTCGTGCATTTGGATATGGAATTGAAATTGAATAAAACAAGCATGCGAAAATATTCATAACATGTTTTATTTTACACCCTTAAAGTTTGAAGATGATTGGTTGAACGGGCAAATTTTACCGAATATTTGTATGTGTCGCAATTTGATTCCGTACACTCTTTACGCTTAGTAGCCGCTTCGAAACGATTTACCCAACAGTAAGGTTTTTTCATTAGGCCACATAACATGTGATGAGGTTTCTTTTTTTTCTAAAAACAAAATTTTTTTTACAAAACTTAGTTTTGTCTTTGAACCGCTCTGGACTGCTCCAAACCAAAACAAAAGTAGAAGAAAAAAAAGTTCACCACACACAGACCCCATCCAACAACACCAACAACGTAAATGTTGTCTTAGAACCCCGCACGAACTACAATATAAACCTGTATATTTAATGACGCTCCACTTATGTGCATGATACTTACTTTATATTCAAACTACCCCCTGTTTAATAATTCATAATGAGATCTCGTTATATAACCGTTCATATCGCTTAAGATTTGAAATGTAAAAACTCTCAAAATAACATAAAAATAAATGTGGCTGAAGGAGGGCAGCTTGTTAGTTATTAACAAATATTCAACTAATTACACATAGACTATTGCGCATATCTTAGATATACATTAACAAAATAGTATTCTGTTTTAACTAAAATGTACGACTTTATGTGAACTTAAGAGGGAAAATACAAAAAAAAAAATAATCATCTCGATTTCGAAGAAATTTTTGGATTTTTTCCCAGAATACGTTCCATCAACCGGCGCACATTATTCTCATCCATCGTTTTGGCAATCTTATTCCACTTGGTTCTCAATTCATTGATGCTTTTGACGACACTGCCATTCACCTTCAACTTCCTCTTCATAATAGCCCAAAATCTCTCTATCGGTCTGAGCTGGGGACAGTTTGGTGGGTTGAGTTCTTTCGGTATAAACTGAATCCCGTTGGTTTCATACCACTGTAGCACTGTTTTACTGTAATGACAGCTGGCAAGATCTGGCCAAAACATGACAGGTTTATTTTGGGATCTGTTGAATGGCAATATTAGCTATTGGAGACATTTCGTTTTGTACATCTCTGAATTAAATGTCTTATCAGTGCTGAAAACCTTGGTCTTCCTACCGCAGCTACAGATGCTTTGCCAAATCATGTATTTACGAGCAAATTTATCTGCAAACACAAACTTGAATTTGGCAGGAACATCTCCCCGAGCCGTAGCCAAGTAATTTTTTTGTCCCGGTAGCTGTTTGAAATCGGCCTTTACATACACAGAAAAAAATTATGAATTTTAACTGGCGCGTAAATTTCCCCCTCGTTTAATTCCAAGCCAAAGGACACGTAAACAACGAAATTGATTGCAATTTTTCATGCGCCATACAACAATGTTTGCAATATTTCATACAACAGGCTAGATTCAGGCGTTATCTGGTTTAAATTAACATGAAATATCCCAATACTTTCTGCCAAATCTAGCGTTCCCTTTATGTGCATTAGATAACGCAGAAAATTCAATGTTTCTTTTTATCTGTGTAGGTTTCATCATCCATGAGGAGACAGCCATTGAATTTTGTCAACATCTGATCATACAGTTTTCTGGCACGGATTCTGGCCACATTGTTCTGCTTTTGATCCCTATTTGGTTGTCTACAGGCACGGTATGACCTGAAGCCTTCCCGGAGACGAATCCGTTGCACGGTACTGCGTTTGGCGCGAAACTTTTTGGCCAAATCGCGGTCTGAGATGTTGGGGTTTGCTTTAATGTTCTTGATGACTTTGTTCCGGAGTTGGGGGTTGGCAGTACCCGCCGGGCGTTTGCTTTGAGGTTGTGATCCGTCGACAAAGTTTCTCCGTACTTTTTCAAAACACGCCACATGGTATTTCGAGGAAAACCCAACACTTTAGCAAGTTTTGGCCCAGACCACGAAGGGTTTTCCAAATGATTGCGCACAATTATTTTTCTTCTTTCTTCTTCCATTCTGTATTTCTCTGAAACACGTTCGAACTGCACCGCGAAAAAAAACTTCTGATGTTGTTATTGTTATAGGGAACACATAAGATGTCATAGTTTACAAATCCGACCACTAGGGTCGCTGTAAGAATCAAACATGTTTGTTCCAATACTAAATGGGCCACACCTTAGTCACGGCAGAGAGCGTTCTCTGCTCTATGAAAGTAATGGAAAAGCAATACTCTCATTGTTAAAAATGGAAATGAAATACAAGGGAATAAAAAGGAAAGAGCTCACCCGAATCTCAAAGACGTTTATATCGTAACCACAGCGATGGACATCCAAAGTTCGTTGGTCAGATCGCTTCTCAGATTAATTGAGGTATTCTCTCAACCAAACTTTTCTAAGTAGAGCCATCGGGCTGAACTCGCAACCCACTGTTATATCAGTCGCTTCATTAAGCCTTACCCCGAGTAACAAATCTTCATGAGTAAGCTCATATAAAAGTATTTTCAACCGCTATAAAACTTGTGAGTTGCTTGGGCCAGTTCTGGACATATTAGCATCACACGCAATTAACAAACTGAACCAGTTTTCTGCGTGACTAAAAATGAAACCTGTGAATTCCATTCCTAGCGTCCGGAAGCAGCCGGACGCAGTTAAGCAAGTAGCCTCGGTCCACGATCGGTTTTAGTGGCGTGATGGGCAAATGCATTGTCCACGAAGAAAACGACCCTCACCACACCTAGTTTAAGAAAAGTTCTAGTTTTCAACGGTCTTGAGCGAAAATTATAAACAAAAATTTCAGCACGAAACAAAACTTGACAGCTAAACCAAAAATCAACCACTTTCAATCAAAGCCTACTCAGCACTCTAACTCAGCTTGATTCAGATTTTATATTAAAAACGTCATTTAAATAATTTTAGTTAAAATTAATGTATGATGTATGATGATGTATGAAATGTACTACCACCCATTGTAGCACGGAAACTAAGTCGGACAGCAATGGGCTCTCCTCTCTGTTAGACTTGATCAAGCTTTAATAACCTCTGATTATCCTAATCATGCCGTTGTATGAAGGGCCAAAAAGGGGTTTTGTGGATCGATATGCAACATCACTTATACGTATCCACAAGGATATAAAGAATCTCCTTCCAACAACAAGATTCAACAATTGGTCAAAAGAGCGAGCTATCTAACATGAGGATGCCCCAATGGGTGGGGAGAAGAGCCCGCCCTCTATTCACAAACTGTTAGCAATGGGGAGTTGGCATTCCCACTCTCCCCATCCAGAGTGCTTCAATCGGGTGCCCTGATGGTCCCTCCCATTCTCATGAAATATTTATATGATAGTGTATATATTTATGTAAATGAAAAATACTACAAGCATTCGTATCTATAATATATGATCTTAATTCGGTTGATCTTGAAATGCAGAAAATGTTGTAAAATTTTAAAGTGTAGAGTTCTGTGGTTCCGCGCTTAAGCACGTTTTCGTTCGTTTTCAGCGATAGCAGCAATTCACCAAAATCTTGATTTGAGGTATCCTGAAAATGAATATAAAAAATATTGTAATGTCTGCATGTCTGCTGATCCTGCTGCAATTGTAAACGGACTTGCATTATCATAGCCACGGGGGAAGAAAACAATTCAAAATTATTATACAATTCCCAAGTATGCCATGGATTATCTGAAATTATATACCGTATAAAGAATACTTCCATTTTTCGTGGTAGGGTAAGAATTTAGCATGCTACTTTACCGAAGTCACGCTGCCTACATCGCTTTGGTGCGGCTGCCACCTAATGTATAGTTGACGCGATACAGCGTTTCTTACTCAACCGCTGGATGCCAGGACAGACGCTGTTTGAGCCGCACCTCCTTGGTGGACAGACGCTCAGCACGCACCTCCGCAATCTAGCTGAAGTCAGAAGGACAACAGTGCCCAGGCTGCACTACCAGCTAAGTACGCAACCCTTAGCTGGCGGACTTTGTCATCTCCTGACCCGTGGAAGCATGAGGTAGGAACTTGTGAGGACCATAGCTATGTTGCGGGGACGCACGCACGCCCCATCCCAGTTGTCTACTCACCATTTTGCAGCCCAAATAATTTTAGTTAAAATTAATGAACCAAAAATCTAAATTCGTATTCGTTCCGTATACGTACACTCTTAAAAATAATGAATTTTACGCGCGACGCAATCCTTACAACCTGTAAATATTGAAACTTAAATTTATATATGCTTCCGTTTTAAATTCTTTTTGATGTTTTTTTATTTTGAAAAATAAAAAAAAAAGGGGGAGTGGGTGTGGGGGGGGGGGGGGGGAAAGGTGGTGTTGGCAAACCTGGACGAAGCGGCGGTAGACACGGCGAACAAAAAAAACGGCAGCAAATTGATCAGGAACAATACGAAGAGGCACTGTTCTAAAGTGATTTCTTTCACGCACTGAGGGACACCAAAAGGATGTGTTGTCTCGAAAATGGTCGATGTATTACTAACTAATTGTTTCAGCGAGCCAAACGATTTATCTGGTTTTTTTACCTAAATAATGATCGGGGTTTCACAGCACGATCGTGAAGCGATCGTATCAGAAAGAGAGAGCGAGAGACATACTGATAAGGAGTGATAAGATACCCTGCCTACTCTGCTAATCGATCGAATTGGCTCACTTTCAGTTGGGGGTAATTACAATTTAGTTTTAATGGGGTTCTTAATTTGGAATACATATTTTATGTAGTTAATTAGAAAGATGCTTATAACGATTTCCAACATGTCGGGCCCCGTTGAAAGGCCACTTTCAACTGATTACTGAGCGTCCCCACGCTGGGCATTGGATGGTGACAGTGACGCAGATGTAGGTGCAGCGTGGTCGTCTTGCTCGGTGTGATGCTCGATGGGTAGTGGACAAACCTCGGTGATTGCCCGTCGATATGTACCATGTGCAGTTCGGACCTGAACCACACGCACATGTCCATCTTTGCCGAAGAATACCTGGTCGATCCTGCCGAGGTTCCAACGCAGGGGTGGAGCATTGTCGTCTTTGAGAAGTACTAGTATCCCAACCTTGATGTCTGGATGGACTACCGGCCATTTTTTCCTGTTGTGCAGCTGGGCCACATAGTCACGTGACCATGCTCTCCAGAAATGCTGAAGTCGTTGTTGCATCTTCTGGAATGAATCAAGCCGATTAATAGGGAATCTCGCAGAGATTCGGCTCGGGAAGAGAGTGAAGAGGTTCTCCCACGAGAAAATGCCCAGGAGTTAAGGCGACTACGTCCGATGGATCCGATGATAGTGGAGTGAGTGGACGAGAGTTCATTATCCCTTCAATCTGGACGAGCAGGGTGCCGAAATCATCCGTGTTGAGTAGCGTATCTTTCATCACACGGTAGAGATGATATTTGAAGGTTTTAACGGAGGCCTCCCACAGGCCCCCGAAGTGAGGCGAGCGAGCAGGGTTAAAATGGAACGTGATTCCATTGTTCACGCAAAACATGAGAAGCTCTCTCGATTGGTGCATGGCGTTGAATTGTTGGCGATTCTCCTCGAGAAGACGATTGGCCCCAACGAACGTTCGTGCGTTATCGCAGTAGATGTTGGCCACCCGTCCGCGACGCCCGACGAGGCGTTTGAGTACGTTCACGAACGCGTCGGACGTGAGACTGTACACCATGTCTATGTGTACTGCTTTCGACGCCATGCACACGAATATTGCGACGAATACTTTAACCGACGGACCGCGACGATTAGGAATTTTCGCGAAGAACGGACCGCAATAATCAACACCGCAGTTGATGAACGCGCGCGACGCCGTCACTCGGGATACTGGCAGTGGTCCCATGATTTGACAAATGCTCCGTGGATTGCAGCGGAAGCAGGTGATGCACTCTCTGACTATCTTTTTTGCAAGATCTCGTCCTCGGATTGGCCAATAACGCTGACGTAGAGTCGCAAGAAGCAGCTGTGGTCCGGCATGAAGCATGCGAAGGTGAGTCTGCCGGAAGATGAGGTCGGTCAAGTGGGCCTTTTGAGGTAGAACCAAAGGATGCTTAGTATCGTACGGGATGTTGAGATTCTGCAGTCGTCCAGTAATTCGAAGCAAGCCTTCAGCGTCAACGAAAGGATTGAGAGTTTTTAGCTGGGACTTGAAGGTGAACTCTTTGTGAGTTGGACCAGTGTGTTTCTTGAGGAATTCGATTTCCATCGAAAAGGAGATGACCTGCGTTTGCTTGATTAAATGCTTTAAAGCGTTTTCCAACTCTGAGTGCAAGAGTGGACCGAATCGGCGATTTCTAGGATCTTTGATGCGACAATTTCGAATAAACCTTAGCAGCCAGGCAACTTTTCGTTCTAACAGAGAGAGAGAGTGGAGTGCTGTTCGATAAATTCGGTTGACGCATGAGTGGTAGTAACGACGACAACAACTTGCCGACCCTCATCTGTGCGAGCTTGTTTGTGCAGTGGCGACAGTTGAATGCAATTTTCCGGCCATGCATCCGAGTTTTGTCGAAGGTAAGGCGGCCCGTGCCACCAGAGAGTGTCTGTTTTCAATTCCGACGGGAGAATTCCTCGGGAGATTTTGTCAGCAGGGTTTAACTCAGAAGGAACGTGACGCCACATGCTGCCTCCAGTCAATCGATGTATTTCGGCAATCCTATTTGACACGAACACTTTCCAAGCTGATGAAGACGAGGCAATCCAATGAAGCACTATTGATGAATCGGTCCAGTATATAACAGGGCAGGTCCATTTCGTAGAATCAAGCACGAATTCTGCCAGTTGCGCACCAAGTACTGCAGCGCATAGTTCGAGACGAGGAATTGATAGTTTGCGAAGTGGACTCACACGAGACTTTGAAATCACCAAATTGCACGACTGATTACCCATGGAACAAATAGTCTTTACGTAAACGCAGCAGCCGTAAGCACGGTCAGAGGCATCCGAAAAGACGTGGAGCTCGATTGTACGATAGTTGTCCCCCAGAAGTCGCCTTGGGATTCGAAGCATCGAAAGGGTTCCGATTTGTGACCGGTATAAGATCCACCATTTCTGACATTCTTCCGGTAAAACGTCGTTCCAGTTGAACTTCTCTGCCCACAATTCTTGCAGAAAGATTTTTGCGCAGACGATTGCTGCTCCGATGAGGCCCATCGGATCGAATAGGCGGGACATCTCCGAAAGTATCAAACGTTTTGTGATGGGTTCCGACGATGCAAACTCAGGAACATTGAAGCTGAATTCATCCGACAGTGGGTGCCAAAGCAGACCGAGAGCTTTCACAGACCCCGATTGGCTAATTTCGAGCTCGGTTCGGGAGTCACGAAGAGATTCAGGGATGTGAGAGAGAACATAATGACTATTACTGCACCATTTCCGCATAATGAACCCAGCAGAACGAAGGAGGTCAATCAACTGGCGGTTTGTTTCCACCAAACGCTGTTCGTCGTCGTCTCCAGAAAGATAGTCGTCAACGTAGAAACTCTTTCTAATCATCGGAGCTGCGAGCGGGTAGTTTGCTGCTTCATCTTCAGCCAGCTGGTTCAGGACACGTGTGGCAAGGTACGGAGCTGGTGCAGTCCCATACGTCACCGTTTTCAAACGATATGTCTTCAGTTTTTCGTTGGGAGATTTTCGAAATTGGATCAGTTGAAGCAAACAATCCATCGGGTGGACCCACACTTGCCGATACATTTTTTCTGCATCAGCATTCACTGCGTATCTAGGTACACGAAAGTTGATGAGAGTGCTCAAAAGTGGTGGTTGCACGGTAGGTCCGACGTAGCAAAGGTCGTTCAGCGAAATGTTGTTGCTGCCTCTACACGAAGCATCGAAAACCACGCGCGTCTTTGTTGTGGTGCTATCGGGTCGCTGGATCGCATGATGAGGAAGGTAGAAGTGATGTTTCGACAGATCGGGTGTAAATTCATCCATATGCCCCAAGGAAAGGTACTCGTCCATGAATTTTGAGTACTCAGCGTGTAGAAGAGGATCGGATGACAACTTCTTCTCAATTGCTAGGAATCTGCGCTCAGCGATCTTGAACGACTCTCCCAATGAGTCAAGCATCTCCTCACGAATCGGCAAACGAACCACGTACCGACCGTCAGCGGCTCGTTGGTGTGTCTCTCGAAAGTGATTCTCGCAATATAGCTCCTCTAGAGAAAGCGCCTTGCCTTTTTCGAAACTCTCCACTTCCCAGAACTTGCGAACAATCGACTCCAGGTTGTCGATTGACGAAACGTTACATGCCACGGTTGAGGTTGGTTGTTCCATTGCTTCACCGGCGACGACATAACCGAAAACTGTCTTGCGTAATACTGGCAGACCTTTGCCAAGAGTGAACTGTTCATTCTCTAGAATCGAAAAGAAGTTCTTGATGCCAATGATCAGATCAACGTCGTGAGCTATGTTGAATTTGGGATCAGCAAGAGGGAGGTGGCGAGGTATGACCCATTTCGAAATATCCACTGTGGCTGTGGGTAAGATTCTTGTCAATGTAGGCAGAATCAAGAAATCCATGCTAGAAGTGTACGATCCAAATCGTGAGGACACAGTTATATTCGTTTTGTGTTTCACCTTTTTGACCGATTGACTGATGCCGTACACATCGATATTTGCTGGTGTACGTTTTGAACACAGCCGTTGTGCGAGAGACTCTGTAATGAAATTGGCTTCGGACGCACAGTCTAACAGAGCGCGGGCGAGAATGTAGCTGCCATCAGCGTGTATGACTTTCACGTAGGCAGTAAGCATGAGTACAGATGACATGCATGCTTTCGATATAAACGACTGGCTAGGAGTGACGGTTTGACAGTTCGTCACTTGTGAGGAGCTATGAGTTGAGCTTGACGGTATGTCTTGCGGAACCGGCGATGGAACGAACGAAATCGAACGATTGAATAGCCCATCCGACGACGACGGGGCTGATCCCTTAACCCGAGGGACCACGTGACATTGATCGGCAATGCACGAAACCGACGACGGCGATTCGACGACCGTAGCCGATTGTGGGGAATGCTGACATTGGCCAACCTGAGCTGCTACAGACTGGTTGTGGCTGTCTGTACTGGGAGCTACTTGCGCATTCAAATGTAACAATGTATTGTGTCGTTTGTTGCATGTACGACACGAACCAGCAGTACAATTTTTCATCATGTGTGAGGATTTCAAACAATTTAGGCAAAGTCCTTGCCTTTTAGCCAATTCAAAGCGTTTTTGTGGCGTAAGCTTCTTAAATTCATCGCACTGTGGCAATGAGTGTGATTGCTTGCACATATTACAAATAGGCAAGTTATCACTGTTGGCTGAGTGGTACGAGGAGGTTTTTGATCGAGAAGGCTTGGACTCGTATCTTGGTTCGGTCTTGGTAACAGGTGGCGAAGATTGGGAGAGCGTGATAGATTGGAGTATGCGAGAACGTTTTTGGATAAAAGCAACCAGTTCATCATATGTTGGCCGCACATTATCATCATGATGGTTTTCCCACTCCTTCTGCGTAACTGGATCAAGCTTGCTGCTTAGCAGCTCAACAAGGAAGGAATTCCAGTGATCTCTGGAATCCTCCAACTTATTCAGCACACAAACGTGCTTATCAAATTCGTCCGCCAGATTAGATAGCGCAGACGATGATTCCTTACGCACTGAAGTAGTGGCCAGTAATGCCGAAAAATGTTGCTTTATTAGAAAATTCCTGTTATCAAAACGCTTCTTCAGCAAATCCCAAGCGATGACGTAGTTGGCCGCTGAGACTGCTAAAGAATGGACAAGTCGCAAGGCATCTCCTTTCAGTACAGTTTTCAAATACTGGAATTTCTGTACTGCCGAAAGTTGTGAGTTAGTGTGGATGGTGGTGGTGAAAAGATCGTGAAAATTCATCCACTCATCATAATTTCCACCGAACTCAGGAATTTTTAGTTCAGGGAGGCGAATAGAGGGAACGTGTGCAGGTGGAGCACCAGGACTAGTGGGTGGTTTTTCAACCCTTTCATTAACGATCGCGAGTTTCCCAGCTAGAGAACCTTTAAGTTCAAAATATTGAGTTTCGAACCTAACTCGTTCGTCCGCGAGATCATCGGACAAGTCATCTTCATACTCAATTTCGGCCTGCACTTCATTAAATTGCTCCCACAGGTTATCGAGCTTTTCAACGCGAAACTTTAATTGAGGGAAATCGCGATCAAACACAAAATTTTCGTCAAATTGTTTGATCAGTTTGGCGGAGCCAATTATGTTGTTCCGACGCACTAAAAACTTTTTAGTTCTCTTTGTGTTCCGCATGGCGTGCAGAGCGTATCAATAGGCACAATAGGCACAAAGTTCAATGAAACGCACAAAAGCCGATTTATTCGTGTGGAAAAATGGTTGACTCACCTGATTGCAGCTAGTGAGTGTTACCTGGGCTCTCTTGGCTAAACCTGCGTTCCTTGTTTACTGGTTTACCCACGACTAAAGCCAATTCCGTATTTCCGTCTTGAAGTCCAGGTCGAGAAAGCTGCCGATGCAGCAGAAAGTCCGGTTGAAGATTTCGTGGGGTATCACTACAGCAGTGGAAGCGTCGAAAATAGCGTTGGCGACTGCTCGAAAGGGTGACCCACGCAAACCTTGCAAGTCGGTCGATGATGGCTGGGACCTGGCAGTCCCGGGTTTCGGCACCAAAAATGTTGGCAAACCTGGACGAAGCGGCGGTAGACACGGCGAACAAAAAAACGGCAGCAAATTGATCAGGAACAATACGAAGAGGCACTGTTCTAAAGTGATTTCTTTCACGCACTGAGGGACACCAAAAGGATGTGTTGTCTCGAAAATGGTCGATGTATTACTAACTAATTGTTTCAGAGAGCCAAACGATTTATCTGGTTTTTTTTACCTAAATAATGATCGGGGTTTCACAGCACGATCGTGAAGCGATCGTATCAGAAAGAGAGAGCGAGAGACATACTGATAAGGAGTGATAAGATACCCTGCCTACTCTGCTAATCGATCGAATTGGCTCACTTTCAGTTGGGGGTAATTACAATTTAATTTTAATGGGGTTCTTAATTTGGAATACATATTTTATGTAGTTAATTAGAAAGATGCTTATAACGATTTCCAACAGGGCTATTTTTTTTGCATCTTCACGAAGTTTGAAAATTGATTTTCACTGCGCATTTAAAATGCGTTATGAGATATTCTTGTGCTAACCGCACACTTAGAAATTATGAATTTTACACGAGACGTAATTCATGTTTGTAAAAAGTCGGGGAACGTAAAATAAGATTTCGTGTAAAATTATGTCTCCTGAAACTGACACATACGCAATTCGGCAAAACATGTGTTTGATCGAATTTATTTTCTCATCTCTTTAAACTCATTCTCATGTGCTAAAGGACGCTTGCATGTGTCGGTCTCAGGGGACAGAAATTTACATGAAATTCGGTAGTGTGTACCCTACTCCAAGCACAGAGTAAATATTCGCCTAAAATTGCTGAATCCGTTCCCAATTCTATTAATTTCCAAAATTATGAAAAATCGGGAAGCTTGCAAAAACCAAATTCAGCAATCTTTTACAATAATTGTAATTTTTATCATTTTTATAAAAAGTTTTGTATACAAGTTTACGTTTATTCAAGAAGTTATGAATTAAGAAAACAATTAAGATGTTTGATTAAGTTTCAAAAACATTGAAACCTTGGGACCTTCTGAGCAGATGACAAGCTAAGACAGTTGGTGGACATTTAGTAGTCTGTTTAGAAATACAGAAATTTTCATAGTTCGTATATATTAGTGCTTCCAGAACTTCCCCCACTGTATATACAAGACATCAGATGCAATGGATGCAAGAGAGCCGATAAATAGGTGATAACCGTGTAGTAGGAGACCTGCATGAACTTTGGAATCTTCATCAACAAGAAGGAAAAATACCAGTAAGAATTTCAAAATAAAAGTTTGAAAATTTAACAACTATTTAAACAAAATATATGATAATTCAATAATACAAAACTACTTTCACGTTCAACAGCTGAGACACTTTTCAGCTCAATATTACATCGTCCTACAAAGAAGCTCCGTTACCCTCTGCGACAGTCTGAACACCATTCTTTGCTAGATCAACAT
Organism: Aedes koreicus; assembly: GCA_024533555.2. Lineage (NCBI taxonomy): Eukaryota > Metazoa > Arthropoda > Insecta > Diptera > Culicidae > Aedes > Aedes koreicus. The sequence goes on from JAHHFK020003055.1 coordinate 290,937, forward strand.
TTTCCTCATAATACGCTTCTGAAATGAGATTGCGATAGAACAAATGCACGTTTTCCTATAACAGAAGTAACACATAGGCAACCAACCTGATTTCTTCTCGAAAAGCTGTTTCTGTAGATTCGAAAAGGGAATCTCAATTCCCAAGCACAACAGCAATCCCATTATGTAGGAAAGAACCAACGTCGAAGAAGTGGATACCAGCTAAAACAATAAATGAATTGTAATTGTAATTGTATGAATGTATCATTGACAGTCCGATGTCCCACGTTTACTTACAATCCTAACGTCGCTGACATAGATTGGCTGCCGGATGTTCCCCAGCGTCGCTCTTATCACGAACAAATGGCACAGATAAACTGCGTAGGTGATTTTCCCGAGCGGCCTGAACACGGGATTACTGAGCAGCCGCTTTAAGAACCCTTTAGCCGAGGAATAAAACCGGAAAATGAATATGTATGCACACGTGGCCGACCACACTTACACCCCACTCCAAATGCCAGCCCCACGAACAGCACACCGAAAATCAAGCCCCAGAGGTTCTTGGACAGGGCAGCATAAAGCGCTATCCAGACGGCCGGTTTCTCAAAGTCGTACGCGTAAAACATGAATGCGGACAGCAGCAGCATAATGGCCATCGGAAGGGCCAAGTACCACACCACCAGGAACGGCTAAAAGTGGATACAACGCATGAATGATAATGCATTTCGCGTTACAGTGACGGATCAAAATATTGCAAACTTGTCGCCTAGCTCATCCCCGTTTAGCTCCAGTCGGTCGGCAGTGCCTCATATAGGAAATTCGATAAACTCACTTTATGTCGCCGCACATTGAAATCGCTTCGCTTCAGTTTATGATACGTCAAACCGGCAATCAATCCCGCCAAATAGCTGCCATAATTCGTGTGCGTCGGGATGTACATTTTGCGGTAGCTCGCGTCGTACCAGAGGACGTATTTAAGCGCTCTGTGGAGGACAATAACAAACATGGAAATGACATATAACAATACGTTTTCCGAGCTGGGAAGAAAATGTGGGTGTGTGTGGGTGTATAATCGAAAAGTGGCAATTTACTCTGGTCGTATCATTACCACCCCCTCGAAGTGGTTTAAATACGTCACGAGAGCGGGCGACACGTAGGACAGAACGATGGCCAGGCTGATGGTGGGCCGCAGCAGTTTGGGGAAACGTCGAACGAAAACCAGCAGGAGAAGGCCAAGGATGAATAGTTGGAAATCGGTGGCGAGATACCAGCTCTGCTGGAGGCACTGAAAACAGAATTGATTTCATAAATTTTTATTTTTATTTTCGATTGAAGTTGCAACAAACCGGTTCGTCAACGGTGAAGTAGTTGTTGACAAAGAGTAAATTTGCCCACCAGTTGTTCCGGCAGAAGGTCCTCTCCGTTTCGGAGATTCTCTTCCACACCGGACCGTCCTGCAGCTTGAACAGCCAGGTTGCATCCAGTAGGATCATGAAGAGGTAGAGAGGTATTAATCTGTGAAATTTAGAGCAAAGCTGAGTTGTTGTAAAACATCCGAGAATATGGAACATTCTTGATTCTTGCTTTTAGATTGTTTCGCCAACTTCATTTGAATACCAATGCGTTGAAAGTTCCAGATGAATATTCAATTACCTCATATATCGATACACGATACTGGAAAAGAAATCCTTCACAGTGAATGATTTATTTCGATCGCAGTAGTCTGCAAATTGTACTGCCAGCAGGAATCCGCTAATGGTGAAATAGGTTTGAATCACAGTTATGCCGTTGAATATCAACATCGTTATGGCCCGTCGATAATTCTAGATTGAGATGATCAATTACCAATCCCACGTACCCAGCAGACCGGGCGCGAGTTAAAATACGTTAGAATTGCAGCTGTTATTCAATTCAACTTTCTATTATTCTTATTTCCAAGTCATACTTACGAATTCCACATACTCCGGATTAAGCAGCGGGAAAATGCAGTTAAACAACATGCAATGGCCGGCTATTACCAGATACATGATGAGAAAACGTGCGCTCTGAATAAAGCGGAGATCTTTCGACAGAGTTGTTCGTCGTTTGGCCATGAGGATCTGCCAGTTGCGAGGAAGCGAGAATAGGACCAACTTTTGCGATACTGAAATAGTGTTGTAACTAAGCAATGAAAATCGAACTCGACGCCTACTTACATCCCCTTTGAATGGGTGATCGGTAATACTCGCTGCTCTTCATGCTCGATGAGTGTTTTCGTTTCAGCTTGTAGTCAACCAATGATGACAACATCACGGCTAGGATTATCGATCCTCCAACTACCAGAAAAATAATGTCCAAGTAATCTGCAAAAGCAAGCCTTGAATAATTAAAAAACAGATAGCCGTTGATATACTGAGCCCCTACCTAACGGATCATGCTCCTGATTACTCACGCAATACTCCACCGCCGAGTAGCCCATGATCGAGTACTGGCGTTTCAGTTCGAAATTCACGCACTGATTAGCCAACCGTTTAAGCTTGATCCGCCAATCAAGCGCTTCCCGAAAAGTATTCGGATCGAACGTAATTTCACTAGAGTCGTTGAACGGTTTCAAGTAGTACTTCATTTGAGTTTCGTAGTCGAACTTGTCCATAATCCGTTCGCACCAATTCATGCACAGGCCCCGTTGGATACGATCATGCCGGAAGCTGCGTTTGGTATCGTTGGAAAATTTCTGCGAAAAACAACAACCAAAAACTGAGACGATGGTTTCCACATTTCCAAAACCACCGCCATCAGCGAATAAAGGGTGATACGGTCAAAATTTGGTCAAGGGAAAACGCGTGTAAATCGGTGAAATCGTTTATTTATAAAATCAAATTAAATTTCTTTTTCAAGTTCAATTAGTATAAAATTCAGGAAAAATATTCAGTTAGGCTTCCGCTTTTCCAAATCCGAATTGCCGGGCCTTACGCTTGACCCCTGCCATCAGATTTTGTACAGCCACCTTGTCCACCTTCTTCGCCGCAGAAAGCCAGTTTGCCTTGAACTGCTGCTCGTCCTTAGCAGTTTTTTTGGTCTTCTTTAGGTTCCGCTTGACAAAAGCCCAGTATTTCTCAATTGGGCGGAGCTCTGGCGTGTTGGGAGGGTTCTTGTCCTTGGGAACCACCTGCACGTTGTTGGCGGCGTACCACTCCATGGCCTTTTTACCGTAATGGCAAGATGCCAAATCCGGCCAGAACAGTACGGAACAACCGTGTTTCTTCAGGAAAGGCAGCAGACGTTTATTCAAACACTCTTTCACGTAAATTTCTTGGTTGACAGTCCCAGAAGCTATGAAAATGCTGCTTTTCAAGCCACAGGTACAGATGGCTTGCCAAACCAGATATTTCTTTGCGAACTTTGACAGTTTCGTGTGCTTGAAAATATCTGCTACCTTTCCCCTTCCTTTTGCCGTATAAAACTCCTGTCCCGGAAGCTGCTTGTAGTCGGCTTTGACGTAGGTTTCGCCGTCCATTACCACGCAGTCAAACTTCGTCAGCATCGTCGTGTACAGCCTCCGGGATCGCGCTTTGGCCGTCGTATTTTGTTTATCATCGCGATTTGGAGTCACTACCTTCTTGTAAGTCGATAGTCCGGCTCGTTTTTTGGCTCGATGCACGGTTGTAGACGATACACCCAGCTTATTTGCGGCATCTCGGAGAGATAGGTTAGGGTTTCGCTTGAAACGACCGGCAACTCTCTTTGTCGTCTCAGCGGCTTCCGGTTTTCGATTTCCCCCCGATCCAGACTTCCTGGCTGTCGACAAACGTTCCCCAAACACTTTAATTACATTTGTAACGGTTGATTTGGCAACTTTTAGCGATTTTGCCAACTTTGCGTGCGAGTAGCTCGGATTTTCGCGATGCGCGAGCAAAATTTTGATACGCTGCTCTTCTTGCTTGGACGGCATTTTGACAACTGAAGAGTGAATTCCAAAATCAAAATAGGAGCAACATTATACACACACACACCTTCAAAATGAGGGGTGTTCAGGTTTTTTAAATGCAAAATTGAAAGAAATACGTCAAGTTGATATTGACCAAATTTTGACCGTATCGCCCTTTAGGATACTATCTAAAGCTTAACATAATATCAAACTTACCTCAATCAAGGGCCAAATTGCAGCTGTAATGTTCGGTTTGATGACCGTATCAATCAGGCAGTACACGGCTTTGACGTCAAACTCCTGCAGACAGCGATCGTAATCGTCATATTTATACAATTTGGGAAGTTTATAGTACTCGGTCACTGAAATTTTTTGGACAATTTGATCAATACAACCGTTAATGCATGGTTTCTTAAAGCATGGCCCATTTAGTAATGGAACAACATAATTTGGGTCAATTTTGGTGGCTGGTGTGTTTAAGAAGGAGCAACCGTCGGTGATTTTTCTGTGTATTTTCTACGAAATATTGAATTTTTCAACAATCCTAACCGAAAATGTCGAAAGAATCCGTACCGTGGAACGTCGCGGAAACCCTTCGGCGAAAGTTACGTGCGCAACGGGCGCTGGCTCGCGAGTTCCGTGTTCCTCCTCCGACACCGACCAATCCTCCGGAAATTGACGATACGACGGAGTGCTCTGTACCGATCGCGAGTGGCAACGTGGCCGGTGTGAAAGCCAAGCTCGGGCTGCTTTCCGGAAATCCTTCTCCCGCGTACCAAGAGATGTGGTCAAAAAGTCGATTTTAACGATCTTAACTCATACCTCCCTAAATAGTAGAGCTAGAGCGATGGCGTCTTTGGCAAAGTTGATGGATATGACAAGCTTCATATTTTGACGGCATGATTTTTGTGATTAATCCCCCTAAAAGTGAGATAAAAATTCAATTTTTTTAGGATTTTAAGATAAAGAGTTGATGTCTTCAGCAAAATTGTTGAAAAAGTCAATACAAAAAACATTGCTGAAGACATATGTTTCTTTCACCCAATTGGAGATAGAGAGCGTTTTGTAAGAACTAACCTCCAAAAACACATTTTTCACCGAACTTTTGTTTTTAATTAGGACAATATAATGTTCTACAAAGTTATTTGCAATATCAAAATACGAAATTTTCTAGAACATACTATACCTGCATTATTTCAGTGGGATGAGTTATTGAACTTTTTCCGTTTTTTTCGTCGTATTTTCGACGGCTGTACCACACTTAGGAGCAAGTAGGAGCAGATAGAGTTGACTGCATCTAATAGTACATTATATGAACTTTCAAGTGGTGGTTAGTTAGTCCGTCCACGACCGTCTGCTGGGGAGTTATGCTCAAAACAAATATCGATGGTTTTACTATATTTCATGATTCAAACAGTACAAAAATTTGCGTTGTCATGGTAACCACACCTTCAAACTCATTATTTTCAGCTGAGTTTTACATTTTATTTTTAGTCAATATTTTTATTCATTATATGTTACTATAATTACACCGATTTTTATTTCAATTATTATTAAACATTTATATTTTCATTGCCGTTTTCGATATGAATCGCTTCTTTTGCTAGCAGCTTCTTATCATCGGCAGACAACGGTTTTTCGTGCTTTATTATTTATTTATTTATTTATTTATTCAAAACATCGAATCCACACATGGTAGATAATCTGAATTCGTAAGTCGTTTCATTTACTGCACGTTCATGCACTTTGTCGGTGTTATTCATTTCGGTTGGTTTGGCTCTGCATATATAACATGATTTAAAGATCATGATTTATCAAGAAAGGCTACGAATTGCGATCTTCTAAACTGGTTTCTAGTATCATCAGATCCATTGATAACAAGCATTCGTGGTTGGCCCAAAAAGCATGAAAAACCGTTGTCTGGCGATGATAAGAAGCTGCTAGCAAAAGAAGCCGTTCAAATTGAAAACGGCAATGAAAATATAAATGTTTAATAATAATTGAAATAAAAATCGGTGTAATTATAGTAACATATAATGAATAAAAATATTGACTAAAAATAAAATGTAAAATTCAGCTGAAAATAATGAGTTTGAAGGTGTGGTTACCATGACAACGCAAATTTTTGTACTGTTTGAATCATGAAATATAGTAAAACCATCGATATTTGTTTTGAGCATAACTCCCCAGCAGACGGTCGTGGACGGACTAACTAACCACCACTTGAAAGCTCATATAATGTACTATTAGATGCAGTCAATTTTATCTGCTCCTACTTGCTCCTAAGTGTGGTACAGTCGTCGAAAATACGACGAAAAAAACCGAAAAAAGTTCAATAACTCATCCCACTGAAATAATGCAGGTATAGTATGTTCTAGAAAATTTCGTATTTTGATATTGCAAATAACTTTGTAGAACATTATATTGTCCTTAAAATTAAAAACAAAATGTTTCGGTGAAAAATGTGTTTTTGGAGGTTAGTTCTTACAAAACGCTCTCTATCTCCAATTGGGTGAAACATACGATTTATATGTCTTCAGCAAAGTTGTTTGTATTGACTTTTTCTACAATTTTGCTGAAAACATCAACTCTTTATCTTAAAATCCTAAAAAATAGAATTTTTATCTCACTTTTAGGGGGATTGATCACAAAAATCATGCCGTCAAAATATGAAGCTTGTCATATCCATCAACTTTGCCAAAGACGCCATCGCTCTAGCTCCACTATTTAAGGAGCTATGAGTTGAGAGCGTTAAAATCGACTTTTTGACCACTGTGTCTCAAGCGTTGAGATGAATTACCTTGTTTTCCTAATGAAATACCACTATCACACTCTGTGAGTGGCCCTAATAGCATCCTTACTGTTGGTTTAAACCGGTCAATATCGGCTTTTCAGCATTATTAAAAATCACTTTGTTTTCCCAATGAAAAACCACAATCACACTTTGTGAATGGCTCCAATAGCATGTTGGTTTAAATCGGTTCAAATCGGAAATCGGTACTAATTACACTTGACAGCTTATCGTTAACCAAAACGAACCCAGCTGCCACCCAATCCTGTTATCCAAAATCCCAGTGATTTCTCGTGGAAGTGCTTTGGATTCCGCGTCTTTCAATTAAGCGAGTAACACATCAACATATTCCTACCCATTCCCTACTTGACCTGCATTCGGGCGAGGCCGGCGCCGGTATTGCCTTAGATTGGGATCACCAGTTTTTACACATTGAAGATGTATGTGAGGCCCAAGCATCATCTGTTGGTTCTCTGTGTAATAACAGCTGATCTGGCAACAACGGAGTAGCATCCTCGGGCGGTCAACCATGCTCATGCTCGTGCTCATGCTCATGCTCATAATTTGGGTCAATTTTGGATTTAAATTAGACCGAATCGCAGCAAGCCGTGCTTGGAAACTGACGTGTTTTGTTTTTGCAGCGTCCTTTTCGTGAAAAATAAAATCAAAAATATATTCGTAATTCAACCTAAACGAACAGTGAAATCATAAAATCTACACGTGTTTTGTGTAAGATGTAGTGAATATAATCGATTCCCTCCCGAAATGTGTTATGGTCGGTAGTTTTTCCCCGTTTTTTTTGTTTTTTGTGCTTCACCACCGCACCCGGAAGAAGAGTTAATATCAGCTTAGTTGTGTTTGTTAGTGCTGTTAGTATTGTGCCACGCGCACTAGAGTATTTTTCTGCTTTGTCGCAAGTGAATTTATGATTAATAGCAGTTTAGAAATTGATATCCACCGTGTCCAATATATTCTCATACAAAATAAAACTCTATTTATTTAAAATCGATAATCCAGATTGTATTGATAACTTTAATACTGATCAACTACAGCATATGTTTTGGAATAACACCGCCTTTAACCTTCTTGACCAGCTCCAGACGTTTTTCGAAACCGTCACAGGCGGCACGCACGACTTCCATCGGCATTTCGTCCCAAATTTGTTTGATTACGGTTTTGAATTGGTTCATATTAGACGCCCTGTGGTCATTTACCTTCGCCAGCATGTATGACCATACGAAATAATCCAAGGGATTCATTCTTGTCCAAAAAGTCGGTCAAATTTTCTCGGCACCAGCCCTGAACGAGATTTGCAGTATACGATGGCGCTCCGTCCTGCTGAAACACACAGTGATCATCTCCAAACACCTCTTGTACATATGGCTTGACAACTTTCTCCAAAACTTCCGTTTTATAATATACGGCATTCACTTTAACGCCTTTTTCGATGAAAACCAGTGGTAATTTGTGTCAGTTTAACTGGCAAGTACTAGATGACTTACACGGTAGCGACCACTTCCCCATCGTCTTGTCACAGGCTGTAGGCCTCCCGCCTACTGTAACAAGACTTAAGTGGAATTTGAACGAGGTGGACTGGGATGGCTTCGGCAAGAAGGTTTCCCGCAAGATGCCAAATAACGCTATACTCAGCCTAACTGATTGGATTGAGATCCAGAGTGTGGCCGCGTATCGACATATCCTAAAGGCCGGAGGTAGAAGCAGTAAGAGATCTGTACCTTGGTGGGGGTCAGATCTTCACACCGCCGTTAAAAGCAGACGTAAAAGTCTGCGAGCGCTACGCAGAATGGCTCCTGACGACCCGTCTCGGGCTGCAAACTTGATAGAGTTTCAACTTGCCCGGGCCAAGACAAGAAGGGTCATCAAGCAGGCCAAAAGGGCTACATGGTCGGCTTTCACCGCGTATATATCTGAATCCACATGCTCCAGCGAACTGTGGAGGAAGGTAAAGTCCATTGGTTTTAAAAAACCACCATGTAGCGAGGGTCGTAAAATTGGACACCGGTTACACGAACCAACCGGAGCTCATCGCTGAGGCCTTTGCTGATCAATTTGCCAAGGTGTCGGCAAACAGCAATCATAGTGATGAGTTCCATCGTGTAAAAACACTGGCAGGGAGGTATCGTAGTACCAACTAAGGTCCGTGTAGTGACACCACAAACTACAACAGGCTTTTAAACCTAGAGGAGCTCAACTGGGCTCTGCGCCGTGGTGTCGGCAAAGCCGCAGGATCAGACGATATTGTCAACTGAGTTGGAGAGGCATGAACAAATCCACCCACAGCAGCACGCATTTCGATGCGGCTACGGATCGGAAACATTCTTCTCCGAACTCGATCATTTATTGGACATGGCCAAAGCAGAGAACCTACACGTTGATGTAGTATCTCTCGATTTGTCCAAGGCATATGATATGACATGGAGGCTCCCTATCTTGACTACGCTCAAGAAATGGAAGTTCTAAGGGCATATGTTGTCTTACGCAGGAAACTTCCTACACAATAGGAAGTTTTGAGTTTTGAAAGCCGGCGCAACCTCCGAACCAAGGTTTCTAGAGAATGGCATCCCGCAAGGGTCTGTCATATCTGTCACACTGTTCCTCATCGCGATGAACTTAGTATTTGAACGCATCCCCGAAAACGTACACATCCTAGTGTACGCTGACGATATTTGATAAATACGCGAGGGCAGTCAGAGGTAGAAGGCAAAAAGCAGTGGATAATGTGATTGGCTGGTCAAAAAAGGGTTAGGTTTAAGATTTCCTCTGAGAAATCTAAGACCATGCACGTCTGCTTTTGTCATACTCACAGGCCAAGGTTACCTCACGTTTGTATCGACGAACTTGAGGTCAAGACAGTACGGGAAATGAGGCTTCTTGCCGTGACAATCGATCACAAATTGTGGTTTGTGAAGTACGCCAAGGCAGTGAAGTGTAACGCCAACGAGAAGTTGAACGTTCTCCGGGCCCTAAACGGTCGCTTCTCTGAAGCTTCTCGCTGTACATTGACCAAGATTGCACGGGCCATGATCGTACCGTGCATACTCTATGGATCAGAGCTATGGAGCAGGGGGTGGAATATCCCTGCTTAAAATCCTAGAACCTCAATACAATGAAACTTATGGGAATTGTAGCGGAGCCTTTCGGACCTCACCTATAGCTCCATGGCTATCAAAGCCATGAGGTTACTACAAAGGGACTTCACTCTTGACTACAGACCTACCGTATATAGGGCAAAAGAGTGGTGGCGAGAAATAACGGGAGTAGACATTCCCACGTTGTGTCAGATCCCTAGGCTTTGGCAACGGGCATGGAACTCTACGCGCCCCAAAGTTGATTGGCGCATCCGGCAGTTATGTGGAGCAAGGGCAAACTCCGAGATAGCGAAAGCGGCCTATGGGGAATTGCCTCCACATATGAAGGCCTGAACCTACTGTTTACGGACGGCTCGTTAATAGAGGAAGAGGTTGGTTACGGGGTATCTGGGAGAGCCATAAGCCGTTGCGGTCGGTTACCCGGCATCTGCGGTATATTTTCAGCTGAGGCCTACGCGCTCTTGTAGGGATGTAAGTTGTCAAATGGGACTCAGACGGTTGTGTTCTCCGACTCTGCGAGCTGTCTATCTGCCCTTGATGGGCAAGTGGAACACTCATGGCTGTTGGAAGTACAACAGTTTGCTAACGTAACCTTTGTATGGGTACCTGGACACGCAGGTATTCCTGGTAATGAGGCTGCTGATAAACTAGCAAACCAGGGTCGTCATGCTCAGCTGGGTGACCTACCTGTCCCGTACAGCGAGTAAGGACTACTGCCAAGGATGCGGAGCCGAATTAGATGTTAACCATCTATTAGTGGAGTGCCCTGCTAGGACAAAATTGAGGGTTGAAACGGGAGTTTTAGGCACAATACGTAAGTATTGAATAACGACCGTAGTACAAAACTATCTGTACTGAAGTACCTAAGGGCTCTGGACTTATATGATAAAATATAAGCCAGCGAATAGAGTTCGAACTTTAAAAAAAAAGTAATGACTACTGACCACAATCATAGACCTCCATGCGGCCTGTAAAGAGGGTCAATGGTGCTATATCGAACGTCTTGTAGGTTATGAAGAGGGATGAAAATTAAAAGAGCGGAAATATGGTAATATAGGGAATGGGGAGCACGCTACTGCGCTCAGGTGCTTGAGGTCCAGAAAGTGTGCAGAATGGGTAGTAGCTGGTCGGGAATGTGTATTGTTTCCTACCTGGCGCTTAAAGGGTGTCCACGATGAAATTGCCACACACAAAATTGATTCGCAAAATTCGAGTTTTCATCCGATTGCCATCAAATTTTCAGGGATTGAGAAATAACTATTAAACTTCATTTTACCATTTTACTCGTATTTTATTTACAGTCCATACGCAAATGCCCGCACCTTGGCCTTAACCCCGGCCATAAGATTCTGCACAACCTGTGAATCAACCGTTTTTTGCATGTAAACCCATACTTTCTTCAGTTCCTCGACTGTCTTCACTACCTTAGGTCATTTAAGAAGGTGCTGCTTCATAATCGCCCAGTACTTCTCGATGGGGCGGAGCTCCGGAGTGTTGGGAGGGTTGAACATTTTCGGCACGAAATTGACCTTATTGTCCGCATACCACTTCAGCACGTCCTTGGAGTAGTGGCATGAGGCCAAATCCGGCCAGAAGATTGTTGGGACGTTGTGGGCCTTCAGGAGAGGAAGCAGCCGCTTCTGGAGGCACTCTTTTATGTACACCTGTCCGTTCATCGTGTCCTGGGTCACGAAAGGTGCACTCCGCTTCCCGCACGTGCAGATGGCTTGCCAAACCAGGAATTTCTTCGCAAATTTGGACATCTTCTGAGTGCGGACATGCTCCGGAACGCTGAACTTATCCTTGGCCGTGAAAAACAGGTTGCCGGGGATCTGTTTGAAGTCGGCCTTCACATATGTTTCGCCGTCTATGATGCAGCATTCAACTTTCGTCAGCATGTTGAGGTACAACTTCCTGGCACGGGTTTTGGCGGACTTGTTCTGCTTCTCGTCGCGATTAGGGGCCTTTTGTACCTTGAACGTTCGAAGCCCAGCCTTAGTTTTGGCCTTCTGGACAAAACTTCGGCTTAGGTGCAGCTTCTTAGCCACATCCCGAACGGAGGCGTTCGGATTTCGGTTGAAGGCCCCAACTACGCGGTTGTGATTTTTGGTGTTGTACGGAATACTTTTTCCTTCACTTCTGGGCTTCCGATCGGTGGTCAACCGTTCCTCGAACCGCTTAATCACTCGCGACACCGTGGAATTCGCGATTCCCAACGTTTTAGCGATGGAACGATGCGAGAGATCCTTGTTCTCGTGATGAATGCGCAAGATTTTATCACGCACGAGCTGTTCTTTCGACTCCATTTCCGCGAGTTTTGATCACAGGACTTTAAAACTTGCAGGATGTAAATAATGCACTATGAACTAAATCCACCCAAATTTTCATTAAATTCTACCCAACGGTTAAAAAGTTAGAGCAATTTCATAGTGTAGCAATTTCATCGTGGACATAAAAGTTGACATAAATAAAAATACACATGTTTTTTTAACGAACCTAAGGTGTGCCCTTTCTTTCTGGGACAGTGTATAGATGACCACATATTTGGATCATGATTCACCATCATAATAGTGTGTATCGTCCCCGAACTGGTTGATGTAGCTGTTATGGCGGCAAAAATAATTTGTTAACCACGAAATAAAATAAAACCTTACCACTTCACACGGATCACCATGGGCTAGAGAAATGAACCACGGATTCAGTGGTTCCCAATTGGACAGGATCAACTTCCTAATTAGAAACATTTAAAAAAAAAAAAGGATCACTGCCCAGGTAACCAATAAGCATTAGCATATGCATTAAGTCAATTCTAAATCTGCATTTCATTATGCATCTGCATTAGCATTATATCAGCATCATGAATGCTGTCTGTAGTCAAATTGAATTTCAAATGCTATTTAAATGCTTGTAGTCTGTGATAAGCATTTCGAATGCAAAATAGCATTAATGATGCATTATCATAGCATTGCAGTAAAGCAGCCGTATATTGGGCCAAAAGTGGCATTTATGTTGCATTTAAGGCGACTTAATTGCTTGATAGGCTGCCGTAAAGACGCTTTGGAACTGCTTATTGGTTACCTGGGTATGAAACCTCTTTACCTCCACAGTTCCGCTTTTTCTTCGAGGTTCAATTTGAGTCGATAAAGCAGAACTTTGAAACGTGCATGCAACACTACGCACCAGCGAGACGTATCTTAATTTTTTTTTCAACAAAATTTTCTCGGTTATTTATACTGCTTTCGTACAATGAATATCCAAATGCTTCTTTCCTTTGACAATGCATGTGATATTGCATACGAAGCCTGGCTTATAAATGGTACAAATCAATTTCGTTGCAAAAAACAATCTGGTGAGCCAAAAGAACGATTCCATAGTAAAGTTTATTTTCTGTGTAGAAAAAAAGACTCAGTGTTTTCACCACCCCCCTCTATTTTTTTCATTTTTAAACCGGGGTTTCTCACCGGCTTCTTTTGGGGCTTCTGCGGCGGGGGTGTTTTTTTTTAAATTTTTTTTATTTTTTTTTTCTGTGAAAATTTTTTAAAAATATCTAAAAAAAACCAAATTTTGGTGTTCCCCGCGGCGGTGTTGTTTTTGTTTTTGTTACACCCGAGGGGCAATTCACTGCTATTGATTACTGAATCGAAAATATGTGAACGAAAAAACTAAACAAAAATTCGTTACTACACGATAGACAAGAAAAATGCAATAAACATTCAAAAATCGAAAAAAATACAAATATTCGGTCTAATGCTGAAAAATGCACAAGAATTCTTAATTCAGCACACAATTCGATAATACAGTAAAATTAACGTTATTCGGTCCAACACAGAATAGTGCACAAGAAATTTTAATTATGCACAAAATTCGATGACACATTTGAAGTACTTCCTGTGAACGAAATGCGTTGCTTTATTCTTATTCCAATTTGAGTTAAAATTAATGCATATTATTGCAGAGAAATCCATCGAGAAAAAAAACAAATAAAGGTATGGAATGGTGTAAGTTTTGACATTTTACAGGAGTTACCACCCAAAGACTATGATAACTAAAAAGAAACGCCAAACGGCAAGTTTGACAGTTGTTGCAAATGACTTCGATATTTCTAACTAGAATCGGATTGTATAGAGCCTGTTTTCTTTCCGACAAGCAGGCTTACTCCGATCGGGCTTTGCCGTTTGCCGTTCAGGTTCCGCTATCATTGTGTTTGGGCCATTAGGTATAGTACAACAATTTGAAAAGGCAAAAACATAATTTAATCAAAAACCTTTTGTTGAACGATGTAGACAAATTCACAAAATTTAGAATGGAGACATCACATTCCGACATTAGGTACAACGTACGATCGACAGTAAAATCGATTGTCGCTATTCGATAAATTCGGTTTTCAACTGATATGAGTACGTTGATTGAATAGTCGACAAAAAAATGTCCCTACATGTTTTGTTTTGTTTGTTTCTTGATTATCGAGATGTTCAGCCTCGGGCTTGTTCCTCTCCCGTTGTAGTTACTCAAACACCTCTTTGGGTATTTTTCTACGCCAAGCTCGCCTTCCCGTGTTATAACATCATACATCATGCCATTTGTAATTAAATTTTATTTGGATTCATATAGAAACATATTCAAGTGGTCAGTGTGTAGGATATGCCTGTTGGGAGATGTCAAAAACTGAACTACAATATGTCTTCTTCTTTTAATGTTGGATTATTCAAAATAATTCGATTGTCTCAGGCATCGCGAGAGTCATTGTGGCTAGTTAAACGATATGTCAAAAAAATAATCAGAAATATTCAAGTTTAATTCGAGGTTTTTTCTTCAGTTCAAATTCGATTCAAAACTGATAAAAAAAGTCACAAGAGGGATATTTGAATAGTTAGCTTTAGTAAAGAGTAAATAAATTTGAAAATATAAGGAGTTTTTTCATTTCGGCAATTTTGTTAAAAAAAAACAATATCATTTTTCTTGTTAAATTTTTGAACCAGGGATAATTTTTGGACACCTGCTGGTCTTACCCATTACTCAAATATGATCATAGTTGTTAAGAATTATAAAAATTAATGATTTTCTTATAATGGAAAATCCGAGGGAACATCTGTTTACTAATCGGTGGCTTTCACTTCTGCCTTTAGTCACCTGGAGGCCATTTTATCACTATAATTTTTGCGCCATCGAAACTGGATGATTTTTTTGCACCTGCTAGTCTATCTCGCCTTCGGGAAAAAGTTGTTGAAAATTAGATAAATTATACAATATCACTAGAAAGAGGATTTCTATTTGAGAGAAGAAGCTGGAGCTAAGGGGTTGCCACGGAGGGATGACCAGAACCGATTTTTAACTAGCAAATTTCGATCATCAATCTTGATTTCTTGACGCATCAACTTTTAGGTTTGAAATTCAAACCTTAATACTGAAATGATAACAATAACAGAAACACAATTAATTTCAATATAAAAATATAAAAAATAATACACATCATTCTTCTACCGCACGAAAAATTACAATCATTCAAAATAAATGCACAAAAGTACATTAATACACAACAATACATTAATACACAAAATACATTTTAATTCGAAAAAAATACGCAAACGTTGACCTGAATCGAAAATACAGTAGTGAATCGCCCCTAGGTTAAACCCGCCTACACCTGTCATCCTGTCGATCATTCAACATCAGAGATCAGAAGTTTTTTTTTTTCAGAGATCGCAGATTTTTCACTCACACTTTGCCATTGATTGGTTTGACCAAATAATTTTTAATGCCAGTAGTGCGTCGTTAGCTGACGACAAGGAATACTTGTTCTTTCGTTTGCCTGAAGGTGAGTGTGTGAATGCATGCATTTCATTAAAACGATATTAGATAATGCTGATTTGTAGTTTGGTAGCGGATAAACAAGAGTCAAAACGGAGAGGGTCACGTCCTGGATGACGCCCCAACGTCGACCGTGATTTCCGTTCCGGTGATCAGAAGCTGTTCCAGGACAACTTTAGTGACACGCAAACCTACAACGAGAAGCACTTTCTGCGTTTCCGCGTGCCTAGGGAGGTGTTCCTGGACATTATGCGACAACTAGTCAACTAGAGGCTTCTCCTAAATGTATCTGTATGAGCTATTTGCAAGTGCTTATTATGACCAATCTATCAATAAACCGATTGTTTACTTTGAAGACTGCATTACTTTTCATTTCAGTGCAATCGAAATACTATTCGCAATCTCGGAACCTCCGCATTTCGATCTAGTCAGCGTTTTCCGGAAAATGCAGTCGCTGTAAAAAAAAACTAAGACAAGCATTCGTTATTTAGGAATAAAACGAGAAGGCAATTCACTAGCACCGGGAGCAACTTGAGGTAATTATAAGCATCCGAGGCGAGCAACACAACTTTTTGTCCGCCGCCAGCATCACACGCAGGTTACTTTTCGGCTCACAAATATATCTCAGAATATACTCAATAAAATTGAGTTATTGTTTAGTGAAAGCTGAAATTTTACTCAATAATTGATTTTATCAAGTAGAGTGTAGTGTTTTGGAACGGTATTTTTCTTGTTCCAAATTGCTGCAAGAATAGATCAAAACATATACCAGTTTTAAAATGATGCAAAATAGATCCAGTATAAAACAAAATTTACAACACCGGTGCAGCGATGGTTTTGCGTTTGGTCTAAAAAAATAAATCCAATCCACGATTTGGATCGCCGTTGAAGATGCCCTTAGCATTCGAAGCACGTGGATCTTCGAGGGTTATATTTACAACATTATAAGCGCATAAGTGACATCAGTAAAACAGTAAACATCAGACATGCAGTCAAAAATAGCGGCTGCCAGCTTGCGACCGATTAGATAGGAACCAAAACCTCGTGAGAGATTTCAGTGAACTTCAAGCCTATGTGGTTTTGCGATTTTAATCTAGTGGCTCGTTAAAAGCTGCTATCAAGCCTGTATAAATGATGTCTGTTAGCTCTCTTTCAGCTATGCTTCCCGTAATAAACGAAGCGAGACACAACGGTCACCTCAATGGTCGTAGACCAAGGGTGCCTAACATGAATACGATCAACTTTATTTGATCAATTTCAATTCGATGTACATCGAAAATGGAATCAGCTTGACAGAAAACACACATCTGTTGAATTTAGCAACACAAACCTTCGCTTTCCCTGAACTCAAGTATCAAATCCGTGCAACTGACATACTCGTAAAGAGTGTGTTACAAACATTCAAAATGCTCGCAAAAGTACTAAATCGCTTCAAATTGACTGCAAATCAATGGCAATTCACGGCGCTTAACTCCAGTGAGACAACTCTTGTAGAAGCCGTCCGATCATGAACTTCTATATTGCTTACATTGAGAAGGTTGAAGTTCCACGATAATGAGATTAATAAGCTTTCCTACTACAGGGTATCTCACAGTAGTTGTCACTAAAACAAAATGCGCATTACATCAGAACAAATCAAACAAATCAAAATCATATCATTTATTTTTCGAGCGGCCATTATCAGATATTTCCGGATTCATAATGAATGCTTTGAAGATGACACACAAAATCTTGTCTACATTATCTGGTGGGAATATCAGCAACGGTTGTAAAACGCCCAGAGAAAGCACACAGTTCCTGGATCCGAAATTCCGACTAACTGTAGGAGTTTATCTGTTTTAGTGATTCTCGCTCCTATGGTAACAATGTATAACCAAATATATGACGTTGTAGGGTTATTAAGACGAATTTAGACGAATTGAAGATTGAGCATAGTGTTCATGAAATCTTTGTGACATGAAACCAATGAAATTTTATGGAAGATTTTGACGTAAGACTACGTCTTTGTTTTCTATACTGGAATACAATTAAAATAAAATCGAAATGCAACCGTCACGAAAAGACGTTTCTGCAGAGATTTTCAAAATGTTTGCATCAATCGACCGAAAATATGTCTACGTATTGATTCCATTAGAGGAGATTGTTAGTTTTGGGCCACATACTATTGAAAAGTTCACAAATGTTAAGCCTTGTTTTAAAAAGCCACCAAATGAATATTAATTCAATGAATATTGCATTGTAGAATCAAAATAGCACACATTTAGCAGCGAAGTCCTACATCATCATTTCAGACAACCCACTGAGGCTGTACCTTGTAGTTTATGGACATCGCCATTCGAAATTAGTTAATTTTTATTAATGCATACGTTATTAATGAATTTTAAATTAAGAAACTAAATTCGATAGCAAAAACTGAGATTAGCACTTACTGTTGAACGACGCTGTTAGCGCTATCACTGACTGCCAAATAAATGCTACGCAAATGAATACAAAGCCCAAATTCAACGCCATCCTGCCAAGCGAAACTTTATTCTATCTGTTCGAAACAACTACCTGATACTGTCTGAGAAGCAAACCTCGGAATGCCCCTCACAGCAATTATCTATTTAGCAAAAAAATCGCAACATAATAGATCATTCATAGCTATGGTAGCTTCCCGCATATTGGCCCTTCGCACAGCCAGCATCAAAGATTAGCCAGTGTTAGTCGTGAGTATGTGTGTACCTAATAATTAACCTGACTCAGTTGTCCACCCACTCACCATGAGTGGAGGATGATTTTTTGTTTGTTTTGTATCTACCGTATCGGAAGCGGAAAAGCTCGCTGCCACATTGTATCTCCTCTACTATTTACGATTGAAATTAAAACCGACGACGCCGCCGGTCCGAGCCCTGACTCGACCCGACATGATTAATTATTAATACACCGAATCGATCCATCGAGAGTTGCAGGGAAATTTCAAACATTAACATACGTGGTATATGAGCCAAGGATGCATAAATTTAGCATTCGTACGATATTTCCTAAGCTTTATTGATTTGGAATTCAGTCATCGTTCAGAGACACATCACACCTTTCTATTATTCTAAAGAGTAATAAAAGCAATAATATTTTCGGAAATAAAATGAATAAAGCCCTTCAGACGGTATCTTTTTTAAATCATTCACTATTCGTCACCGAACTCTATCTCACACTATAACCAGCCAGTACCCATTAATGGGTAAAATATCACCCATTTCAGACTTAAGTGGGTTAACTCCTTTAATGGGTAAAACGATTTTATGACACAAATGAATATGAAAACCCATTTTTCAAAACGTTTGTTATTTGTAAAATGGGTATTTAAGACCCATTTTTCGTGATTTGTTTTTAGTTGTGATATTGAATAATGAGCATAAACATAAAAAATCGCATTTACTGTATTTGTATTAGTATTTGTGTATTTGTTCGTAACGACAACCCTTTAGCCTCAGGCCTTTTGCCTCTCAGCTATGTCAAGTTTCGTTCGGGAATTTTCACATCGGCATATCCCAAGTAACATTGCGAACACCATCCTGCTTTATTAAGTTTTATTAAAGTTTTATGAAAGGCACTTGAAATCAATTTGGTTTTATTATGGCACCGAGCGGTGCCAATAGGTTTCTTATGTTAGTCAGGTTTATGAGAACCTACACAGCTTGTTTACAACGATCTTAAAACCTTGTTTCTTAAATTCCTTTTGCTCCTACCAAAGGTTTTATTTCGACTTTATGAACTCGTAAAATGCTGTATTGAAATGCCGTTTTAGGACTCTTTGATATTATCTTATTATGGTCAGTTGAAAAAGCCTTTTAAATCCATTTTGCCCCCAGTTAATGCATTAAACGGCAAATTGGCATTAAAGGAAGTCACCATAAGACCAAAAAGTTTTACAATAGTCATTGCGAAGAAAAATTGGCTTTATGGCAAAACTGTGATTTTTTTCCAATCGCCATATTGAAATATAAGAATTAATTGAAATGTGGAAAAATAATTGCGTCAAATTTTCAATGGTATGCAATTAAACTAATCTAATCAAATGGTATTCAAACGGTATAAGGAAACATTGACGATGATTCGGAAGCCTCAAGCCAATCGTCGGAGTGGAACTGTCGACCGAAAACTGCAGATTTTGAAGACGATTAAGAGGAATCCCAATCTTTCGGACCGTGATTTGGCCAGAAAATTCGGTGCTGCCCATAGTACCGTGAGGAGAACTCGACTCGGGAAGGAATCAAGTCGTATCGAGCTTGCAAACAGCCAAATCGGACCATAAAACAGAATAGTGTGGCCAAAATCCGTGCTCGGAAGCTATACGACCAGGTGCTGACCAAGTTCGACGGGTGTCTTCTGATGGACGATGAAACATATGTCAAGGCTGACTTCGGGCAAATCCCAGGTCAAAAATTTTACTTGGCAACGGCTCGGGGGGATGTTCCAGCCAAATTTAAATTTGTTTTTGCCGACAAATTTGCACGAAAATTCATGATTTGGCAGGGAATTTGCAGCTGTGGCAAAAAAACGAAAGTTTTCGTTACAAATAAGACAATGACATCGGAACTATACCAAAAAGAGTGTCTCCAAAAACGAATTTTGCCGTTCATTCGATCCCACGACCATCCCGTAATGTTTTGGCCAGATTTGGCAAGCTGTCATTACAGCAAAGTCGTTCAAGAATGGTAGCAGAGAAAGGGGTCCAGGTTGTTCCGAAAAACCTTAACCCACCCAACTGCCCCCAGTTCCGCCCTATTGAGAAATACTGGGCAATCATGAAGAGGAGACTCAAGGCAAAGGGAAAGGTTGTCAAAGACATCAATCAGATGAAGACCTGGTGGAATAAGATAGCTAAAACGATGGACGAAGAAGGTGTGCGCCGCCTAATGAGCCGTGTTACAGGATAAATTCGAGAATTCCTTAGAAACCGTGACGAATAATTTTATCCGTATTTTTTCTTAAAAGTATGAAGAAAACGTTACATTTGTATAAAAGAAGATCTTGAATTCAATAATAAATAACTGAAATACAGGCAATTGTTTTTGTTCCAATTCTATCTGAAGCAAGCTTTAGCTGGAGCTGCGTGACAGCTTGGTTGTCAAGACTAGAACCTTTCCCAAAGTCACCTCTGCTACGACCAATACCTTATAAGCACTAGCCTATGTTGGTCGCTTGAGCACTAGTTGAAGTAATTAGTATTGGACCGTAGTATTTTTCAAAATTTCAGTTTCAATTTTCCCGCGATGATGTTTTGTAATGCAGTCGTAAAATGGATGTCACGAGCTTTGTTTAATGATTTCTAATGTTTCCTGGAGATGATAATCCGGGACAAAGTGCCGTCTAAGTGCTGAAATCATCTCCAGGCCGTATATAGTAGTAACTAGATTTCAAAAAGACATGTAAATTACCAAGCAATAATTCTTAGGGATGACATTCAGGCCTTTGATGTAGTCTATGTTGACAACTAGTAGTACTGAAGTCAGCCCCAAGAAGTATTGCAACAAGAGTATGCATTATATTTATTATTCATACAGCGAATGATATTTCTAGACAACCCTCAATTGCAATGGTGCGCCTATGTTGGCTATTTACAGCACTGCGGTATCTTCTAATAATAGTCCTAAAAGTTTGAATTAGTATGTAATGAGCTTCAATTTTAAAGTGTGTTATAAGGATTAGTCAGTCAGGTTGTCTTATGTCAATGGCGTTCATTTTACAGCCCCGAGCTATTTAGTTTTATTTACCCTGACAGCAGAGGAATAAGAATAAATGAAACCATGATTAGTTGATTGGCATTGAATTGAACTTGAGTTAAATTGAAATGGAATCAAAATTACACTGAAATGGAACTGAAATGGAATCGAAATGGAATTGAAATCGAAGCAAAACTGATTTGAAACGGAATCGAAATAGAACCGTAATGGAATTGAAATGGAATCGAAATGAAATCGAAACGAAACCAAAGCGGAACCGAAATGGAGCCAAAATGAAATCGAAACGGAACCGATATGGAACTGAACCGGAATTGAAATGGAACTACCGTTATTTAAACATTTCAATAATGTTTGCTTACGTTAAATAACTACAACAAACATTACTAACCAATCCTTCAACCGCCCAATCGTCCGATCCATCGTAGGCCGAATATAGGAACAATGAGACCAATATGGGAGCAGTTCCCCTAGTAATATTATTGAAATTATACAAATTCTATATTGTATGAAAATAAGGAAAGTTGTCAAATCAAAAGTGAAAATGCTACTACTAGTGGGTTCAAATGCACTTCTGGTCCCAATAACCCCTGGAAACACTGGTTTGCATCTTTCCCGTTTGGGTAAAGATCCAGTCCAAGCCCTGGGACCTGGTAGTTTTCAATCTACCACAAGGTTTTTCCAATGCCCAGGGGAGAATTTAACGTTTGAATCTTTGTTCACAAAAGCACATACGTCTGTTTGAATGTTCATAATAGACTGGTCCCATTACACATGTTTAAAAACAAGTTGACCTCCAGTTAGCTTTGATAGGACGCCGATTTTTTTTTTATGCGAAGGAATTTTCTTTCACTTGACAAAACTTCCACACAAATACTCATTATGCAAATAATTAATTTACTATTTCTTCTAATGTATCGCCTAACAGGGAGACAGAGAGCATACAAAACAATCAAATATCTGCTCCAGTGTAAAACACATTGGATAATTAATCAAAAACCTAACTCATACGCGCAAGTTCAATAAAATGCTGCTAGTCATTTTGTCTATAAATTCAATCGCTTTGGGTAACGATATAATTATCGGATTTCCTTATCTTCCCTCTTAATTTTAAATCGCACAAACACAAAAACGCAACCTAATCCACTCGTTATGCTACGCTACACACAGCTTTAATTTCAAATAATTGCTCTACCTATTATTAGTTAATAACTCACCGCCGTCCGGAAATCAGATTCTTAAAACAAAACACAAACATTTCATAAAAAATTGCGCAATTTCGCACAGCACAACGCGGGAAAAACTTAAAAACAAGAGCTAGTAGTAAGTACTGCCATGTAGCAATTTCTCATGATAATACCCTGGCTGTTCAGTTTAACGCTAATTCGTGGATAGTGGATAATCAATGTATCACCGTCTACTGCTAATGATCTCAGGCAATGCAGGTGTGTTTTTGTTTGCTTGTGTGTGTATGTGTGAGTAGTTTCAAAATATAATATTCTTTTCTTAAAAATATATGTCGTACTTCAACTATTTTCATGAACTCAGTTTTGTCTATCTTTGTTTTGTGAGTTTTTTTTTTTTTATCTCAGTATACAACCATCAGTATGTGTGTTTGTCTCACTTTTCATTTGTTCACATTTTTTTTTACTGTGATCCCCATTCCTCTACGAATGGTACAGTCTCGCTTTTGTTTGAAACCTTAATTAAGTGGTTTGTTCTGGTTCTGCAATACTATCCTACGCGGTTGTACAAATATTTACAGTCCTTACGAAAACCTAGCAACAACGACGATAATCATCATTCATCGAACGCATCAAGTACCTTTCGCTGTTCTTAGTAGAACGGGTTCATGAAATATCATACACACTCGTCCTGATTTTGGACGCAGTACTTGGGGAAGATCGGTTCCGCTCGGAGGCCCAACTCCAGCAGATGATTCCGGAAGACGGACATGCGATTGAAGGTGTCCTTGGGAACGGACTCGCTGTAGATTTCCTCCACCGGATCGGTCCATAGTCGTTCGGCCAGGGCAGAAGCCCGGGGCCAGAGACGGGAGTCCAAAGTTGACTCGTCGACCTGTTCCGTCCAGAGGCACGCTTCACCACCGAGAATCTGACGCATCTGCAACGAGGTAAGCTTCATCTCGTCCCAGGGGCGGTGTTTATAGACGGTCTGCCAGTTGCGATACGGCGAGCAAGCACCTTCAGCTAAAATGGAAAAGTACGTGGTTGAGCGATGTAAACTCCTAGTCGAAAATCGCCATTACTTACCGGTGGACCGCCAACTGCCGAACCCGCAATCTAGGTACCACGCGTCTACATGCGAAATGACGAGATTGAACCCAGCGCTGATGAGTTGGTAATTTTCCGGCCACTTGCTGCCACCCCACACCTGCACCGCAAATGAATTCTTGGAAAGGCACGGATAGTTGGTCAATCCGCTGGACCAAACGGCTGCCATCTTGGGTGCCACTCCCTTGTTGGCAATCTGGAGACGGTGATAAGCCTGCTGCATAAAATCGCACCATAGCGTACGCATATCCGATTCATTAAAGTGCTGCTGCCAACATTCTAGGTTGACTTCGTCGCCGCCAAGGTGGAAGTAGTCCAAAGGACCCGCCAGTTCTAGCAGTTCCTCGTACAGTTTTTGCAGGATTAGGTAGGTGTTGTTGTTTTTCGGATTCAACTGGCCACAGGGAGGCTCCCCACAGTAGTAACTCCACGGCTGCTGGTTAATGCACAGACTCAAATCTCCGAGATTATGCTTTGGACCCCAGTCCCAACCATTTCCAGCGTGAGCCGGGGCGTCAATTTCCGGAATCACCTGGATTCCTCGCACCTTCGCAAACTGCACAATTTCCCGAACGTCGTCCGTCGTGTAGATTTCCCGATCCGAATAGGCCCCATACTGTGCCAACTGCGGATAGTGCTTGGACACCAGCGGGAAACTTTGCGAATCCGTTATGTGCCAATGGAACCGATTCAGCTTGGAATGGGACATCCCCACTAGGGTTCGTTTTATCGATTCTACTGAGAAATAGTGTCTTGATGTGTCTAACATAAGGCCACGGAAACTGATGGGAAAGAAGCAAAAGTTGAAAGCTTTTTCATTTATACGATTTCACTCATAAAACTACTTACTTAAATCTTGGCACATCTTCAATTAAGGCTTTGTTCAGAACTTTAAGTATGCGGTCCTCGTCGTCAAACCAAATCAACTGTTGCAGTGTCGTGAGAGCATGCTTTGCTCCGAAGAAACTGTTGGTGAAAACTTTAACAACCAGCGAACGTGCCGTATCTATGAATTAAATTGAAATAAATCATGAATGGGTCTCGATTCTGATGGCACATCCTACTTACGCCCCACCGACATGTTGTAGCTCTCGTCAGTTTGCATCGTTAGGTGAACGTCCGGAGATTGCAGCACATTCATCCGCACATCAACTCGATCCAAATCGTACCGATTATCAGCAATCACCTTGTAGAATCGTATCTTCGATGCTGAACCTTCCGACTTACCAACATCCAGTTGATAGTCTTTCCCCCGAACGCCATTGCCACTTTCGGTCACAGTAGAACTTTCTCCCTCTTCCGAACTGGCTCCATGTGCCACCAGAAGCGCCCGGAGCTCATCCTTAAACACTCGGAAAGAGTCCCATAGCAGATCCTCTACCGGTTTGAACTCTGTCTTCACGTGAAAATGAACATCCGACAAGCGGAATCGGGATGCCTTACTTCCAATCGAAGCCTTCCCCGTTGGTTGCGGCCAAATGTTGATCGGCCCGCAGGTCATAGTGCAGGTCAGAAACGGCACCCGCTTTCCAGCCGTGCTGCCACCGAAAGCACTTTCCGGATCGCTCGGTTCAATGTAGTGCTGCCGAATGCAGCGATTGTTGACACATTTGTATGTCCAGGATTTTTCCGGAGAACTGTAAAATAAAGCACAAAATAAGCTTGCTTCAATGGCCTCCCAACTGGGTGGAAACTTACTTAACCTTCGGTGGAGGCAATCGGCCTAGTCCCCCACTCCCATCACCTCCACCAACGCCATCCCGATGGAAGATCCCAGCGAACAGCATCGCAGATCCCGCTGGTTTCAGCG
Organism: Aedes koreicus; assembly: GCA_024533555.2. NCBI lineage: Eukaryota > Metazoa > Arthropoda > Insecta > Diptera > Culicidae > Aedes > Aedes koreicus. The sequence goes on from JAHHFK020003055.1 coordinate 316,359, forward strand.
AGCTCGGGTTCTCGTTCCAGAACAGGAACATCACCAGGAAGACCATCACCAGCAGCAAGCCGAAAAGAGTCTTCCTCAGAGATCCGGTGAAGGCCATCTTCTTGACGAAGTTTGTCAATACGGTCGTCCGGAGGTTGCGTTGCTGGGAGTTTCGCTGCAGAAGAGTCAGAGGGTGGGATACATATGATTACGATTTGCTTCATATTATACATGCTCTCTGTGTAGGGTAATTTGGGGTCATCAGGACATGTGCACTAACTCGGATTGTAACAGTTGCATAGGTAGTTCCTTCTATTAGTTGTGTGTTATTTAAACATAGCTTTCGTAATCGAATTGTTGTTAACTTGGGTAAGTGGAGAGTACTGTGGAAAATATTCTTATCCCATTTACGTGAAAAATCACGTAACTAATCTGCATCTGGCAAATCTCAAAGGTTACGTGACGTTAGTAAGAAGGACATGCAACACACGTCAAGTTCACTCAGATTTAACGTTAAAAAGGGCCTGATTTTCACGTCAACAGCTTTAGTGAGGGTCCGTTAGAGTCTTTGCAATGTTGACAGTCCCACAAAACAAGAGTCTCGTCATTTTCAGGTTATCATAATAAAAGCAATATGGCAAAAACAAGCTTAATCGAGTAAAAACGCCCTCAGTTCGTAGAATTTTGCAGCAAATTGTTTTAACTTTTAACTGTTTTAAGTGCATCCCTCAAAAGAAGACCCGCTATCTGAGCTTTTTGTTAAGTACCTAAAGCTCGAAAAAAAGGTTAAACAAATTACCCAAAGCAAAGAAACGCAATTATTGGCGTTCGTTTATAGAGGGAGTATCTACATGCGAAGCCACTCATCCTCCACTTCGCTTAAAAGGTTAGTTCAGACTCTGTACAAACACAACCGAATTTTCGGGATCCCACCCGAGGAAACGGTTCTCTGGATGAACCATTCACAATACTGGAATTTCCAATGGCCCTTCTTTCATCGAATAACTCTGCTCCGGGAAGCGATATGATTAAATTCAACTTCCCGATATCGCTAAAAGACGGTTATGTTGCTGAACTGGCTGCAATCAATTTCGCATTGGGGATGATTTCTAACATGCCCATAGCCCATTATTTCATCATCTCGGATAGTCTCAGTTCTATCGAGGCCCTCATCTTACTTGCTTTCAACAGTAAGGGAGTAGATATGTTCGTTATTCGAAAGATCATTTAGGATTACTTTTGTATGAGTCCCTTCACATTGCTTAATTCCAGGCAATGAGAAGGCGGACTCTCTAGCAAAGGTGGGCGCACAAGAAGGCGGGATTTTTGAAAGAAGAATTTCACATGATGATTTTTTCCCATTAGTACGTCAGAGTTCTCTCCAAAGTTGGCAAAACGATTGGACAAGTAATTCTCCTCGGCGATAGTTACATTCCATTATTCCAAATGTTTCTTCGAGATCGTGGTTCAAAGGTCTGCATGTAAGTCGGGGACAAGACTTTTGTCCAACCACTTTTCGCTAGACGCACATCTGTCCAGAATCCTGGTCGAAAGCAATACATGTAGGTGCGGAACCCGTTACGATGACATCTTTCACGCAGTTTGGCATTACCCGGATAATGATGCCTCCAGAGTACGGATGTTGGATGTGTGGCCCGAGGTAGACTACCCTTTCGTGAGGTAAGAGATGTTTTGGGAATCTGTGATCTTCCCTATATGCAAGCGATATACGAATTCCTTTGTTTGTCTAACCTTAGAGTGTAATGTCATCACACCCCCCACTCCAGTAAATTCCCTGCCAATGTGTCCCAGTTATACTACCCTGCACAGCTATAGGTCAACCATCTGAGTCTAGCTCCTGAAAGAAGCTATAGGTACCGAGGACTTCATGGCAGTCGCAACCACGAGCAGTAAATATTAGCTTAAATAAAATCCATGCTAACGATAATGTGATCCATTAACCTCGAGCCAGCCACGAGTAATTGGCACCCCACTTTTACTATAGACTGTTCCAGAAAGTATAAGCACACTTTCAAAATAACAAAAAAGTCATTTTTTTTTTTTTTTTTTTTTTTTTTTTGGTATTTTTTTTTTTTTTTTTTTTTTTTTTTTTTTTTTTTTTTTTTTTTTTATAAAAATATTTAATCATAGTCATGACTCCTAAATTTTCCTCGAACATGACCCATTAGCTTCTGCACAGTGGTACTTCCCACCATTTTGACCACTTTTGGCCAATCTTTTTTAAATTTTTGGATGTCGTCCGCTGATTTTATGAATTTTCGAAGCTTTGCTTTGGTTAAAGCCCAAAAAGTCTCGATTGGCCGTGCTTCCGGGCAGTTCGGCGGATTCATGTCTTTCAGCACGAAACATACATTTTGACTTTTGTACCATTCTAAAGTGTCCTTTGAGTAATGGCATGACACCAAATCAGGCCAAAACACTACTTGACATTCGTGCTGCTTGATCATCGGCAATAATCGCTTCTGGAGACATTCCTTAACGTATTTCTGAAGGGTCACCCACAATAGATACGTTTGCGTTCCTTTGACCTAAATTTGGCAGAAAATCTATGGGAAACCTGTCAAATTCACGCAAACGCACCCGCAACGTATCAATTATGGACCAGTTATGAGTGTTCATCGTCTCCGTTGTGATGTACGGACTAGATGTTTTACCACACTCGCATATTGCCTGCCAAACCATAACCTTCTTACAGAATTTTTCGGTAAAAATTGCCTTCTCCGTTTCGAAGATGTCTTTGTCTTCGCTTACAGTATAGAAATGTGGTCCGGGAAGCGTTTTGTAATCTAGTTTCACATACGTTTCATCGTCCATTATTATACACCCAGAATTTCTACACAATAACGAATCGTAGAGTTTGCGGGCCCGTGGTCTCACGGACGCGGCCTGTTTTGGGTTCATTTTGGGTTTTTTTCTGCTTCCGGTATGTTTTTAGCCCAAGTCTTTCTTTGGCACGCATGACGTTACTCGACGAGGTCCTTAGTTTTTTCGCAACATCCCGAACGGAAGTCGCTGGTTTTCGCTTGTAGGCATCCCTGATCTTTTTATCGATATCCGGACTAACAGGACCGGATTTCCGACCACTCTTCGGCGCATCTTCAAACGTACACTGTTCTGTATATTTTCGAATCGCAGATCGTACCGCTCCGACGCTTCCACCCTCTTCCTTGGCCAATTTTCTCAAGGAGAGTCCGCTCAAAGTGCACCATTTGTGCACGATACTTTTTCGTTGTTCCGGAGTAAGACCGCGCATTTTGATAGGTAACACAAAACTGAGCACTTTTTTGATGCTATGTCATTCAGAAATGTGCAAACAAAAGGACGCAGCCAAAACATGTTGAAATATTTCATTATATTCAAAGTGGCCGTTAAAATAAGGTGTGCTTATACTTTCTGGAACAGTCTAAAGACTGTATTCGATGAAATTTGGACACACGCAATTGTTCGTAACTTTTTAGCGTGTGGGTAAAAATTATTGAAATTTTAACTGAATGTATTTCATTGTGTTGTGTCAATTGTGTAATGAGTTTCGTGAAAATCGGTCGAGTGTTTTCAGTTATGGCTTCGAATGAAGAATAGTGCGCCAAAAAATTTTGGGCACTCACTTCGAAAACCCAAACGCTTCTCATCGATGGATCGGAAAACAGCTCGGAATCGCACATTCAACCGTATCTCATGTGATCAAAACGTTCAAAGACCGTAAGACAACCAAGCGAAAAAATGGTAGTGGCAAAAAACGTGGCACATCAAATCCGAAGAAGGCCAGGATGGTATTGACCCAATTTAAGCGTTATCCCAACATTTCGATCAGGGATGTTGCAAAAAAGGCGAAAGTTTCAGTTTGTTTTGTGCAGAAAACAATGAAACGTTCTGGATTACATGTGTACAAGGTCCAGAAGGCACCGAACCGGAGCGATAAACAGAACTCGGTGGCCAAAACTCGTGCAAGAAAACTGTACAGGGAGTGGCTCACAAAACCGTTCTGCATTGTTATGGACGATGAGACCTACATTAAAGCCGACACCAAACAAATGCCAGGACAGGAACACTACGTCGCCATTTCTTAGTTGGCCGTTCCGGAGAGTGTACGGAAGAAGAAACTGTCGAAATTCGCCAAAAAATTCCTTGTCTGGCAAGCGATCTGCGGATGTGACAAAATGAGTCAGCCCTTCATCACCTCTGGGACCGTCAACGGACAAATCTACAAGGACGAATGCCTCCAAAAACGATTTCTGCCCTTCTTGAGATCTCACGATGGCCCGACACTGTTTTGGCCGGATTTGGCATCTTGCCACTATGCCCGGCCCGTCTTAGACTGGTACAAAGATAATAATGTAGTTTTTGTACCAAAAGACGTCAACCCTCCAAACACTCCGGAACTTCGCCCAATTGAAAATTTTTGGGCAATCATGAAGGCAAAGCTCGTTAAAACTCCAAAACTGATAGAAAATGAACTTGAACTAAAGAAAGTGTGGTTAAAAGTAAGTAAGCAAGTCGGTCCTATCATTGCCCAGAATCTGATGAAAGGGGTCAAGGTAAAGGTGCGGGCATTTGGGTTGGGAGAAGAGGTTCAATAAACCAATGATGTCAAAACTTAACCATTTAGTAGTACTTTATTTACAGAAAGTTTGAAAAGAATCGGGCTCAAGGAAAATTTTTGGTGACCTATTTTATGTGTCCAAATTTCATCGAATACAGTCTTAATAACATCGTAAAGCGAAGCATTGTAAATAACAATATTGAATATCGGCTCCACAAAATGTTACAAACGTCTGCTTTCTACAATTCTTGATCTGTTTTGACTGTCATAGAACGTTTGCGTAATTCCTGCTTCATAATAGCCCAACATTTTTCGATTGGTCTTAGCTCTGGGATCAAACATTTTACCCTAAAGGCCGAATAGTTATGGCTATTTGTAGGGAAGATGTACCTATATTAATCTCATCACTTTGCAATTCATCCTACTTGAAAAAAAAAACGATATACACGTGACAGGATTAGTTAGTAATGTTTGTTGTAGTTATTTAACGTAAGCAAACATTATTAGCAAACGAAACCGATCCTTCAACTGCCCAATTGTTTGATTCATCGTAGGATGAATATAGGAACAATGAGATTAATATGGGGGCAGTTTCCCTATGTGTTGCAATTTTACCGTGGACAATCTTGCGATGGTAGAAGTTCTAGGGTTACCACACGTACTCTTTTTAGAGTACATGTACTCTTTTTCAGGAAAAAAATGAGCGTACTATTCTTTTTGGTAAAATGAAACTTATTGTACTCTTTTTTAAGTCATCACATTATTTTACTATTAAGAAAATCAAATTTCATTATAAACAAAATAAAATTACATCTCATCTGAAAAGATGCATGGAACAAAAACGTAATCCCACGTAAAGTATTTCTCTTTCCATTCAGAATGTTGTAATTTTCACTGTTGTGACACCCCTCGTCTGACAAATTTTGAGAATCTGTCAGCTCGCAAGTTTGTTGTTGTTTCGTTACCACCTTCAACTCGATCGTACGAAGAAGTTTTGTTGTTGCAGGATAAGTGTAAAGAGTTTGTTTAAATTTGTCCGAATAATTCATTTTAGTTGTGTCTGTTTAAAAAAAAAAAAGGGAAGTTTTAGCATCATGAAAGTAATTAGCTCGCTCTTATTATAATTTCTACAAACTTAGGGTAAAAACGCTATCGATAAGTCGCGTCGAACAGTGGGCATAATCGAAGCTGTAATCGGACTTATTTCAAATCCGCTGGTATTTGTACATAAACTGATGTTTTTCTATAGGAAAAAAACGCCAATAAATCGATTGCCACTAATTTCATCCTGTGCAGAGCATTGAAAGTGGCTCATTTTGCCCCATTTCACCCTAATTCGGTGTGTTCGTTCAGTTTTTACTCCGATAACTACAATTGCCGCTGTAGTTTTCGCTTGAAAAGGAACATATCTTATGTGAAAAACTCTCAGGAATCGAATGGTGCCGGTTTTATGCTGTGTAGAGGTCTAAAAATAGTTTATTTCGCCCCATTTTACCCTAAAAGTGTGTTTTTTTTTTCATTTTTTACTCCGATAACTACAATTGCCGCTATATTTTTTGCTTGAAAAGGAACATATCTTATGTGAAAAACTCTGAGGAATCACACGTGTTTTTAGAAGCAAAGATATTTCAACGGAAGCGTTCAGTTCTGGTTTTCCTGTGACTCGCAAAATCTGCTTAGCGTAATTCTCACCAGAAGTTCTCAGGCCACGCAGAATATTGGATATTTACGTCAGCAAACCACGGTGCGCCAGTTTCTTTGCGGAACGCAGTAGTTTTTCAATAGGTTCGTTTTTTGCCAGCCGTTTGCTGTATTTATCTTTGGTACTTTCAGACAGATCTTCAAAACATCGACGTTTTGGACCACGAATGCCAGGCTTTTGAGGAGTTGTTAGGACATCAGATGACTTCGTAGATCGCTGATCAATTGACGTCTATAAAAATGTTATGTGATGATTATGTTTCTGTCAAGATCGGGTAGGTGTACGAGTCATGGCAAGTGTACCACTTCGCACCATTACGCAATGGCGCTAGTAATGGCCATACTCTAGTTAATTTCCATAGGCCAAATAACTGGTACACTTTTAAGTATTGCCATAACTGGTACACCTACCCTATATACGTATGTTTCCACTCAGAACCCTTACCTCGAATGTTTGATTTAGCCAGTCGTTGTTTCTCTCATAAAAACGTTCCTTTCCATGCGCATTTACCCAGCGTCGAGTAAACTGTTTCACCCAATTCGTCACATCTTTAGACACAGTTGACTCACAGCCTACACCTCTCGCTATCAGAAGCTGCACTACTCGCTGCTTCTTGCGATTAGAGTTTAAGTAAATTTTCACAATCTCACTATTCAACATTTTGAAAAGAAAAATTTTGCTGCACATTCGAACTTCAATTTGAGTCAAATGACAGTTGTTTATGAAAATTCACTTGGAGAACAAAGAAAATAGGTTACTTTGATATGATTTTCATCCGCAACATCCGCAACTGCTGCTGAAGATGTAACTTCAACTGAATCTGTTTATGTTTTGTAAATTGCACTATAAAATTATCGATGTATATTTGCAAATGTATAATCAAAAAATATGTAGACCTCTTTAACTGTGAAATTAAACTGGTTGAAAATTAAACCTACTAGATGGCACAGCATGAAACTGGTAACAAAAATAAAAATAGTGGCAGTAGTAGTTATCGGAGTAAACACTGAAAAACACATGTTTAGGGTAAAATGGGGCGAAATAGACCATTTCTCGACCCCGGCACAGCATGAAACTGGCACCATTCGATTCCTGAGAGTTTTTCACATAAGATATGTCCCTTTTCAAGCAAAAACTACAGCGGCAATTGTAGTTATCGGAGTAAAAAATGAAAAAAAAACACATGTTTAGGGTGAAATGGGGCGAAATAGACCATTTCTCGACCCCGGCACAGCATGAAACCGGCACCATTCGATTTCTGAGAGTTTTTCACATAAGATATGTTCCTTTTCAAGCAAAAAATATAGCGGCAATTGTAGTTATCGGAGTAAAAACTGAAAAAACACACTTTTAGGGTAAAATGGGGCGAAATAAACTATTTTTCGACCTCTGCACAGCATGAAACTGGCACCATTCGATTCCTGAGAGTTTTTCACATAAGATATGTTCCTTTTCAAGCAAAAAATATAGCGGCAATTGTAGTTATCGGAGTAAAAAATGAAAAAAAAAACACTTTTAGGGTAAAATGGGGCGAAATAAACTATTTTTCGACCTCTGCACAGCATGAAACTGGCACCATTCGATTCCTGAGAGTTTTTCACATAAGATATGTCCCTTTTCAAGCGAAAACTACAGCGGCAATTGTAGTTATCGGAGTAAAAACTGAACGAACACACCGAATTAGGGTGAAATGGGGCAAAATGAGCCACTTCCAATGCTCTGCACAGGATGAAATTAGTGGCAATCGATTTATTGGCGTTTTTTCCTATAGAAAAACATCAGTTCATGTACAAATACCAGCGGATTTGAAATAAGTCCGATTACAGCTTCGATTATGCCCACTGTGCGTCGGAAGAACAAGTTTTCGGACATCCTCCAAAAAGGATTTCAACAATTCAAGCCCACTTCCAACAAATCTGAAGTCTTCTGCGAAGTGTGCCAGAAGAAAATTTCTTTTCTCTTTGTGGTGCAGAAATCTTCCCTGGATTTAAAAGTACTTGCTGCTGAGGCTACAATGGCTTTCCAGGCGGTGCAACACAATTACAGCTTTCTTAGCTGTGACTGTGGAAACAAGCTGTACACAAAGGTTTTCCCGGTTTCGGAGGTTGCAGCTAAGTTTGGATGTACAAGAATGTAGACCGAGGCTATCGTGAACGAAGTCTTAGCGCCTCACTCCGTCAAAACGTGCCTGGATGAGATACGTGAATTGGATATTCCATCCATCGGAGCTAGCACGGATGGCAGCAACCATGGATCAACGAAGATGTTTCCTGTGCTCGTTCAGTATTTCCGTGCAGCAAAGGGGATACAGCAAGTGGTTCTATCTTTTGAATCCTTGGAAAACGAAACGGCGGTACGTATTTCTGAACTGTTGACCGAAAGTCTTAAGAAACATGAGTTGCTTGAAAAATGCATTGCATTCAGCGGTGATAACTGTTCCACAAATTTCGTTGGTATTATCCGTGCAGGACAGAATAACGTTTATTATCACATGTAACAAGCAACCCAATGTGATCTAGTGGGGGTGGTTTGTCCTGCCCATTTGTTGCATAATACTGCTCGCCATGGATTCGATCGCTTAGATGTGGATATTGAGGCTTTCGTTCTGAAAATTTACGGATATTTCTCGATATACACAGTCCGTACCGAAGAGTTGGAAAAATTCTGCTCTTTCGTTGACACTGAATACATAAAGGTTCTGAAGCACTCAAAAACAAGATGGCTTTCTCGTATGCCTACCGTTGAAAGGATTGTTCATCTTTATGCGGCCCTCAGAAGTTATTTCAACTCGATTGATAATCCGCCCAAGCTCCTGGAGGATTTTTTCAAGGAAGAAATCAATGAAGCATACTTGTGGTTTGTGCATTCCCGAATGTCTATGTTTCAAAGCAACATTCAAAACATTGAAGCAGCAGACTACAGCTTGAACGAAGCTATTTCTGTGATTGACAACGTACGCAAGCAATTATCGGAAAGACTTGCTCAAAAATTTCTTCCTCTGCAAGTTAAGAAGATTCTGCGAGACAGCCTCAATTCGAATGTTGCAGAGAAGATGTGGAAGTTTACAAAAATTGCCTCGTGTATCTTGATAAATGGACTGGACACTACGATGAACTGAAAGTTTTCCAATGGATGACGCTGGATAAATTGCCGAAATGGGATGACGTCGCCGGATGTTTGGAGTATTTGGATGAGAAAGGAGTCAAGGTTAACGAAAGCTTGCTATTCGACCAAGTGTCCAATCTGTCTTCGTTCTTGGAATCCAACGGTGATGGCGAGGATTTTCGGATGGCGAGGATTTTGGTCAGATAATCGAAACTGTTTGCTGCCAAAGTCGGTTGAATCTTTGATTATGGTGAAATTCAACTATCGACTAGATTGCGTTCAGTTTTATGAGATGATTGAAAACGACAAACAATTGTTGGATATTGTCCGAAGCAGTGATAAGTACAAGAAGTGAAAGCTTTGTGCTATTTTTATGTATTTTTTTATGAACGAAACTTGATCCAAATAAAAAAACAGTGTTTGACTAAGCAAAATTTTGTTTTATTATTATCCAAAGAAATTGTGTAATCTTTTGTACTCTTTTACGTAAATTCATAAATGTACTCTTTTCAGTCCGGTACAATATGGTCACCATGAAGGCACTGTTCGACGGCACAGCAGTGAAAGTTGAGGTGTACCCTATACTCAACAAACGGCGTTGTGTCATCTCCTGCCGTGAAATACAGGACAAAAGTGAAGAGGAACTAATGAACTGGATGGCCATGGATGGAGTTGTAGCAGTCAAGCGGATAACCCGGATGCAAGACGATGACAAGATCAATACCCCGACGCTGATCCTTAAACTGAACGGAACATCACATTCCTGGACGGTTTACATTCCTTATCCAATGATTTGCTACAAGTGCTACGACTACGGCCATTCTAAATTCCGCTGCAAAGGAGCTGCCAGATGCCGAAACTGTTCTAACGTCCACGATCTCGAAGGAGAATGCACAGCAAGTCCCTTCTGTATCAACTGCCAAGGCCAACACAGTCCAACGAGCCGAAACTGCCCAACTTAAGTTATGGAGAAGGATCTGACGAGACTACGGATCACCAAAGGCATCAACTACCAGGAGGCTGTGAAATAGATGAAAGCTGGTGGTGGATCCTATGCTGCTGTCAGTTAGGTTCTGCAACGCCTAGTGACTGCTCGTGAATCTCCGGTTGAAACCCAGCAAATGAAGGAAAAGGACAAGCTCCTCGAACAACTGACGGAAACCATAGCCAAGCTGACTTCTAGAATAGAAGAACTAGAAAAGAAGAATTCCAGCAAGAAGGAGAAGAAGCAAGCCAAGCGGAACCAGGCCAAGGTAGAAGAGTCTGCATCCGAAATGGAAACTGACTCCAGCGCCAAGAAGACCACCACTGGAATGGCCAGCGGATCATCAGTTCGAACAGTCGACACTTCCTCTCAGGTAAGTGAAACTTTCTCTCAAATAAGTGGAACCTAGAAAAGTTAAGCGTTCCCCAAGGACAACACAAACGGCACTACACTACGGAAATCCTACCCCCAAACCTAAAAAAGAACCCTGCGCACATTAACACGGCTATCGGACAAATGTCCCAAGGACTCTCTGACAATGGATCCCTCTCAAACTCCTCGCAATGGCCAACACAACAGACCCAATCATTAACAATTTTCGTTCCTACCCATCGTCTCCCCCTATTACCCTTGCTTTGCAATGGAACTTATTAGGACTTCGGGTTAGATTACCGGAATTACAACCCCATAGCTCTGGCATTAAATGAAACAATGACACCCTAATCAAAAATATCACCTCATTTTGTTAAAGGCTACAATCTATACATCTGTGAAAATCCTGATAACCCTTCCACAACAGGCTCTGCTATTGCTATCAAATGTGACATCCCTCACCGCCGAATCGATATATGTTCCCCTCTACAAGCCTTAGCCTTTGAAATAGACTTCCCATTTAAAGTAACCCTAGTATCCAGCTACATTTCTCCCTCACACCAATCCAATCAATCCAATCAAACCCTTATATCCCGTTTAGCCAAGATCCTAGACAAAATCACCTTCCCAGTTCTTTTGATGGGCGACTTCAAAGGACACTCCACATTTTGGGGGAGTAAGTCCAATGATCGAAGAGGACTAATAGTGGAGCAATTAATCGATAAATATGGTTTAACACCCTTGAACGATGGAAGTCATCCCAGAATAAGTCCATCATCCGGCGAATCCTCAGCCCTCAATCTCTCCATCTGTTCATAATCTTGGTTCCCGGTTATCTTGGATCTTGGATTGTAATCTCTCTGAAAGCCGAGCCTTCTTGAAAATTGATGGAATTCAATAAGGTTATCTAAACAAATGCCGAAATTGGTCTCCGATCTACAGCTCATTTGCATTACATTGAAAATTTGGTGCATTTATTTTTCCACATTTCAATTATTTCTTATGTTTCAAAATGGCGATTTGATCACAGTTCACAAAATCACAGTTTTACCATCAAGCCAAGTTATCTTCGCAATGACTACTATAAAATTATTTGGTCATTTGGTGACTTCCCTCAATACCAATTTGCTGTTTAATGCATTTACTGGAGGCAAAATGGTTTTAAAATGCTTTTTCAACTGACCATAATAAGATAATATGAATGAGTCCTAAAGCGGCATTTCAAACAGCATTTTACGAGTTCATAAAGTCGAAATAAAACCTTTGATAGGAGTAAAAGGAATTTGAGAATACAAGGTTTTAAGATCGTTTTAAACAAGTAGTGTAGGTTCTCATAAACCTGACTAAAATATTAAACCTATTGGCATCTCTTAGTGTCATAATAAACCAAATTGGTTTCTAGTGGCTTTGATTGAACCTTGATAAAACTTAATAAAGCAGGATGGTTTTGGAAATGTTACTTGGGACTAGACCTGTGCGCCGATCTGTTTTGAATCGGCGGCGGCGTGTATGGTATTTTTAAACGGCGGCGGCGGCGGCATAGCCGGCGTCACGCCGCGGTCGTCCGGCGGCGGCGGCGTGGATCGACGCGGGCATAAATTATCCCCTCAACATTTCTAAAAATCTAAAAATCTAAAAAAATATAAAAAATAAAAAAATAAAAATATAAAAAAAAAAAACCTAAAAATCTAAAAATCTAAATATCTAAAAATCGAAAAATCTTAAAATCCTAAAATCTAAAAATCTATCTAAATTTCTTAAAATCTTAAAATCTAAGAATCTAAAAATCTTAAAATCTTAAAATCTAAACATCTTAAAATCTAAAAATCAAAATATCTAAAAAGTAAAAAAATCTTAAAATCGGTTTAAAAATTTAAAATCTAAAAATCTATGCATCGAAAAATTGAAAAATCTAAAAATTCAAGAATCTGAAGATCCAAAAAATATAGAATTTGAAAGTTCTAAAATGAAAATATCATCATATCTGTAAAAAATCCCAGAATTTGAAAAATTTAAAAAAATGTAGAAGTTTAGTTATCTTTAAATACAAAATCCTGACACTTAAAGAAAAATTTTGAAACATGGCCACAACATTCTTCTATTTACAACCAGTGAATCTTTTGGCGGGTCCTCCCTTAGCTCAATCGGTAAAGACGCGGCTACAAAGCAACAGTCCCGGTCTGGTCTAGGGCATAGGGTATGATGGTACTTGCCACACAATCATACTTATGAAAAAATGGTACCTGGCATCGAGAGCTCTTAATTAATAACTCTGGAAGTGCATTTAGAACACTAAGTTGAAAGCAAGCAATAAGTTAATGGCGAAAGCAATAAGCTTGAAACGCTAGGAAAGAAGAAAGACATTTCTGGCAAACTATCAAAACCTTAAAAACTAAATATTAAGAAAATCCTAATTGCTTTAAATTTCATATATAGGAAAGAAGGAAAGAAGAAGGAGCTTAAAGATCAAAAGTTAAATCAATTATTAAAAAGTTCAAATTAAGAGCAGTGAAATAGACCAAACTATCAATTTGATTCTATTTGATTCGAGATTTATTCGGCAAATGTTTTGCCAATAAGGCCTTTCGGTGATAATAATGTCAATATATAATAAATTTAATAAACACCCCTTATTTATATAGTCCTGACTTTTCAATGCAAAAAGCTGGTATGTGCAATTACTGTTAATTTACACTGATCGTTATAGATGGATTTTGAATTTTCTCACGCCTGACAAAATGCTATCAAGTTGTGGAAATAAACTCTATTTGTTTTGGACCCCGTTCAGACTACGAGCTATATTACTTGATATAACGAATCTTGAAATGCAACGTCAGATTCATTCCTGTGAAAACTAGATGTACGAACATTGATATCAAGCTACTTTATATCAAGTGACATAGCTCGTAGTCTGGACGGCACATTACATTTCCTATTATTTTTGACAAAATTATGAAATACCATTCAGCAAATTTACCGATTCGTTAAACATGAAGAAAATATGAAAGTTTATATTTTCAGATTTCTAAACTTTGCCTTAATACATTTAATACATTTCTTAAGCATAAATAGATAGTTGTGTTTTATTCGCCAGCATTGACTACAATTTTAGTTTATTTCTCAATTAATGGTAGTCTCATACCACGGGATGTTTTTTTCGTTTCGTTAATCCCAGTGCATGTTAAATGTGGCCGGATTTTTTTATTTTCCATATCGAAATTCCGTCAATCTCACCCCTTTTAAATTACATTAGAACAAAATCCTTGGACAAGATTCCTAAGGGGGTAGGCTACATTTACCATTTTTAATTTCAGGATAATCGGAGTTTTGAATAAGAAAAAAGTACACATAGGCATGCAGCCTGACGTTACCTTCTGTACCTGAGAGATACTAAGAAAAAATCATCAATTTCATTATCAATAAAACTTACTTGCGGAATGTTAACGACTATCCTGGGGGCGTCTCAAATCTCGGCCCGGTCTTGGTGCAAATTAAAACCAGCCTTTTGTTTTGCTTGGATTAGACATGCTTGTAAAACACTTTTGAGGAAGCAGTGATGTGTAAAACCATTTTTGACCTTTTGGACAAAGTAGATCCCCCATCTACACCGCTGTGGGTCCCAATTGTCGATCCGCTTTTTTAATAGATTGATTACTAACCACCAGCTTGCTTTCTCGTGAGTAACTGGTGAGGTTTCCGCCCAAGGGGGGGAATGTCGCTTTTCAAACAAATATAAATCCCGCGAACAGGGACGAATGAACCGAAGGGTTAAAGTCCCTCTCAAAAAAAATAAAGAAGAAGAAGAAGATAATCATGATCAGTTTTAAAAAGTATACCGAAGAATAAAGTTTAAAGTGTTGAATCAAGTGCTTTAGTGGAGAGTTTTATTTCACCCTTTTCTGCGTCTACCTACATCGAAGAGTTGATTGAGGCCTTTTCAGTGCTCATTTGTAAGAATTTTCCGTACAAAGGGCCTTTGGTGAGCTAGAATTACCGTCGTTGTGTTACGAATGGTCGAGACGTTGTTGGCGTGTAATGGTAGTGGACCATTACCGATCAATTGAGCAGTGGGTCATCGAAGCCATCCAGTGTTGACAGTGTGTCAAGTACCAATTAGCAGTGGGCTAATTTGTTGGCAAAATCTGTGATAATCATACTGTAACGGTTGTGAAACTTTCGAACTAAGCAGTGAGTTAATGCGAGAGTGAATCCGTCCTCAACTATGTTGGCAGGGGGCCAACAGTGGTCACAGGTCGTTCAAGGTCAGCTCGGAGGGTTATTCGGAGGGCTTTGAGGGTTATCGCTGCCATCAAAAGGGCGATGTAAGAAAGTCTTGAACTTCTTCAAACGAAAAAAATCCCGAAATCGCGAGCATGTTTACCGTCGATCCCAAATCAAATTCGCTATATTAGTTGTTTGCTGGTAAAAGACGTGGCCGACGAGCACAAAAACGTGTATCTGATGGATTGGTGACTTCCGATGGCAGAAGAAAACCCGGTCCAGAAGGCGGCAAAGTAAATATGGAGGTCTAAATTTCACTGTGGTATAGCCGGGAGTCTATGATGAAAAAAATCTTTGTTGATTTTTAAATTTCATGTTTAGTATTCAAGATGGCAACGAAAGAAAAACAAGTGCGCGAGCGAATTTTGTACGGGCGTACGGCAAATCCTGACTTGTCAATACGGGACCTTGCAAAAATATTGGATTTGTCTAAATCCACTGTTCACGATGTGCTCAAATTATTTTCGGAACGTATGACAGTAGAGAGGAAACCGAGAAGTGACAAAAACATTGGACGCGCTGATCCTGTCATGGGCCGAAAGGTGAAAAGGATATTAACAAAAACCCCAAATCTCTCCATTCGAACGGTGGCTCGTAAAATAGGGATGTCGCATGGTTTTGTCCAAAAATCAAAACAACGTTTGGGACTTAAGTCGTATAAAGTACAAACAGTTCCAAATCGCAACGACAAACAGAACTTGGCAGCAAAATCACGGGGTCGACGTTTGTACTGCGAATATTTGACGAAGTTTTCATGCGCTGTTATGGACGATGAAACTTATGTCCTGGAGGATTTCAAGCAGCTTCCAGGGCTGGCTTTTTATTCTGCTATGGCCAGAAATGCTACAGCTGAGCATTTCAGAACGAAGAAGGCATCGAAATTTCCCAAAAAATACCTTGTGTGGCAAGTAATTTGCACGTGTGGCAAAAAGAGTAAATCTTTCGTCACTACAGGCACAATCAACAAGGAGATCTATCAGAAAGAGTGTCTGCAGAAGCGATTGCTACCCTGCATCAAAAGTCACAAAGAAAAATCTTTGTTCTGGCCCGATTTGGCATCGTGCCACTATGCTAAAACTGTGATGGAGTGGTACCAAGCAAATCAAGTGAACATTGTACCAAAAACCTCAAACCCGCCAAATTGCCCAGAGCTACGACCAATCGAGAGATATTGGGCTCTGATGAAGCGGAAGCTTTCTGGAAAGAAGCAAGGAATCAACGACATCAAACACTTCCAGCAAATTTGGACAAAGACGGCTTCTACGATTTCTGAAGAGTCTGTACAAACCCTAATGGACGGAGTTAAGCGCAAGTTCGAAAATTTTATGCAAATACCGAATAACTATGCTTTGTCTTCACTAAAACACAACCCATGAATCTGAAAAAAAAAAACACGGCGGAAATAATATGTGAAATATTTTTTTTTTTTTTGTTGTGGGGTGTGGGGTTTTTTGGGGAAAAAACCTTACTTCGGGCATTTAAGTAATTTTGTTCTTCCATGAATGAAAGAACAGTACAGCTCGAAGCCAAATGTTGTATTTTAACAAGGTGGGACTCCGTGCCACACCTCGAACCGCACTCAGAAGTGGTTGCGGGAACATCTGCCGCTCTGGGCGAAGGATATGTGGCTGCCATGCAGCCCCGATCTTCATCCGCTGGATTACTCAGTATGAACCCAAGGCCGGTTCTAAACGCGACCCGAATACAGCAAGCCTTTTTTTTAATACTTTCCAAATTGTTTCCGAAAATCACATAGTTGGCCCCTTTTTACTTTGCCATATTTTCGAAGACCGTTACTATCCTGGAATTGAAATAAAACTAAACAACAGTTCAGTTCCCGAGTTCACCTTCCCCCAACTCGAACTGGCCCGCTTGCCGCAACCATGAGTTGCCGATGATGCATAAATCGAATTCAATTATTTTGAGCAGATTGAAATTTCATGATTCATTTCACCTCACTGTACCGGGAATTGTTTGGTGCCTTTTCCAGGTGAGCTTCCGTAGTTTGTATTTCCTATCTAGCGGACCCTATGTACGTTCCCTAGGAAATGGATCGGTTATTTGTTTCCGCACAAGGTGAATTATTTTTTGATAAGTGTTTTGTTTTTCCTTCTTCTGAGAGCATTTGTAACCAACAACTAACCTCAGTATTTTCTAAATTTATTTCAGGTGTGCCAAAGACAAAACTGTTCGCAATCAGTGACAATTTTTCCGAGGTAAATGGATTGCAAAATTGTTTCGAATGTATGCAATTTTCAGCTCGTCGTCCCGTTGTTAATCCGATTGCAACTTCCAGCGATGGAGGCCAGAGGATTGAAGTTAAAATTGAGCTACAATTTTCAGTCATTTACAGTTCCATTGTGTGTCATGTGGAAGGCGCATGGCTTTTAAGTCGAGAAGGACATTTTTTGCTATGTAGCGAGCGTCGGAGAAGAATCTCGACATCAATTTTTACGATATGCTAACTGGTGTTCTGGATGGTGGAAATAGTTGCTTGTGATAAGAATATAAACTGATGGCAAAAAAGGCCTTACGAGCAGCCACTGGGATGGTATTAAGACATGAGCGGAACGCCGGCAGTGGAAGATTATCTTATCGTTCTCATCGCTGATTCGCATGCTTGCTTACTCGAATGGCGTCTTCGAGCACATCGGGCATCGAGCTTGGAGTTGGCAGATGGTGTTCTGAATGAGCTGACATTTACTATAAGATATACAGGCCATGTTCTGTTATTTCGTTAAATCTGTTCTAGATTGTGGCTCGATTGGTTTGGAATCGGCTCGCGCTTTGGGACGTGACACGGGTAAGAATGAGAATGTCTTGTTGTTGGTGTGTTGCAGAATTTGAATAAGATGAGGCAATTTTCAGAGTGGATTTTGCATTCATATTGTGGATAATGTCGATGTAATGGGTTTTGGAGTTCTTAGGTCAACTACCTGTTATACTGAAATGTTTATGTCTAGATTTAGTCGAAAGACCCGATTGGCTTTGTTTGCAAATGATGCTTCATCGATGATTTGTCTGTCTACGTTAACCATCCCTCACTCCCGCAAAATCCAGTCGACTGAAAACGTATGATTGTTACTAAACATAGAAGATGTAAGTGACGTGTGACATAGGATTTCTGTTCTTTCCTTTGTCCATATTCCTTGCTCCTTATCCTGATACAAGTTCAATGTTAGTGCCATGGGTTCTCTAAGGAATAGAACACGTGGAACGCTTCCATCAGCGCTGTGACATACGCACAATGTTCACGGTTGGCATGTCGTGTTTACAATCAATCAACTTTGGCAAGTGAATTATTAAACATACTCCAGCAGACGATGTGTGGCACCCGAATTTCCTTCCACGTCAATGTTTTTAACGCATTATCATCGATGAAAGGAAAATGCTGGCGCATTCCAGTGTCTTGAAATAAATGTTCGATTCAGAAGTTTGGGCAGGATTTCTGACTAGGTGACATTATTCTTATGTAATGAATGATTCGAAATGTGAATGCTTTTTTTTTGGGCTTCGCTCATGATTTAGATAACTAGGGAATGGAAAACACATATAACTGATAGTGGATTAGCAGAACGAAATCTTAAGAATTGGAAAACTAGGAAAATTTAATTTCACACTTCACTTGATCACTTTAAAAAAAATAAAAAATCAAAATCTGTTGAAATTTCATTACACAGAAAAAAATAATGAATTTTAACAAGCGCGTAAAATTTCTCCTCGTTTAATTCTAAGCCAAAGGAGACATAATCAACGAAATTGTTTGCAATCTTTCATGCGCCATACAACAATGTTCGCAATCTTTCATACAACAGGCTAGATTCAGGCGTTATCTGGCTTAACTTTAAATGAAATATCCCATTATTTTCTGACAAATCTAGCATTCCCTTTATGTGCATTATAAAATACAGAAAATCCAATGTTTCTTATCATCTGTGTAGAAAAAGCTTACATGTCAAATAGGATAGGCTTTTTCTAGTGAAATTTTAAAGGAAATTGCTTGAGTTTACTAGTGATAGTTTGAAAAAGTGTTGATATTTTCCTAGTTTTCCAATTACAATTGATCTACAAATACGCTCGTAAAATAAGTGGTTTAAAAAAAAGAGAAAATGAAATGTTGAGGCTAGCACGCAATATCGCAATCGATATCCGGAAAAAAATGTAGGCTCATAATATTACGTTGTATTACATAATTCGGAGGTTGAAAGGCACCGAAGAGTAAAGGAAACGAATCTCCGCTGGATGGAGACTATGTGGTTTACTCCATTATTGCAGAATGGATACCATACCCAGCACTCTAAAGTTAAACGAACCAGTAAGAAATAGAGCGTTTTCAAGCAGGCGCTATCTCTGAAATCTTTTGCTAACCGACATATAAAACCAAGTTGTCTTGAAGCTTTAGAGACCTAAGCAGAGACTTGATCCCCGAGGGTAGGTCTTTGATACTAGAGTCACGACTTAAGATTTGATCCTGCAAACTAAGGAGTGTATCGAATATAAGCTATCCACATACATTTGCGTTGTACGCATGTATTTGTGATGGTTTTTTATGCTCTGAACACTGCATGCTGTGCGTTTGACTGCCAGCTTTCTTTTGTTTACTTGTTTGTGCGGTTCAAATTCTGCGTTTTCAAAATGTCGCGTATTGAAAAGGAAGTGAAAATTAAGGTTCTGGACACATGGCTAAGTGAGAAGGGTATTACTATGCGAAAATTGGCGAAGCGGTTTGGAATTCATCATGCGAGTGTTAAAACCATCATTAATAAGTTTGGGGAACACTATACTTTGGATGAGCTACCAGGAAGAGGCAGAAAACCCGGTTCTTCCAACCCGAAACTGGAGCAGAAAGTGGTATCTCTAATCATGAAGAACAAATCAATGTCAATACGTGATTTGGCCAAAAAAGCAGGAACGAGTGTCGGAATGATCCAGCGTATCAAGAGGCGAAACCACCTGAAGACCTACAAGAAGCAGAAAATCTCGAAACAAAGTGCAGAACAGAAGAAGCGAGCAGCAACAAGGGCCCGGAAATTGTATTCGCGTCTTTTGCAGCGTCCGGATGCATGCGTTTTGATGGACGATGAGACCTATGTAAAGGAGGACTCAAAAACCCTTCCAGACCCACAATACTTTACTGCCGTCGTTGGGGAGGATGTGAGCGATGCGGACAGGTCGATTCAAGTGGAGAAATTCGGTCGAAAGGTACTGGTATGGCAAGCAATATGTTCCAGTGGTTTGAAGTCAACCATTTTTTACACTACCGGAACTATAAATGCGGAAATCTATCGATCTGAGTGTCTCCAGAAGAGATTGTTGCCTTTATATAAGAAGCATAGTACACCTCCACTGTTTTGGCCGGATTTAGCGTCGGCTCACTATGCCAAAACCACTCTCAATTGGCTTGCGGAAAAGGGTATAGATTTCGTTGAGAAAAATATCAATCCACCAAATTGCCCTCAGCTTCGACCCATCGAACGTTACTGGGCAATCGTGAAGAGGGTCTTCAAGAAGACTGGTAAGGCAGCTGGGAACATGCAGGAGTTCAAAAAAAATTGGGCTCAAGCGTCCAAAAAATGCGATGCCACACTTGTCCGGAACTTGATGAAGAGCATTCGATCCAAAGTTCGAAAATTCGTGAAGGAATAACTTAAATTTCATCCGGTCTTCATTATGTTCAAGTTTAACCTCGTACAATAAAGGATCAATTTTTTGTATGAATAAAATATCGGTTTTCAAAATAATTTGAAAGAAAGTTTGTGGATAGCTTATTTTCGATACACTCCTTAGGCCCCAAGTAACACCAAAAACATACATATAAAAGTTATATATTCCATGTGTCATGCTGTTGATCTATAAAAGTTCAATTTGACAAGTTTAGTCATGAAGATGTACGTTTCATGCATTTCAAATCTAGGTTCACTTATTACTATTCGATTTGTCATATATCTATTTGATATTATGAGTTAGAACATGTTTGTTTACATCTGACATCTTGCGTGTTTCCATATTATGGTGTATAATTGTAGCAAGACAAGTCTTCGGTATTTTAAGAAACAAACATATTCATGAAATGTCAAATGCCAACACAACTAGCCAGGTATGTTTTGTTCGTGTCGTATTGGATGTCGAATGGCCGTTTCTGTACATTTAAATAAGACTTAAAACTATCAAATATCTATTTATATCACATTTATGCTTACCGCTGAGACAGTCAGGAACCTAATTCAGTTATGCCAGTATGATTAAAACAAAGATTTTTCCTTGTACGATCGAACATTATTTGCACGGGTACAATTGCAAGTATGATGACGTATATTCAAAAACCGAAGATGAACTAATCGATCATCAAAGTATAGCAAATCCATTTAATTTAAACGCTTACTTTCCTACGTCATTTTGAACGACCAGACAGCAGACCCCATAAAAAAATAAAGTATCATAGAAGACAAAAATGCTATTAATACAAACTTCCAACTTGAGTGCTGTATATGGCATTTTAAGAGACAATTAAATTACTTGACCATGTAAAAAGCGGCTACAGTAAGTCAATACGAGTACATAATATGCGTATGTACAAAACATATCTGACATCCACTGGATTGTTACTGGAAAAATATAATTAGATATGTATTAATATCCCACTAGTCCTGGAAATGCTGAAAACAGAAAATATCATTCCAAATATCAAAACTATAATTTCAATGAGATATTATTATTTTATAATACATGTTGTTAAAACATGTCTTTATATTGTTCTAGTTACATTTCTATGATAGCAATTGGAGCGATGGCAGAGCCCAGTGTGATGCTTTCTGAAATAAATGGCTTATCTAATCCTAATACCACTAAACACAATATTAAAATATAATCCTATACTGCCCATAAGCGCATGCCAGTAATATAGTAGTTAATGTTCAGAAGTGAAAAATCTACGTAAATGTTATGCTGAAATGCTGAAAAAACCAATTCAGCTTTTTATCCATGTCATGTTGCTCCAGGCTCCCGGGAGATAAATGGTTTTGGAATGCACGATGATTCCAAAGCTCTGCTGAAATCATTAATTGATATGAGAATGGAAAATTATATGATATAATTTTACAGGTCGCACCCCTCACTTCGCTATTGTCAAAATGACAACATTGCCCAGGCTACGCCAACCAGCGTCTCCATGTTTCAGCTGGCAGTCTTTTGTGATCATATGACTCGTGGAGGCGGGAGGTAGGAACTTGTGAGGACGAGAGGTTGAGTTGCACCCCCTTCGAAGTTGTCAACTCACCATTTGAAGCCTTCTTCAATTGAAAGTAATCAAAATATATGCAGCACAGTCGGTTAACATATGAAATCGTGTGACCTACATATTGACCACGGCCGGCATCAACGAATCGAATTCCATGATGGCGCAAAAAATTGCTGAACATTTTGACGAACGGCTATTAAGCATATCAAATGACATGGCACGATTATCGAAAGATGCCGAATCATCATCACCACCACTCTACTATGATGACTCAAGCTCGGAAATTCTGGAAGAAGTAAAATTTGTGTCTGGGGCTGTTTCTAACCTTCAGATCAATGCGGCAACCAAAAATACAGAGCCACATCAGAAGACCCCGAAGAAGACTTAGCAGAAAGACCTTCAGTACATAATACTGTTCTTTCAAAACACAGTATACATTCTCCTGGATGGTGATTTTTGGGTCATAAATGGCATTGGAAGCAAGACTGGTCCAAAGTAGGCGCCAAACAGCGAGCTCGTAGGCTACAGGAAAAAGCTGCTGAAAAAGCCAAACGCATCAGAAAACGTGAAAAACAACAATTCACCCCCACCATACGTTCAGACTATGACAACAAACCCAATAACAACTTTCAAGGAAATGAAAGGCACACAAAAAAAATCTGACAAAGAACTATTGGCTACTGCAAAAGTGCA